>PVIH01000617.1:0-317013 GCA_004025045.1 Sigmodon hispidus
TTATGCCAACACCATTTGTTAAATATACTATCTTTTTTCCATTGAATGTTTTGGGCCTCTTTGTCAAAAATCAGGTGTTCATAGGTTTTTGGGTTAATGTCTGGATCCTCAATTCTATTCCATTGGTCCAGAAGTCTGTTTTTATGCCAGTACCAGGCTGTTTTTATTACTGTAGCTCTATAGTATAGCTTGAAGTCAGAGATGGTGATACCTCCTGAGGTTCTTTTGTTGAGTAAAATTGTTTTGGCAATCCTGGCTTTCCTGTTATTCCAAATGAAATAAAAACGGGAAGGCAGGAACAGAACCAAACCACTCCACTCTGGGAGAGGTAGGCAAAGGAGAGAGGGCCAGTCAAAGTTGAATCAGAAACCATGGTGAAGGGACTCAGAAGACACAGGCTTCCTTCCCAGTTGGACAACCATCTGCTTTCATGATAGATGTCTCTTCATTACCCTCAAGTGAAGGAAAATCATCAAGAACAGTAGCTCTGAGCTCCTCCACTGGGAGGGAGCAAATGGGCTGCATTTTCCTGCTCTACAAGTGAAATAATTTCTCTTCCTTGTGTGTTGATTGTATACTGATACAATGTTCAAAAACTGCTCCATTGAGGAACTGTGCTGGGTCAAAATATTGTGGGTTTTGTTTTGTTTTGTTTTGTTTTGTTTTGTTTTGTTTTGTTTTGAGGCAGGATCTCAAGGAAACCAGGCTGCCTGGAGCTCATTATGCAGTCAAGGATGACATTGAACTCTTGCTCTACCTGACTTCACCTCCCAAGTGGGGGGATACAGTCATGTGCCACAACACCAGGTTTTATATAGTATAAGGATTAAACTCAGGACAGCATATGCCGGGCGAGCATTCTCCCAACTAAGCCACATCTCTAGCTTCTAATTTTTCTTTTTGAAAATTGCTAGAAAAGCCTCCATGCAACTTTTCCCTCTCTGTACACCATACAGGCTACTGTCTGCTCATTATAAATAGAGGAAATCTTCGCACTCAGGAAGCCTTTTTCAGCATGCCTTCCAATGTAAGCAGGCTCTCAAAGGACCATTCATCATTTATAGCAGTCATGGGTAGAGGCTGATTACTCTCAGGCGGTAAGCTAGAGTTCAGTGATGGAGGAATTTGGGGACTCGAGGCTCCTCTCTATCTTTCTTTGGATCTCCAGATGCAGTGCATTATTCAAGGTTTCCATCCCCTTGCTTTGCCTGGTTTAAAATGGAAAGGCATTTAATTTCATCTGTGCCTTTATTCTTAGGTTTCAACCACAGCAATGTGTCCTGTTGTTTGGTTGGGATACTGCAGAGAAAAGAGCATGATTCCATCCATTGCTCTCAGAGTGGTAGCTGCAGAGACTAAACAGAAAATTCTAATGTTATTCAATATTCTAACAAGTAAGAGAATACGTTGTGTTAGTGGAATTGGCAAGAGCATTAGACCAATATGATCTGGATTCTAGTTTCACCAGCAATGGTAATGAGTCGCAAACTATCTCAGAATGGGATATGGACTTCAATCTATGGGCTGCGAATGGCACAGACATTATTAATTGATCGCGACTCCCCTTTAAAGTTGGATTTAAAACTATGTCTTAAAACAGTTCCTCAAAATTCTTGAGTCCTTTTACAAGGGAGATCAAGGCCTTGAATCAGTAGTAGGCTTTTATGACTATGCAATGTGTAACCTGAGCCCTTGGCAGACATTGTTAATAAGTCCTTATTTTATATTAAAACTGTATTTGAATTGCCCCTTAAAACAACTATTCAAAATACTAGAATCCCTGTATGATGTAAAAATAATACTTCAGAATCAGTCACCCTTGGTTAAAATTTCACCTCTATGATAATGTAATATACAACCATGAAGTCAATCTATCTGCCTTGTTTAGTCTCATCCTCTTTTCACTGATTTCAAGTGATAATGAAGGGAGACAGATAAAGTCCTACCAGATACTTCTTGTGGCAACAGGAAACTATGCAGCCACTTTGAGTTTTCCCTAAAATCTCAATATAAGTTTGAAAAATGTCCTAGCAATTCTATTCTGAAGTATCTACTCTAGAGACTATATATATAGATTCTGAAGCATGCATCAAGGCAATGGGAACACCCAAGTACTTACCAATCTGTGTCTGGATAAATAAGGTGAAATTTTATGGACTAACAATAGAATATTATACAACAGTAACAGAGAACAAAGTTCCTATAACAATGGGCTTTTATTCATATGTATGTATGTGTATATATATATGTATATATATAATTGCAATAGATAAATCTCAAATTTATTATATTAAGCTACTCAAAGAAAAAGATTAGAATAATGACCAATTGAATATAAGCTTAAGTGTTTTAATAGTAATGAGAAAGCTACGAATTTGTATTGCATTGTGATTGTGAAACTGCATATTCACTTAAAGATGAACGGTATATTTAAATGAATTTTAAGTTGCATAAATACATTTGCTAAAGGGTTGCATACAGCTTGGGTTTAGAATTTAGGCATTCATGTCATGGCAGTGGTTCAAATGTGACATGTCTTCCACAGGCTCATGCATTAGACCACTTTGCCTCTAGTAGGTGAGGCTGTTTTGGAAGGCTGTAGAAACTCTTGGAAGTGGGCTTGGAGAGAGGAAGTAGGTCACTTGAGTGCTGGCCTTGAGTTTTTACTGATTTCTGTTCTTCTGATGCACACCCCTGCTTTCGTGGAGGACTGTGAGTCAGAATAAGTTCTTCATCTCATGAGCTGCCTTTGTCAGGTGCCCCGTCACAGTAATGACAAAAGGGACTAATATCGGTGACATCACATCTCCTTTCTAAGTCTTCTTACACAGGTCCTGCATGCAAGTGTGGTCATCCACTTCCACTTAACTCCATGTACAGTTACTCCATGCCACTAAAAACCATCTCCTTGCCATATAACAGGGCATGCTTGTTGTCTGGTATTGTATGATTTAACTTTTGTCACACACACACACACACACACACACACACACACACACACACACACACACATATACTGGCCCCAAAGACCATAAACTCCCTCAGCAGAGGAATAATCTTTTATTTATTTTCCTAGCCCTGGTACTGACAGCCTTCAGCTTGGCCCCTGGTACAAAAATCCACATTTAAAAATTTAATAGTGTATTATCAAGTGCTATCCTTAAAAAATAGGCTTTCTTGCTGACTTTGATTTCTGATTGAGAAAGGAAGAAGGTATTAGAAAGCAGGCCTACTTTTCAGGGTGAACACATTTGGAAAACTGAGTGGCATAAAAGCAAGATCAATTTAGAGGCACTGCTGATTCAGGCTCAGTGTGACTAATTAATTTACACTGCCATGGTCACTGCAGACACATCTAAATTTTAGATTATTTTTTTTTCTATCTTGGCAAAGAAGCCCTCATGCAAGCCAGCCTTTTGTTGCTAAGCATTTAGCAGAGCAGACATTAAAGGAATTAAGGGGGAGAATTAAAGCTACTGTATGCTATTTCCTCTTTTAATGACAAATTGATGTCTTTTAAAACAATCCAAAGAGTAGCATTTTATGTAAGAATAACCCTTAAGTCAATTTAATTAATTGATGTGTGTGTTAAGATCAGCCAATGAGTTCACTGCCTTTCATCTAAACAGAAGAAAGAGGTTGGAACAGCTTTGTGGAATCTGATATGAAGGCTGCTTTGAGCACACAAAGTGCTGCTCAAACTTTTAATGGTGGTTTAAGGAAAACATTGAGATAATGCTTCAGAACTTTGCGGCTTTGTCTTGTAATGAAAGGGCTGGGGTGGTGGCTCAGTTTGCAAAGTGCTTGCTATATAAGCATGAATAGCTGAATTGGATTTCCAAAATCCACATAAAAGCCAGGTGTGGCATCATGTGTCTCTAATGCCTGTGTACTGGAGAGGCAGATCTTTGGAGCTCACTGACCAGTTAGACTGGTTACATTCATGTGCTTCAGTTTCAAAAGAGACTGTACCAGAGGATAGAGTAGAGAGAGCTTGGGGGAAGGCACCCATTTGGTTCTTATATTCATTCATATATACATACACATGCACGCATACTAGCCCCCCCCCAACACATACACATATGAAATGATGGTCTAGACTGTGGCCTACTAAGCATTCAGTGAATGATGTCATAGTGAAAGTTACTGTTGATTTTCATTGTGACTGATGTTGACTTTGTAAGAAATATTACAGTAGTACTTAAGGGAGGTACATATGGCCCAGAGAGAATCCCTGCTAGAGAATCCCAACCTAGAGAATAGGTTGATGCAGGGATGAGGCACAATAAGGTCCTCTTGGGTCCAGACTATGCTACTCCCAAGGCAAGAGCTGTGGCTATTCCTGAGGTTTCCCTCCACTGGAGAAGTACTACTGATTAGCATTCTCTGAAAATACATTTGATGATCTTCCTCTCCCCATGAGGGCTATCTTCCCAGTTTTAGGGTGTATATTTATATAGACTTAATTTTTCTACTCCCCCTCATGTATGCATATCACAAGTCACATGAAGGTACAACTTATAGGCATTGATTCTCCTCTCCCACCAGGTGGTTTCTGGGATTTAACTCAAACCATCAGGATTGCTGGCAAGCACCTTTATCTATTGACCTATCCCACTGGCTCTTTAGACTTAATGAGCAAGGCATGATGAGAAGAACTCTGTAGGCAGCAATGGTCTTGTCCATCATTTCTGTTAACTGAGATTCTATTTTATTTTTTTGTTTGCTTGCTTGATTTCAGGAGTAAGTAAAAGAAGTAACAAAATACCCCAGTTTCACTTTTATTGTTTTATCCATGAAAATCAAGATAGTATTATCTGGATCATAGCATCTGTTTCATGTTGAGAATGTTCTGAACTGAGAGAGAGATATAGAGAGGCAGAGACAGCCACAGAGATACAAGAGACAGATAGACGAGAAACAGAGACAGATTTCCAAATTTACTTTCTTTGCTTTTTGTTATTTTTATGCTTTATATGACTCAAAGACTTTGGTCAGGACATCCAGGAGAGGATTCCAAATGAAACTAATCACACTTACAGAGTCTTCCAAGCAGTTGGCTTTAAAAGCTCAGTAGCCAGAGAGAGCCAAAAAGAGGTTTTTGGGCATTTGCAGCCTGAGCACTGAAGCATGCTGCTGGGATCAGCTTGTGCATGGACTCAGCATCTTGTTTGCCAGGGTGGGCAGGCCTAACACATCTTTCTTATGTTCTCTGTTCTGGACCACAGCAACTCTGATATTTGTGCCAGCCTTGGCAACTGGGCCGCTGTGGGCAGCTACTGCCAATGTGAATAATTTTTCCTCAATTTCACTTTTTAAAACTTCAGATTTAAAGACAGAAGCAGTCTCAGTGGTAGGACATGGTCTTCATTTCCTCTGTGAAGATTCTGTTCCTTTCTCATTACGATAGGGCAGCTGTTTTATGGCCTGTTCTGCTCTGCTAAGCCATTTATCAGAAAGTATGAAGAAGTGAGACACTAAGTGAACAGTAATCTCAGAATAAATATATTATTCCTTTTAAATACTTGGACAATTGGCTGTCACCTTAGCTTTTGTGTGTGTTTGTGTACGTGGGTGCATGTATGTATGTATGTGGGTGTACATATGTGTATGTATGTGGATACACATGTGTTTGTGTATGAGGGTGCATGTATTTGTGTATGTGAGTGCATATGTGTATATGTATGTGGATACACATGTGTGTATGTATGTGAGTGTACATGTGTGTATGTATGTGGATACACATGTGTGTATGTATGTGGATACACGTGTGTGTGTATGTTGGTGCACATATGTGTATGCATGCGAGTATGCATGTATGTATATATGTGGAGGTAAAAGGTTGGGGTTGGTGTCTTACTTTATCACACTTCACCTTATTTTTTAAAAGATTTTACTATTTTTATGTACGTTTGTGTGTGTGCGTATCTATATAATTACATGCCATATATGTGACAGTGTTCTCAAAGGCCACAAGAGAGTGTCAGATCCCCAATGTAATCAGATGCTTCCATTACAGGCAGCTGTGAACTGCCCCTGGTAGATACTGGGAACTGAACTTACGTCTTCACCAGAGCTGCCAAGTACCCTTGCCTTTCCAGCTCCGACCTTGTCTCTCTTTGAACTTTAAGCTCTCTGATTCTGATGGGATCCCAGCCAGTTAGCCCCTGAGATCCACCTACCAGTTCTGGATTGTAAGTGAGCACCACCATGCCTACCTATTCATTAAATTCAGATGCTTATGTTTGCATGGCAAACACTTTATCCATTGAGACCTCATCTGGGTCTCACATCCTTTGTTTGAGGTGAGACTGGTTGTGCTCAGGGTGGGATAGCTGTAGAACTCTTCCACAGTTTGAATCTTCCTCTCAGTGGCTGGGAATGACGAAGCCCAGCATTAATCTCAGTGCTTGGGAAGTGGTTCAAGCTAGTCCAGAAAACAAGACTCAATAAAGAATAAATAAAATACATATCCATCAGGTGAAGATACTGGGAAGGCTGAGGGAGGCAAACATTTAAGCACTTTACAAATTGAAATTTACAATAAAAATTTCAACAGTAATAATAATTTTAAAATCTTGCTCCCAAGGCCAGATAAGCTTAATGGGTAAAGGTGCTGCCACCAAATATGAAGGCCTGAATTCAATTATGCCCCACACACTAAACAAATAACAAATAGTAAAACATGTACTCTGTTTTCCAGCTTAGAAGCGCTACTTTGATTTTCTTCCTAAACTCCAGCAATATTTCCTTAGCTTCTCTCTCAAGTCCAACCTTTCTGTCACCAGAACTCCTTCCCACCATCATTCCTTCTCCCACAGCATTTAGATTTATTTTCTATATAAAAACTTGATCTTCCTTCTCTCCATAGATCCACATAAAGGGTCACTGGAATCCACATATTGTTCTAAGAACCCCACTGTGGTTGCTATATGCAAGAAACTTGCCCATAGCCAACCCCACAGACTAAGTATTGTGTTTTGACATCTTCCTGGCAACACAGTGCATATACAAGCATGACCCTGAGTCATCTGCTGCTCTGTTGATTAACTGTACATGTACCAGCTATAGATAATGAAGTTCAGACATCATTCCCTATATGAATCACATTCAGATTTCTTTTTTATTAAGATAGTGACCTTAAAGTTATGGTTCTGTTGTTTCCCCATCATAAATACTGGGTTATAACTATGCACCATTATGTCCTCCTGTAGAATAATGCTCATGTACTCTCTAAAAATTTGTCTCTTGTATTGGTTTAATAAACCATTTCCAACAAGGGCTACCACTGTGTATCCTATGGCCTAAAAATGCTGTGATGCAAAGATGGCTTAGTTCTTAAATGCTTTGACTGCTGTTCCAGAGGATTCAGGGTCAGTGTTCAGTACCCACAACAGGTGGCACCTGGAGACCAGACACCTTCTTCTAACTTTGGGTACCAGTATGTCACATATTCAAAGATGCAGGTAAAACATGTCCTCTGTCATCTGTTCTTTTACTTGGGAGCATCACCTGAAGGGACATACTGTGCCTGAAACTCCCTCTTTTGGGAAGCCCAGCTGGCTTCCTCCATGGGTTATTTCTGCAAGGTGTCTTAAGTACCTGGTTTACTTATGTTATCTCTCAGCTGCTTGCTATTTCTTTTTTTCTTTGTTCCCTCAGCTCAACTGGTCTCATCTAGTCATTTCTGTCAGATGTTGCAAGGATCCAGTTTGATGATATTTAGCTATCTATTTACCGTTTGATTTGTCTTTAAAAAAATTGCTTGCCTCCTGCCTAATGAACTCACTCATTAGAAACGGAAAGTGCAGCTATCATAGATTCTTTTGCATATAAAACATTTCATCTGCTACACAGTATATAGACCATACATTAGAGGCTAGATAGCTATAGTGGGCCACTCTGCTCACATTATCAGAGAAAGAATCATTGGGCACTTTTATCTTTCAAAGAGAGCCTAGTGAAGGCAGAGGTCTTGACCACATACTGGAATGTTCTATATTTATGACTTTGACTTAGTGACCATTGGGTGTTATCTATAGGGATCCAAAACCTCACCACATTGGCTTAATTTTTTTACATTGATTGCAATTTAAATGTGGTTTCTACTTAGCAGATGAGCGATTTGATGTTAGGCCTGTCAGCCCACCACAGTAAACTACTTTGGTATAATAGCTCCTCTTAGAGTGGATGTCCTTCACCACAGCCTTTACCCTGGGGGAGCAGGGAAGAGCATTCCTAAATTCCAAAAAGCATATCATCAGTCTCTGCCTGAGTGCAATATGGTGCAACATCCTGGGTGCAAACTCCAAACAAAGGCATTGACCTTTTGACCTCTTTGAGTGTAGATTCCAATGTGCAATCTCTAAGCCTGTTGTAGCCACTAAATAAATTGGGAAAGAGAACTTTCTATGATGAGTGCTTTACTGATCATAATCATCCAGTCATTCTGTTAGTCTGGTTTTTATCATACTGAGAATTTGCTTTTTTCTCTACTGAGGATTGTAGTTCCAGTTTCAAATGCTAGACAGGCATTCTACCACCTTGGAGTTGCATCCTTCTCCAGTTCTCTTACTCTTTGGGGCCTTCCAACATTCGTACAAGAAATGAAAATGTATCAGTATTATTTCATTTATGTATCTTAGCAGTACACAATTTGGTCAACAAGTGTAGACAATAGCTATCTCTCCAGCACTGGCTTAAAAAACTGGTGCAGGAGAGATCATCCATCCCAGGACATCCTTCTTCCTTCTATAACTCAGGCAATATTGTTTCCCACCAGTAAAGACTATGGTGAAGTTAAAGTTAAAACAAGAATATGTATATTATTCCTGGACAGTTATGGAAAATGAGCTTGATTTGTGGTTAATAAGAAGTATGACTGATTTTTCAATCATATTTTTAAAGATTTTATTTTTATGCATACATATGTATTTAGTTGGATACCAGATGAATGCAAGTGTCCTTAAAGGCCAGAAAGACATCTGATACCCAATAGCTATAGTTACTTGTGGTTGTGAACCACCTGGTATGGATGGTGAGAACCAAACCCTAGTCTTCTCAAAGAGCAGGAAGCTCACACCATCTTCATTTCTTCAGACCCTAGGAAGTATTAATTTGGAAAGCCAGTGTCTCACTATGTAGCCTTGACTGGCCTGGAATTCACTGTTCAGAGCAGGCTGGACTTGAACTCACAAAGATCAGCCTGTTTTCTGACTACTGGGATTAAAGGTATAGACCACCATTCCTTGTCAGATTATTGGCTGTTTTAGCCCATGTTCTGTCCTTCCGTAGCCTTTGATTTTCTTCAAAGTCCTGATGAAGTCTGTATTAATCTCCTAGCTTTCTAGACAAGGGAGAGGCTCAGAGCAATGATGAGCATTATTCAAGGTCTTGGTGAGAAAATAGCAAGGTCTGTTTTATCCCTTAGGTTTTCTGAGCCTCAGAACCCAAACTCCGTACATCAACTCGCCTTTAACAGAGCAGCTCAAAACTCAGTCCAGTCAATGTGGCCCAGGGGCATCAGTAGATAGCAGCTTGGCTTGTGTTGAAAGTGCCAAGCTAGTTGAAGCTTCTGTAAGGCACATCCTTCCGATAACTGCAGAATCCACTGGGGAGGGTTAAGCTGCAGGCCTTCCGGAGACAGGCTGAAAGCCATTAACAGAGAACATTCCATTCCGTGCTACCGAAGACATTTAGATGAACACTTTGGAAAGGAACCAAGAAGGTAAATATAAGGGGAGTCATTTTCTCTAGGCGACTGAGATCAGGTAATGAGAAAAAGCAAAGTGCAGTCATCTTTCCACTTCCGGATCCTTTCTGTGTTCCTGTGGCAGACTTAAAACAGCTCTGCATTGACAGCTGGATAAAGGATTTGCCATTGCAGACAAATTCACTGTGCAGCCCCTTCCCCAACACAAGTCAAATAGAAATTATACATGTATATAAAGCATTCTCATCTCAATCTTTTACTCTCTTCCCTTTCCTTTTCTTGTTACTCCCCCCACATACCACACAGACACACACACACACAGACACACACACAGACACACACACACACACACACACCTCCTTCTCACTTTCATGCTCTCATGTCTTTTGTTTAGTGTTTTGCCTTTGCTTTTGTGTGTATGTGACATGGAGTTTAACTAGGACCCTTTGTGTGAGCATGGCTGTGAAGCTGTGTAATGGAGCATGGGGGATTCACCAGTAACTACATCACTGAGGACAAATGCCACAATCCCCATACATGATAGCCCATCCTCAGATCTAAGCCGGTCCTCCAGAAACACAAGCTGTTGTAGATAAAACTCAGGAAGTCAGACCTTATTACAAAATATTTATAAAAAGTATTTGTTTATTTTTCTTAAAGTCAAGATCGGTGCGAGGAGATTGCCCAACGTGAAGATTTGAGTTTGAATCCCTGAAGCTCATAGAAAAAGCCAGGCATGGAGATGTACAACTGTAACCCTGGTAACCCTGGTGTTAGGGGTGTGGTAGAGACAAGAGGTCACTAGAGCTCACTGGTCAGCTGGTCTAGCCAATCTGTGAGCCCTGAGTTCAATGACGACCCTGGTCAAAAGGCAATAAAGAGGAAAGTGGAAGCATTATAGGCTCCACACATGTACCAGTGTACACACAGAGACATGCATGGAAATACACTATGCATGTGTGTGCACATATATAAAAAATTTTAGTAAAGGTAGAATTGCACAGGGAAAAATTTAAGATGTAGCAAATACTTTGAGACGGATAAAATGACACTCATGTCATTCTTACCTGAAACTATGCCTATTCATTTCCATAAGAAATAAGTTTGTGGTTGATGTTGATGAAGGCTGCTGTGTTTTTTATTACTAATACATGACACCAGGGTCTTATTACAAAATATTTCTAAACATACAAAATTCTATAATGGGCCCCACAGGGGCTGGGCTCACAAACTGTGTATTCGGTCTGCTGTATACGCATGGCCACATGTTCCCACGGTAACTAAGGCAGCAATTGCTGGCATGCAGACATCCCAAAGCCTGCTGACTTTATTTTTAGTGTGAACATTTCATCAGCATTAAGCTTGCTTCTGCTTCCTAATGAACGCCGCACGCCCATGCCTGCTCCACCAGATGTCTACAGTTTATCATGCAAATATTACCTAGAAGCGATTATCATTATTAAGGAACACAATCACCCCAAGTCAGGAGGGATATCGTTCAACGCCAGTTTGTGCTCAATTCCTTATGTTCCAGGGTGAACAGACGAAAGAAGGGAGGAAGAAAGCTCTGTCTGTGAGGAGATGAATGCCTTAACAAAGAATATAGCTCACAGCCTGCCAAGGAGCTGTTCTGATGAGGCTTCTTTGTATTTTGACAACACTTTTTCTATACCAAGAACAGAGTGTACAGGGTCAGTGGTTGCCAGGATGGGCCACTAGTTATTCTTCATGTGTTGGCTTCTAAAGATCCACTGTGTCCATCTTCCAGGGTGATGCCAACATGCCTCTGGGTTTTAAGTTGTAGGTGGGAAGAGAACCCAGCAGCATTCCTCTGGACTTAGGCTCTCTGCTCTTTAGTCTTACAGCTAGCTCCCTGGTTATCTAGCCTTCTCCTGCCCTTTTATTTCTCAGAGGTCTCAAATGTGAGGTTAGTAGGTCACTTTGGGCTTGCAGACACGGTTTGCTTGGCCCACATTGTGTTTATACAAAAACAAAATATATCTGTAACGGAAATCAGGAGGTTTCATATACAATCTTGGATTTTCAACAAAGAAAGAACAAAGGAAGGAGAAAGAGAAGGGAGGGCGAGAGGGAGGGAAGAAATAAAGAAAAGAGGGAAGGGAGAGGGGAGAGGGGGAAGGAGGGGGGAGTCTGTGCATCTTTGGGCCGCTTTCCCCAATGCTCCTGACAGGCTGAATGGGCACATTTCCACCTTCTCCAAACCAGTGAAGCAGAATCCTCTCACCAGCTCACTGCTTCCCTTTAGATGCCATGCCAGGCTCATATCACACAGTCACACATTTGGGTTCTTGTTTAAATCCTTGATACACAGTAATTCCCTTTGTCCCCTGGGGCAAACAGACCTCTGCTTTGAACCTCTCTAAAGTTTCCACTGGATGAAAATCTTCCCCCGTCTTCCCCCATTCCTGCCTCATGGCCTTCCCCCTCTTAAGTAATATCTGTACATTATCCTGTGTTTCTAACTGCTGTAAGGAATGGGAGGCAGGCCATGTGGTTCCTTGTCTCCATAATATGAGATATGACTGAGGTGTTGGGAGTGTGGATACATACTAAGTAATGGTGTACACGTGTTCCTGTACTTCTCTACAGCTCATCTGTTACCAGTGTTTCATAGTCCTGCATCCCTGGAACTCTGAAAATACTCAACATTTGTCTCCTAATTGAACACATGGCCCAAAGGCACAATCCCCACCATATCTTCAGAAACAAATTAACATTTTCTTCTCTTTTCTCACAGGACTTTTATATCTCTGATGTAGTATTAACCAATGAAACCCCTCCTATGGCATGAAGACTCTTCATTTTCTACCTCAGTGTCTTGAGTATCAAGCAGTTCTCTACTGGGGTGATGAGAAGGATTGTACTGATTTGGAGCAAAATCTGGAGAATGTTTCAGTGGATTTAAAAGAATGCACAATAGAGAAGCGAGGAAAAAGAGAAAAGAATAAGGAGAATAACAAGAGGGAGATATAAGTTCAATTAAATTCATTAAAACATTCTTCTAAGAACAGTGACATAAATAAATCTCACATACACACAAAAAAAAGATAGAAGGCATTCAACATCGAGAAGAAGAAAACAGTGCAAGGTTTCTATATGTTTGATAAGTTTGTCTACTACATCTTTTCCCCAAAACTTTATACTTGGAAACTGTTTTAGACACTTCAAAGGTTTCAAAACCAGTACAGAGAATTCCCAGGGGCCTTTCCTGTTCTTCCCCCTAATGTCTCTTAGTTTTAAGTAGAGCACAGTGGTGGTGACCACTGGTGATCATAAACAGAACTAATTCACATGTACCTTGAACTTTATCCATCTTTGTTCCTTTTTTTTGGAATTAGCTTCTAAATGACTTGTTGGTCTTCATCATCTGAAGCCTATGACAAACCTTGTGTGTGGCTTTGTCTTTTGTGTTGACATGCTTTTGAAGTGGGTTGACAAAAATCTCCTTCCATTAGGATTAACCTGCTATTTACCCATGCTTAGATGATGTGTTTGCATTTGGAGTGCAGGTGTCCATATGTGTGATTATGTGTGTGTATGTGTGTTTGTGTGATAGTGTAAACCAGAGGACAAACACACATGTTGTTCATCAAGTGCCATCCACCTTGGTTGGGACAGGCAGACTGGCCAGGATTTCCCAGAGTTCTGCCTGCCTTTGCTTCCCTGGCACTGAGATTATAAGTGCCTACTACAAAACCTGACTTTTCACTTGGGCCTTGGAGCTCAGACTCAGCTCATCATACTTGCAAGACAAGTACTTTATTTACTAAATTTTTTCTCTAGCTTTTTCCTTTTTATTTTTCTACTTTTTTTCTTTTGGGGACAAGGTCTTTCTACTTCATTATGTAGCCCAGACTGGCCCCAAATTCTCAACCCTTTAGCCTTAGCCTCCAACGTGTTCAGTTGTCACTCACTATACATTATCCTCTAATACTGGATTCTATTAATGGTTGCTACTCACAGTTCCACTTTGGTACTTACATAATGCTGACCATCTTCTGTAAATATGGACAGTCAGGCACAAGGCACTGACTTCTCACAAAAAGGTTTCACATCCTCTAAACCAGTTCATTTTGAGTCTAGAGTTGGTCCTATTATGCTTCATTTCAGCCAGCTTTGTATCAACAAAAAAGAGCTTCCCTCCAACTTTACAAGCTCTTTGCCTGGTCTCAGCCCTTCTTGAGCTATACAGTCTTGGCCACATATTAAGGACAGCATGGTAGACAGAAGGTGGAGAAATTTACCACGTATTGATGCAGATATGAGTCTTTGATTTTTATCAACAAAATAAAAATGGGAAAATTAGAACAAAATCTCTGCTTGCCACATTGCGACTATGACTGTGTAAACCCTCTTTGTATAATCTGAGATGCTGGTCACATGGAGGAAGGGCTTGGTCATAGCTTATAAAATGTATTTGAGAAATCTCCTTACTCTATCTCCCATGCATCCCTGTTTCTGAAACACATGCAGATTTCAAATGGAGGCCTGGATCTGAGGACCAGAGCCTGTTATCCAAAGACAGTTTCATCACAGATTAAATTCTGTTATATATATATATTTGCAGCTCAAAACTTTGGCCCGATGTATAGAAAATGAATTGAATTACTTCCTTCAGCCATGTTTTTTCCTAGTAGTTTTTCATACCCTACAGTATTAGTTCTCTCTGTGAAGTTTCTCCTCTGTCTCCAAGACTGGAGAATCTTTGTTCATTTTCTAATAAAATATTAAGCCAGACAACCCTTTGACACAAATCTCAATCTTACTGCAACTTATTTTGAGTTGATTTAATCTGTGCATCACTCATCACTCCTTGTCTGTGCTCCCAGGAGATAATTATAGAATAATGTAATGGTGAAATAAATTTATTCATGGACATCAACATGCAGAATGTCCCTCAAAGAATAACATGCAGGGGACTTAGGAAGGGCCCAGTCAGTAAATTATTTACCACACAAACATGAACACCTGCTTTCTATCCTCAACGCCCGTGTAAAGGCCAGGTGTGGCCTTATTACCTCAGTTTCTGGGGGCATAAACAGAAGGATCTCTAGGACTGTTGGCCTAGCTGGATCAGTCAAGTTCAGGTTCAGTAAGAGACCTTGCCTAAAACTGTGAGGTGGAGAGCAATGGAGGAAATTGTCCCATGTTGACCTCTGGCTTCCAAATGCACATACGCATGCACCACCCCTCCCCCCCACACACATGCACATACACAAGCACAAAGAACAGGATGTTTGGGGCACAATCAAGCAGGAGGGGAAGAATGAAAACTCTGAGGTTGCATAACTCAATATTAGGCCCAGTTTTGTCACATTACAGCTGTATAACCAGAGACAGATTAGTAAACACTTAAGATGGTTAGATTTTTGTCTTTTGGTTTGTTTGTTTGTTTTTTTTTATCATATTGACACAACTAGTGTCACCTGGGAAGAATAAACTACAGTTGAGGTATTAGCTCCACTATATTGGCCTGTGAGGACTTTCTTGATTAATGGTTGATGTGGGATGGCCCATTCCACTGAAGGCGATGCTACCATTGGGCATAGATGGTCCAGGGATGTATAACAAAGCACATGGAAGGAGCCTTGGAGGCAAGCAGTCCTCCATGGCCTCTGCTTCAGTTCCTACATTGGTTACCCTTGATTGGAGTGAGTAAGCCGGATACACACTTTCCACCCCAACTTGGTTTTGGTCATTGTGTTTATCACAAGAGCAGAGGCAGGAAAAAAAAATAATCTAGTGCTCTATAACTCAATTTCTGATCTGTAAAACCAGGGCTAAAACTGGTGCCCACTTTATGAGATGGGTTAAAATGGGTTTCCATGGGAGTAAGTGCCTAGAATGTACAGAAAGCCATGAGAGGGACTTCTGCAAATATTTGGCGGTGTTGATTTCTTCTAGAAAAGTGAAAACTCATCAGGGAAAAGAAACAAGGTGAGCTGACAGGTAAACAATGTGCTGACTGAGCTGAGGAAAAAAGCCTTTGTTTTACTTTATGTTTTTCTGAGTTGAAGGAAGAACAGAAAGATCCAGCACACACTTCCATCTCAGACCAAGCTGCCATCTCCTGTTTTCATCTTTCATGTTGAGAGAGTCTAAGTCTCCAAAGACAATTGCGAAGAGATTGTGTTTGACTGATCAATCAAAGGCAGCCCCCTTGCTCATCTTCAGAGACTGTGAATTAAAACCTCCAGGCAGGATGCTGGCGAGGACAGCATGGCAAGGGGGCGGGCAGTACTCAGTGTTGAGTAGGCTTTGATGGCAAGGGAGCGGCAGAGATAAAAGGACTCCTCCCAGCAGAGTGAAATTAAAACGGGAAACCTTTCATTAGACCAAGTCCCAGGAAGGAGCCCTGGGCAGCCAGACGAAGCCAGAGAGGGGACAAATGCCAGGAGGAGCTAGCTGTACCAGAGAGGATGCTCACACCCACTTGCAAGTCAGTTCTTCTGTCAGTCCCTGCTGGGGTTATCATCATTTCTGCCATTGTGGCTCATCTACTTTATGAACACAGCAAGTGTAAACTTCCAGCATTGGGCATTCCTAGCCCAAGCTACCTGGCTTTATTCTGTTCCCTACATCTATTTCTCCTTGTTCCATATGCATATTTTCCAAATGCTGGCACATGCATGGCCTCAACCTCCACTGTCATCTAATAGGCCTTCCAGCAGTTCTGCTTAGACGGTCTTTCTCCTTACCTATATGTCAAGGTTCTACACACCCTTCAAAATCCAGAGAGAATATCATTGTTTATAAAACGATCTCTTGATCCTACCAGCTAGACCTCTCTTAGAACTTTAGGGGTTTAACTTGTCCATTCCATGGACATATATTAGGATATATCAGATACCATATAAATTAAGCCACAGTCTACAGTCTATGATCTGTCCCCTACCCATGATATATTTGTAAGAAGGACAAAAGCAGGTCATCTGTCTTATTTTTTATACCAGATAGATAGAATAGATAGATAGAATCAGAGAAGGCTAGAGTTGAAAATAACCAGGATTCCATTAGTTCAGAGATTTCAAGCTTAGAGTCCACAGAGTATAACCTCTTGATTTGCACCATGACAGAGGCCATGATGCACTCAGTGCATCAGCTTAGCCTGACTTTTGATTCTCACCAACACAGCGTCTTAGGAATCACATTCACCATCACCAGATTGGATATGAGGCACACACAGATAGTCTCCAACACAAAGTGGTAAATGACCACAATGAGCCATGGAAATTAAGTAGCTTCTCTTGTGATCTGAGACCATGTAAAACCTATTACAAGAGGGACTGGAGAGATAGCTCAGGTGGTATGAGCAATGGCTATTCTTCTGGGGACTTGATTTAAATTTTTAGCTTCTATGTTATGACAGAACCATCCAAAATCCCAGCTGCAGGAGATCTAGCATCCTCTTCTGGCCTCCATGGGTGGGTACAAGGCACATGTGTAGTATAAAATATACATGCAAATAAACAACCATATACATAAAGTTTTAAAAATTATATTAAAAAGTAACCTAAAATTGAGGTCTTTGATCCACTTGGACTTGGATTTTGACAGGGTGAGGTGATAGATATGAATTTATTTGCATTCTTTTACATGTCACCATCCAGTTATGGCAGCACCACTTGTTGATGATACATTTTTTGTTGTATATTTTTGGCTTCTTTATCAAAAATCAGTTGTTCATGGTATATAGATTAATGTTAGGGTCTTCAGTTCAATTCCATTCATCCACAAGTCTGTTTTGATGAAAATACCAAGCTGTTTTTATTAATGTACCTTTATTGTAGAGCTTGAAGTCAGAAATGGCGATGCCTTTAGACATTTTTTGAACAGGATTGTTTTGGCATTTCTGGATTTTTTTTGTTTTTTTATATGAAGTTGAGTATTGTTTTTTGAGGTCTGCAAAGAATTGTGTTGGAATTTTGGTGGGGATTGCATTGAATCTGGAGATTACTATTGGTAAGATTGATGTATTTACTATGGTGATCCTACCTATCCAAGAGCATGAGAGATCTTTCCATTTTCTAATATCTTCCTTAATTTCTTTCTTCAATGGCTTAAAGTTCTTTTCATACAGAACTTTCACTTCTTTGTTTAGAGTTACAGTGATCTCTATAGAAAAGAAAGAGGGAAAAAGTCTTGAAGGCATTGGCATAGGAGACTACTTCCTGAACAGAACACCAGTAGCACAGTCCCTGAAAGGAACAGTTAATAAACAGGACCTCCTGAAACTTGGAAGCTTCTGTAAAGCAAAGGACATAATAAAACAAAATGACAGCCTACAGAATGAGAAAAGAACTTCACCAACCCTACCTCTGACAGAGGGCTGATCTCTAAAATACATAAAGAACTCAAAAAACTAGAGGTAAAAAAAAAAAAACCTCAAATAATCCAATTAAAAAATGGAGCACAGAGCTAAATAGGGAATTCTCAGCAAAAGAATCTCAAATGGTAGAAAGACTTTAAAGAATTGCTCAACATCCTTAGCCATCATGGAAATACAAATTAAAATGACTCTGAGATACTACTATCTTACACATGTCAGAATGGCTAAGATCAAATCATTAATGATAGCCTATGCTGGAAGAAATGTGGAGTAAGAGGAATACTCCTTCATTGCTGGTGGGAATGTAAACTTGTACACCCACTTTAAAAATTAGTATGGCAGTTTCTCAGCAAACTGATAATCTATCTAATGGTCCAGCAATACTACATTGGGGCATATACCCCCAAAATGCACATTTTTACTGCAAGGATATTTTCTCAACTATGTTCATAGCAGCATTATTCATAATAGCCAGAACCTGGAAACAACCTAAATGCCCCTTAACTGAAGAATTGATTTTAAAATATGCAGCACATTTACAGACTGGAGTACTATTCAGCAGAAAAAAATGACACCCGGAAATTTGCAAGCATATGGATGGAACTGGGAAAAAAATCATCCTGAGTGAGCTAACACAGACCCAGAAAGAAAAACATGGTATGTACTCATTCATAAGTGGATTTTAGACATAAAGCAAAGGATAACCAGGCCACAATCCACAACCCTTGAGCAGATAGGTAACAAAAATGACCCTAAGAGAGACATTTATGGATCCCTCTGGGAAGGGGAAATAGATAAGTCTCTTGAGTAAATTAGGACCACAGAAGGGAGAGTTAATGGGAGGTGGGAAGAGAACATGAGAGAATGGGATGGTTGAATTTGGAAAGGAACAGAGAGGGGAAAAAATGAAATAGATACCTTGATAAAGGGAGCCATTGTGGGGTTAGAGAAAAACCTGGTATGAGGGAAATACCCAAGAACTCACAAACATGACCCCAGCTAAGACTCCAAGCAACAGTGGAGAGGGTTCCTGAACTGGCCTTTCCCTACAATCAAACTGATGACCCCCTAATTGTCATTATAGAACCTTCATCTGACTAATGGAAGCAGATGCAGAGATCCACAGCTAAGCCCAGGGTAAAGCTCCCAGTCCAGTCAGAGAAGGAGGAGGTGTTACATAAGCAGAGGGGTCAAGATAATGATGGAGAAACCTCCAGAGACAGCTGACCCGAGCTATTGAGAGCTCACTGACTCTGAAATGATGGCTGGGGAACCTGCATGGGACTGAATTAGGCCCTCTGTATGTGGATGGCAGTAAAACGACATGGGGAAGTTGTGTGGCCAAATTTATTCCTAGTGCAGAAGAACACCTTGCTCAGCCTTGATACTGCGGTAGGGCTTGGTCCAACCTCATCTTGATACACCAGGCTGCATTGACTGACCCTAGGAGTCCTTACTCTCTCTGAGAAATAGATGGAGGAAAAATTGAGAAAAAGCTGGAGGCTGACTGGGAAGAGGGGAGGGAGAGGGAACCGTGGTGGGTATGTTTAAAAAAAAAAAGTCTTTAAAATAAAAAAAGAAATATGTTAAAAAAAAGTGACCTTAAGACCTCACACATTAGATATGAGGATGGTGGCATGTTCATTTATATTGGCTACAAACTCAAAGAAAGCCATGTACTCACCAATTGAAGATAGGAGATAAGACCTACTTACTACCCCTAAGGCTGCACCTCTATTATAGAGGATGAAAGCAAAATACAAAAACAAAACACCCTAACTACGTCTAGTGCAGCCAATGTCTTGGCCAGCGCCATTGTGATGCACCAGGTTGCTTCCTCACAGTGGTTTAGACATAATAATGCATTTTATATGCATAGTGTGGGTGTAAAATTAAATTCCAAATGGGGAACACAAATGCTGAAAGAGAACAACTTTCTTGAGATTTATTTTAGTTTGGTGTATTGAATATTAATATGTGTAATGAAAAACAGGAAGCTCTTAGCAAATTGGTTTAATTGAACTCTTAAGCCACAGCTTGTGTGTTTTTTAAGTCTCCGAACTCTGCAACTCCTCCCAGAGAAAAACACAGTGCTAAAATTTTTTCAAGCATGTTAGGGAGAACTTGGCGTGATGCTGAGCTAAATAGAACTGGGGAGCAAGCAAGGGTTTTGCAGTCTGTCTTTGGTTTGCACATTAGTGCTATAGTTTATCTGCTGTGTGTCTGTACTGGCATCTTAAACTCTCTGAGTTTCAGTTTCTTTATCTATGAAAATAGTGTAATAATTACAGCATGCAGTGATTTAATGAGCCAGTGTTTTCCAAGTAACTGAGAGTCGTGCATTCTTAATAAATATTAGTTTCCTAGTCTAAAGCGTGATGCATGGGCCTGAGAGCTATTTTCTCAACAGCAATGTTAGTCTCTTAAATTAAAATTATGTTTTTCTGCTGTTTAATTGCTGTGTAAACATTTTGGCTCTTGTCCCTTATTTATTCAGCATTTATTCAAAATGAACTTCCTGTGCATGCCAGTGATGATGCGATGTCCTTCTAAAAAAGCAGGAAGGCAATATCCCAGCCGCCTCGAGCCTTGTGATTTCCTCATCACTGAAATGTGGCCATTGAAATATAGATGGAGAAAATGTGCATTGTTCATAGACTTGAGCCTTATGTGATAGTTATGGTTATGTGCTCTTTCACCTGTCTACACAGGTAGGAGCTGTGACTTCTGACATGGCAGGGCCCACAAAGAAACATGAAAATCTTCCTTGGTTAGCCCCTTCTCAGAGGAGCTTTCCCCAATAATGTCAGTCTACAGACATCTGCCTCAGATCTTAAATAAATTAGGGGAAAGTCAAAAGTCTTTAGATTGTTAAGCTCTTGAGGATGCACTGCAGGACTTTGGTGTGATTGCTCTTACACTATTGACATTGTGGGTGGATGGATTCTTATGGTGTTTGGTGCAGTGTTTGATGCATAGCCACTGATGTATAGATCTCAGCTAGGGATGCCAATAACACATCCTCCACAACAAGGTATCATGATCTCTAGGCACTGGAGAGAGAGAGAGAGAGAGAGAGAGAGAGAGAGAGAGAGAGAGAGAGAGAGAGAGAGAGAAAGATCTCAGTGAGAATCACTGGTTCAGTCTCTCTAGATCAATCTGTTCTAATGGTTCATTGACACACTGTGCAAATTAAGCTACAAGATTATAAGATGGCTTAATATTTAGATGGAATTGAGGCTCTCATTAGCTGTACTCTAGCTCTCAGCAAAGTTATTAGTAAGAACATAGGACATCTCACCCTCAGGGTGATAAGCCCCATCCATAGAGAGAAAAAAGGTAAGAGCAGCCCTATAGCTGTGATTTGGTTTCAATTTTGTTCATTATTTTGTGTGTGTATCTCATGAGACAGAGTCTCTAGCCCAGGGTAGCCTCAGACACCCCATGTAACTGAGGATAGATAACCTTGATCTTGTGTTCTTCCCTCCTACCCCACCTCTACCTCCTGAGTAATGAGCTCTATAAAATACAACAACATGCCTCATTTATGCAGTGGTGGGGATCTAACCGAGGGCTTCACACATGCTAGGCTGAGGCAACCTACCAAATGAGCTACATCACTGGCCTTGTGATCATTTTTTCAAAGAAATTTTAACACTCTTGCCATACATTGCAATCTCCAATGTCTACATCAGTCACATTGTCCGTGGGGTGTTACTTCATAGAGAAGCCGCAGCCCAGCCCAAATTGGTCTTTGAACACACTCACTATGCTCACTGCCATTACTGGATAAAAACCAACAAATGCAACTAACCATCAAACCAGGCCAGAGTCAAATAATCATGAAAGTACTTATAAAATGAACTAAAATCAGATTCTTCCCTAGAGAATTGCTCAGCAACTTTAAGTCGTGGGTCTGTAGCTCCTGAGAATTGCAGAGAATCAGCCAAGCTTCCCCAATTTCTTTGATCCCACCACCTGTTTGGTGTGTCAGCCACATCTCAAGGTACCACACAGGGAGGCATGCATGGCATGGGGCTCTCAAGAAAGTAGGAGCAATCACTGTAACAGGCTCTACCTTGGGATCACAGCTGCTCTGAACATCAGTCTAGAGTCTAAATTCTGGACTCTTCCAACTCTACCCTCTTGGTGTCACAGGACAATTAAACAAAACAAAACACACACACACACACAACCCTGCTTTGTATCTGAGAACCATATGATAGGGGTGTGAAGACTGCACATATTCAAAGTGAAACAGACCTTGGCTGATGCTCTGATCTTGACTCAGAAACCCTAACCCTCAGTTCCTCATCTGTGAAATGAAGATAAGGATATCTTCCTCAGAGGGGCAAGAAAGCCATGAACACGATGAGCACGAACTGCTTAGCACAATCGCACAATCATTGATGCAAAAAGGGCTAGATAAAGGCAGACTATTCCGCTCGTCATCCTTGCTAAGGGTGCTGCGTTGGAATCTCTTACAGAAAAGAGTTTTCTTATCTAATTTGCCTAGTAATCAATCAAAAATCCAAAGGGACTGTCGAGTAAAATGTTAAATAAATCCTGAGGAATAACGATGAAACATTTATAATATATGCTCTGCACTAAAGCATCTTTACAACTCTCGGAGGGATTAGTCTTTTTAATGTGATATGTGAGGGGGGATAATATTGATCTGAAGGCCCTTCGGCAGTGACTTTTAAATATGGGCCTTCCACGACAGGGCTCCTGTTGGAAGTCACTGCTGCAGCGAGGGAGGGATTGGAGCTGTGGCTGAGCCTGGGGCAACACTCCCAGGTTGTTATCAGTTGTAATTTCATTACCCTAAACACTTTGAGACCTGCCTGGACACACAAAGCTACACTCCCTACAGAGTTGGAGAGCGATAATGATGTGCTAGAGAAGTACAGGCATCATCTGTGGAGGTGCAAGAGGTTCATTTTCTCTAAAGACATTCTCCCAAATTGGAAGCTTTGACAAGTGGAAATTCAACATTATCACACCAGGAGTCCTTTCACCTTGCAGACATGCAGTCGACCTCACAAACACACATGCATATTGAGGTGCCTTTGCCACAGACAGAGTACAGAACTTGAAGAACAACTAAGACCATTGGTTCTTTGAGCATTTATCAAAGATATAATAGTTTTGATCATCAACTTGACACATCCTAGAATCACCTGGGAAGAGAGTCTCAATGAGGAACACTCTTAAGTCAGGATGGTCCAGGAGAATGCCTGTGAATGATTTTTCTTAATTGGTTTAGTTGAGATGGGAAGACCCAACCAACTGTTGGCAGTACCATTCCTTGGGTTTTAGCATGAGCATGCATGCATTTATTGCTCTGTGCTCTTAACTTGGATGTGATGTGGTGAGCTGCCTTGACTTTCTCACAATAATGGACTCTAACCTGGAATTGTGACAAAAATGAAATCTCTCTCTCCAAGGTTGATTTCTGTCAGGGAGTCTTGTTTCAACAGAAATAAAAGTAGGACTCATGGTTTCACCTTTGGCATCTACTTAGCAGGCAGTGCTCACCAACTCAGAGGCCATGGCATTCAGCCACTCTATTATGGGAGATAATCTGAGCTTTAATTAACCAGGCAAAAAGGGTATATGTTGGGAACTCCAAATCTAAAACTTTCTTAATATTTAGCAGATCCAGAGCATTACAGTTAGTTTAAAGATTATGTTTCAACTAGGTATGGGTAGCATATGCCCCAATCCCAGCTCCTGGCAGGCTAAGGCAGGAGTTCCAGGATAGCATAGGCTATAGAGATCATGTTTCTAAGGGAAGGCAGGGTGTGTATATTACTACATTTCCCAGCATAGATTAGCTGATCTACACCTTGATATATCTAATTCTTTTTTAATATTTTAAAAATAAAATATAATCACATTAGTTTTCCCCCATTTCCTTCCTTCAACCAATTTCATTTACCTAACTCTTGTCTCTCAACTTCATGCCTTCGATTTTATTAACTCTCTCTCTCTCTCTCTCTCTCTCTCTCTCTCTCTCTCTCTCTCTCTCTCTCACACACACACACACACACACACACACACACACATACACACAGAGAGTTTTTAATAGATAAATACAAATTGCTAAGTCTGTATAATTTTACCTATGTGTATATATAAAGACTGGGGTATTAGGCCTATTTGGGAGCTCATCTTCAGGGAACAGCATCCCTACCAGATCAGCATTCCTTACTTGCTTATGATCTTGCATATGTTTAGGGCCCATGTGATATCCACTTTCATGTTAACATGTTCCTTGGCTTGTCCTTGTTCAGATCATGTTTAGGTAGCCATGTGAGACTTCCTAAGAGTAGCTTCCCTGACATTGTTAAGAAATAAAACTATTGCACAAACTCTATTTAGTATTATAATAAAACCCAGAGCCAGATATTGGGGAAAAGCTGAAATATCAGAGAGACAGGGAACAAACCACAGCCAATTCTCACCCAGCCAACTCCTGAGGCCAAATGGGTAGGTCCTGTCCTCAGACTGACTCAGTGCAGAGGTAAAGAGTTGAACTTCTGCCTTCTCCTTATCTTTCTTTGCACTTCTAGCTATCTCAACTCCTAGATCAACTTTCCTAGTGATAGGTTAATGGTGTGTGCCATCACGGCCTGGCTCTGTTTGGCCTTGAACTCACAGAGATCCAGAGGATCTCTGCCTCCTGAGTGGAGTGATTAAAGACTTAAGTCACCTCTCCCTGACCTTCATGGTGTGGCTCTGTCCTCTGATACTCCAGACTTTTTTATTTTTATTAAATATGCACTATATTACTACATGAAACACTTTCTGCTTTTCTCGCTTTTTCTGCCCTCTCTTGTACTCTGATTCCTGAACTGTAGGTGCAGTAGTTGAGTTTTAGATGAGAGGTGTTAGGCAAAGAAAATGAGCTCATATCCATATTTGGACATGTGAGCTAAAAGAGTCAGTAGAATGTGCACAGAGAAGATAGTCCTGACAAATGACCGTTTCCAACACTACACTGCTCTTGAGCAGAGAACTGTATGGATGTGATGTGTCAAAAATCAAAGGAGTGTGCCTAGTAAGCAGAAGCTCATTGGAAGAGCACTTGCTATCTTTTCTGTACCATTTAATACTGAGAATTCTGCCTACTTTTTAAAGTTAAGGAAAATAAAGCCCAGGATGATTAAACAACCAAACTTATCAACTGCTATCTGCCAAGATGCTAACTCAAAAAAAGTTTCCCAAGGCACTTTTAAATATACATGGTCTCTACAAATAGAAATCTGTTCATTATTTTCATGGGTATTTCATTAAGGCATAAGGGATTTAGGAGAGGAATGAGAAAGAAAATTTCTGGAAAATTATTTTCTTCACAGTAAATCTGTTGAACATTAGACCTAAATCCAGCTATATGTCTTTCAATTCATTATAACCTCTGAAAGGAACTCTTCACCATTTTGATGTGGCTATTTTACTATGAGGTATCTGAGGTGTTCTATCAAAGATGGTTTTTAGTTGACAGAAATCAACCATGCTTTATATAAACAGATAGGGGATTTATGGATTCTTCATCAAATCTTCAGAAACACTGGAGAGGTAGGCTTAAAAAAAAAGTAAAAAATAGAACTTTAGTTATTCTATGCATCACCAAAGACTGTGGTGAAGATCTATGTTGGTGACATCACTGACCTAGCTTCATGACATTTCTGACAGTAAATCCCACCTGCTAATCCTGCACTATGCTGCTTGTGAAAAGACCCACTGGCTTGCTATGCTTTCCGAACTAGGCGCTACTAGTTTGTAGCGGGTTCCCTGGGTATGGACACAGTAAACATCTTACTTTCCAGCTCATAGCTGTGGACAAGAGATATTTAATTGGCTGCATCTAGATCTTGAGCCACTTCGATGAGGAAATCTCCACTGGAGTTATTTGCCTCCAGGGAAAATCCAATGTTATCTAGAGTTTTGGTTGTCATACCATGAAAAAAGTTCTTCTAGGATATCGTTCATAAAGTCATCAGTATTGCTTGACAACCTAAAATGCACAGAATGGTCTTTCAGAATCAATGATTGTCATGTCTAATATCATCAAGGTAAAGACTGAGGAACCCTGCATTGATTCCTGAGAGTTATGTTAAACTTTTGAAAACTTTGGTTCTGTTGTGAGAGTGAGCCCTGACCCCCCCCCCCCGACAAAGAACTAATAGAAGAAAGCATTCCTTGAACTGCAGAAGGAGAATCTGAAGTGAAAAAGCAATTCCTCTCCATATTAACTGATAGAGCTAAGCCATCCCTTTCAAACTTCTAGAAACCTCCTAGATTAGCTATTTGCTCCAATCCTGTCTCAACCCTTCTGCAAACCCTTTGCCACAAGTCCTACCAGCTATCTTTGTTAGTTCCTATTGCTGTGATGAAACATCATAACCAAAATAACTTGGGGAGCAAAGGATTTATTTCAGCTTATACCTCTCAGGTCAAACTCCATCACTGAGAGAAGTTAGGGCAGGAACTCAAGGTAGGAACCTGAAGGTAGGCTCTGAATCAGAAGCCTGCCCCTCCCCCTTGTTTCTCATCCTATTTTTTTTATACAGCCCAGGACTACTTTCCCTGAATTGGTACAATCTGCAGTGGACTGGGCTCTTCAACAGCAATCATTGATCAAGAAAATATCCTACAGACTTGCCTACAGGGAAACTTAGATAAGTGATGTTTCTAATTGTAGTTATTTTTCCAGATAACCTTTAGCTTGTGTCAAGCTGACAAATTTCTAACCATAACACCAGCTATCTGCCACCGGACAGGATACCCATGTACTTCAGCTTGTCCAAGCACCCTGCCTTTTCAAGCTGCTCTAGAGCCTTTGCATTCTGAGATCAAAAGACCAAGAGAAGCCAAAGCCACTATAGAAACCAATATGGAGATTTCTCAAAACTAACATTACATCTATAGTATGACACCCAAAACTCCATGTTAACATATCACAGACATACTTATTCATCACAATGGCTAAGCTAAAGGACCAACCTAAGTGTCCAACAGAGGAGGAATGAATAATAAATCTGTTTTATACATGATGAAATTTTTCAGCATAAAGATGATTAAAACTGTGTCATTTGCAGGATACAACTAGAGATGGTCATATTAAATAGGTTACTTTTTAGAAGACAATTATTATGTCTTCTCTCATTTGTGGCTCCTAGACTTTACACATATGTAAAATTATGTATATCATGACACAAGAGAGGAAGTAAAACTGTCTGGGAAACAAAAAAGTATTGGGAAAAGGGTGGGGAATGGTGGTGGTGGGGATATATGCCAAAAGTACAAAAATGTCTCACATACACTGTATAATAGTGGGGTTTTTTTCATTGTTGCTGATTTTTCCCAAAAAGTCCAGGTATTATTTATTTTCTTTCATGTTTTCCTCAACAAGGTATCCAAGCCCACAAGAAGAACATAGCACATCCCATGCAACATGGTATGTCTTGGAACATCCCTCAGTAATGCTGCATGGGATATCTTAGAGCATAGTTCAGTGATGCTGTATAGAATGTCTCCCAGAAACTAGCTCAGTGATGAGACATAGGATATCTTGGAGCATAGCTCAGTGAAGCTGTGTAGGTTGTTCTACAGAGAATAGCTCAATAGTGTTGCATGGGGTATCTTAGAGCATAGTTCAGTGATGCTGTGTAGGATGTCTTCCAGAGACTACCTCAGTGATGCTTCATAGCGTGCCTCCCAGAAAATAGCTCAGCACTACTGCACAGGATATATTAGAACATAGTTGTCCATGCTGTGGTGTACACTTGTAATCATAGTGCTTGGGAGAAGTAGAGGTAGAAAGATCAGGAGTTGAAGGTTAGCCTCAGCTGCATAGTGAATTTGAGAACAACCTAGGGTTGTTGGAAATCTTGTTCCCAACCACCAAGGGAAAATATGAAGCTCAGACTTTTCCTGACTTGTAACCTGTAAAAGACCATGCGACGCAACTGCATCTTACCCCTAAATCATCTTTAAATGAAACTGCAATTCAGACAGCCTGGGATCCCAGAAAATGAAGCATTTTTCAGCTCAGTGAGCCTCTTGGTGTCATCTCAAAATTGCAGCTGACACTTTAATATTTAAACAGAACAGAAGAGATGTGGATTATTTATTTTCTTTTACTTTAATTTTACTTCTCAACCAGCTTCCATTTTTTTTTCAAACTTTAAAAACAGCAAAACCCTCCATTCCAACATTGGCTTCTGCTCGAAGTGGCAGGTTATGAATGTTAACCTGACAGAAACAATCCACCAAAGCTTTTTCAGTGACACTGTCCCCATCCTTGCTTCTGTACCTCTAAGAAATTACACTGAAAATATTTTTTGCTCTGGGCAAAAATCGTCATATAGGATTTGACTATGATTTATATATTTATGGGGAAAATTAATCTTCAATACTTCAAACTTTTATGTCTTGTAATTTTATCAAAAATGTCAAAACACACACATCATAATGGAGTTGCCAGACATGGGAAAAACGCCCCACTTTATTCTTCAGTTAAAAAAAAGTCACACACACACACACACACACACACACACACACACACACACACACTCAGGATGCCTTTGAAGGCATTTCCTGGTTTTGTTGTTTTATGAGTCACTCATCGACTATAGAGGAATCTGATAGAAATGTATCATGTGGAAAGAACTGCAGAGCTGCCTATTTAAAATAAGTCTTGAATAGTTCTACATCTGTAGTGCTGTTCTCTGTCCACAGCCTCCATAAACTTGCTTATACTATCAACTAGGACTAAACATCTAAATTTATATGAACATGAAATAAAACACAAGTGATGGAAATTTAAACTCATGCATAAATTAAGAAAAATATGTACACATTTGTATGGATGCCAGTACATGTTCTGAGGTGTCAATAGCTTGAGCTCATCTACTTTGATCCAAACAAAGCATTCATTTCTCTCCATTCTTCAAATGAGCTATGGTGGGTAGTTTTAAATGTCAATTTGTCACAACTCAGAATTATCTTGGAAGAGAGTCTCAGTTGAGTCGTAGTCATCTTTTATTAGGTTGGTCTGTGGGCAATTCTGGGAGAAACTGTCTTGACTGTTAATTGATGTAGCAAGAATTAACCCATTGCGGGCAGAAACATC
The DNA here is from genome assembly GCA_004025045.1 of Sigmodon hispidus. Taxonomy (NCBI): domain Eukaryota; kingdom Metazoa; phylum Chordata; class Mammalia; order Rodentia; family Cricetidae; genus Sigmodon; species Sigmodon hispidus. Next base: position 29,206 of record PVIH01000617.1, read on the forward strand.
CCCTAGAAAGGCCCCCTGAACAAAATAGGACAGGTGATTTTAGATGAGAGCAAACGTAGAGCAAGGATGCATTTATCTCTCTCTGCTCTTGACTGTGGACATGATACCTTCCATTCTTGACTTGACTTGCCTGCAATAATGGACCGTGACTTGAAACTGTAGAATGAATAAGTTCCTTCTTCCCCTAAATTGGTCCTTGTCAGGGAAATTTTATCACAGTAACAGATGTGAAACTAGATGATGAACCTATGCAGCAGGGGAAGGGGTGTCTTCTGAAGGAACTCTGCTATTATGATCTAAAAGACGACCAAGAAAGAGATACAACAGGGCCCAAACCTCTCCCACTTGGCCCTGTTTCCTTTATCTCAGTAGGGGCAAATGTAGCTTAGACAATACTTTCAAATTTTATGCACACTGCAAAACTTTCACTGAGATAATAAAGTGAAAAACAAAATGAACAATAAAAAAATAGGCATTTGTTCCCCTAAGTAGTAAGCCATTTGAAAAACATTCTCCCTAGCTATGAAGTATTTCCTTTTTTCTTTCTTTTTTTCTTTTCTTTCTTTCTTTCTTTCTTTTTTTTCGGTTTAACAGAAAATGTATTTTCATGATAGATAACTGAATATATATAAAGGCCATAGTCACAGACTGGTTTTCCGGGTGACAAAGGCTCCATACTTTAATAAACTATTTTACTTTGAACAGTTTTTGTTAAAAAATACTTAGAAACATTTTGAGGTTTGAGATTTGAGACAGGGTTTCTCTGTGCAATAGCAGTTGGTCTTGGAAATGGCTCTGTAGACCAGGCTGCCATGCAATTCACAGAGGTCCACCTCTTTCTGTTTCTGGAATGCTAGAATGACAGTGCACCAGCACTGTCCAGCAAAAAGCTTTAGTATATTTTTAAACATTTTTCTTTATTTATACACTTTCCTTGTTTATTTATAAAAATTTTTTTATCCATGTATTCTCCTGCTCCCCCTCCCTTATTTCCTTCCAATCCCTTCCAGTCAGCCTTTATCCTGCCCCTCCCCATCCCCCATCCCCTCCCCCAAAAGTGCAAGAAGTCCCAAGGTGGGTCAGCTCAGCTTGAAGCATCCACTCCAGGCAAGTCCGATTGCCTCATCCCAATATCAAGACTGCATTAGGTGTTCCTCTGCTTGGAATGGGCTCCAAGGTGCCAGCCCATTTATAGAAACACAGTCTGATCCTACCCCTGGAGGCTCCACATACTGCCCATGTCAATTGACAGTTTCCTACACTTGGAGGGCCTAGCTCCTTTTCCCAATGTTTCCTCAGTGGCTGTTGTTGATTCAGTGAGCTCCCCAGAGCTCCAGCCAGTCATCACTGTGGTAATTTTCCTCATAATCCCTATGCTCTTGCTCATATAGACCCTCCTCTCCCTCTCTCCAGCTGGACCAGGAGCTCAGCCCAGTGCTCAGCCATGGATCTCTGCCTCTATCTCTATTCAATGTTGAATGTAGGTTCTGTGATGACACTTAGGGTGGTTATTCATTTGGTTATTGGGAGAGTCTTGTCTAGGCTCCACCTTCCCTATTGGTTGGAGATCTAGCCAGGGACATCCTGTGAGTTCTTGGAGGTTTCCCTAGCACCCGGTCTCTTTCCAACCCCACACTGGCCTCCTCTATTAAGATCTCCATCTGTTTTTTCTTCTCCCTCTTTGTTGTTCCTTTCACTCAACCATTTCCTTTTCTCTACCTCTTCTTGGTTGCAACCCGTTATGATCCCAATTTGCAAAGGTGATCTTCTCTTTTTTCTCTTCCTAGGGGAAATCTGGATGTCTCTCTTAAGTTCCTTCTGATCCCAAGCTGTCCAGTGGTTGTGGTTTGCAGCTTGGATATTCCTTGCTTTTTGTCTGAAGTCCACTCATGAGTGAGTACATCCCATGATTATCTTTCTGATCTTGTGATATCTCACTCAGGAGGAGATATTTTCAAAATCTCAAAACTGAATTTGCTAATTTTTAGTAAGAAACAAATAAAAATTTAAAATATCACTAACCAATTTGCTTTAAGAATTATAAATGTAGATTGTTAAACATTTCCAAGTTACAAAATGATAGAGACAAAATGTTAGTTTATAAACTGAAATTTTCACCTGGCATGGTGATGGTGTATTCATGGTTGTTAAGATGATGCTCTGGCTTCTGAAGCCACGCCCTCCCCTGAGTTCTGATGTCAAGCCCCATCTACGAATTCCCACCACTGACACTCTTTCTTGCTTCTGTTCTCCTGTTCTCCCAGGAGCTTGCTCTCTCTCTCTCTCTCTCTCTCTCTCTCTCTCTCTCTCTCTCTCTCTCTCCCTTTCTCTTATTATCATAACATCTCTGTTATTATTGTAATAAAGTCCTGCACAAAAACAGCCTCTAAGTGGCTCCTGCCTCCTGATGCGATGCTACCTCCAGCCTTGTCCCCTGCATAGGGCAAGAGGCCTCTCCATTCATAGACACCTCCCACCAGCTAGCCAGCTCATTTGCTATTGTACCATGCTAGATCACACAGAACCCAACAATGGTAATGTATGCATTGGTGATGCTTGCCATAGTGATGCATGCATGGTGGTGTATGCATTGGTGATGCTTGCCATAGTGATACATGCATGGTGGTGTATGCATGATGGATGATGCATGCATGCCATGGTAATGCATTCTTATAATCCCAAATCTAGGAAATGAGATAGGAGGACTGTTACTAATTCAAGGCTAACTTGAGCCATAGAGTAAGACCCTGCTTTCTTCAGAGTAAACCAAAAGAAGAAGATAGAGAGGGAAGACAAGGAGAAAGAAACAAAAGAAAAGAAAGAAGAAAGGAAGGAAGAAGAAAAGAAACAAAAGCACACTTCCATGCTTTGTAGGCATTTTATGAGAATACTAATTGCGTCTGTTTTGTTGTATTGTGCTGGTTTTTTTTTTTCTGGTGTAGAGATTGAATCCAGGAGCTTACACATGCTAGACAACACTCTGCTACTGAGCTACATCCCCAGCCTTCAGATTTATTTACACCAAATGCATACAACCTAACACTTTGTGCCTAGTAGCCATTGATTTCAGAAAACTCATAAGGCAAACTATTATCATGGCTCGTATGCTTCACACTTTTCTTACTCATGTTTGTGCTCCTTTGAAAAGTAGCCAGCTCTGCACACAAACTTCTATATATCACTGTTTGAGAGACTGTGGTTCCCCTACAGATCAAAAGCTGGAAGAGTTCACAAACCGGGTGGGTACTCACCCTCTGGTAGCTGTGGCTCCTGAGTTGTTGCTTGTTTGTTTTGCTCCACTGCCATTTGTGACTGCACACCACCCCCTGTGATAATGATGGACCTGTCAATCAAGGGAGGAGTCTTGTCTCTACCATATCAAGTTCGGTATATCAACCAGGCTGATCAGACCATCCTTGGGAAATTGACACAGAGGCTGAAAGTAAAGCTTGCTGCTTTTCTTCTCTATGATGAATTGAACCTTGTGCCTCATGCTTGCCAGGCAAGCTCTACCACTGAGCTAATTCTCCAGCCCATTTTCAACATTTAATTTTGCAAATCATGCTAACGTTCTCAAGATAAATGCAAATCTACTTTTTATTTCTTACCTTTGTAATCCTCCTGCCTCAGATTCTTCAGTAGCTGGGATTGCAGATCTGCACCATTAGTCTTGCCTGAAAGCTTACTTTCTTAGGTTCTCTTAGACCAGGCTCTCTATATGCCATGGAAGTCTTTGATGCTAGGGTTACTTCCTATCATGCCTAGTGTAGGCCTCTTTGGGGACAGAACCAGCCAGATCCTAGAACTGGAAAGATGTGCATAAAGAATGCGAGCTCTGGATTTAGTTGGGCTGAAGGCTTCCAGCTTCCAAGGTAGATAAGCTAGTTATTTCTCTTCTGTTTAGCACCTTAAACTGATTTAAATAGGTTTTCTACTACACAAAACTGGAAGTAACCTGATCATTAGTGTACTCTCTGCTATCCAGAACATTCATAGGTTGATGACCATGATAAGAGGATACGATATACTCAAGGATACCTTTACTACAAAGTCAGTTACTATCCAGAGTCAGTTAATATGTATAGATCCAATTATTACACTGACGCTAGTTATTGCACGGAACCATGTATCACCAGGGAGTCAATTACCACACAAAGAACCAATGATCTCATAGAGCACATTGTCCTACAGATAAGAAATTGTCACAGAAAATCATGACTACGCATTTATTTCACAGGAAGTCAATTATTACACAATCTGTTATTACCAAGTCTCACAGGAGTTAATTATCAGAATCAAGTATTACACAGAGTCCATTATTATACTGAGACTCAATTATTACATGGTGCCCTTTATTGAACAGAATCAATTGCTATACAGTTATTCCACTAAAAGTTCACTGTTAGTCTGAGAGTTAATTATAATTCTTATAGTCAACTATTCACAGAACCAGTTATGAAACAGTGCATCCCAGTGATCTATGGTCACCACAGTTATGGTGCTTATAAAAACCTCAATTGTTCATCCTGATGGACCAGGAATCAGTTACTCTCCTGTTGCTATGACAAAATACACCAACAAAGAGCAATTGGGTAAGAGAGGGTTGTTGAGGTTTATAGAGTCCATTGTGGTGGGAAGGCAAGCCAACAGGAAGGAAAGACTTGGTGACAGGAGGAGGAAGCAGAATGACCACATTTCATTCACATATGAAACAGAGAGAAAAAGAACATGGGAGGGGGCAGGCTATAAAACTTCAGCACCCACCCCAGTAACATACATCCTCCAGCAAAGCTCTACCTGCTAAAGGCTCCATATCCTTCTCTAAATGGCAACACAGACTGGGGACCAAGTATTCAAATACTTGAGACCTAGTTTTGTAAATGGGGATATCATCAGAGTGGGCATGATACTGAGAGGCCTAATATCTGAGTTTGATGGGGCGCATGATATAAAAACACCAAATAATAAATATATATATGAAAAAAAATCTAAAAAACCCCCAAATACTTGAGCCCATGGAGGACATTTCTCTTTCAGGCCATCACAGACCACTAAGTCACAATGCCCCTAAATCTGGTCATTTCTAATAGTATCATTTTAATTAATTTATTTATTTATTTTGCTTCTAACTACAGTTTCTCATCCCCTTCCCTAACCTCCTCTCTCTCCAATTCACTCCTCTGTTTCTGTTCAGAAAAGTGCAGGCCCCCCCCATGGATATCAACAAACATGGTTTAACAAGTTACAGTAGTACTAAGCAACTCCCTTATATTGAGGCAGGGAAAAGCAACCCAGTATAAGAAATAGAATTTCAAAAGCCAGCAACAGAGTTAGAAATAGCCCCTGCTCTGATATTCGGAGTCCCAGAAGGAAACTAATCCACACAACTGTCACATATATGCAGAGGGCCTAGGAGGTTCCCTGCTTTTCAATTCTGTCTCTGTGAATTCCTGTGAGTCCAGGTTAATTGATTCTGTGGGTTTTCTTGTGATATCTTTGACCCCGCTGGCTCCTACCATCATATCTCCCTCTCTTCAACAGGATTCCCTGTGCTCAGCCTAATGTTTGGTGGCAGGTCTCTGCGTTTGTTTCCATCAGTTGCTGGATGAAGCATGTTTGATGACAGTTGGGCTAGGGACCAGTCTATGAGTATAGCAAAGTACCATTAGGCATTGTACATTGACTCATTAGGAGTCATTACACTAACTTTTTTGAGGGGTCTATCCTAGATTTCTGGGCCATCCAGCCTCTGGGTGTTGGTGCTCCAGGCAGTGTCAGGGGCACCTGGGTTTTAGGATGAACCAGTCATTGGTTGGCTAGTTCCACAATCTATGTGCCACCTGTACCCCAGCACATGTCATAGGCAGGACAGAAAGTAGGTTAAAGTTTGTATGGCAGGGTTGTTATCACAGTCCTCCACTGGAATTCTTACTTAGTTACACGAGATGCCCAGATCAGGCTAACTCCCCTATTGTTAGGAGTGTTATCCAGGGTCATCCTTGTAGATTCCTGGAAGTTTCTCTTGCACCATGTTTTTACCTGACTGCAAAATGCACCCTTCTTTCCAGTAATCTCTTTCAATACTCCTTCTCTTCATCCCACCTCTGACCTGATCCCTCTGACCCCTAGAGAACTCTTCCTTTTCCCCTTTCCAGGGAGATCCTAGGGCCCCCCTCCTTGAGCCCTCCTTGTTACCTAGCCTATCTTGTATGTGGACTGTAGTATGGTTTTTCTTTACTTTATAGCTAATATTCATTTATAAGTGAGTAAATATCATGTTTATTTTTCTGGGTCTGGATTACATGATTTAGGATTTTTTTTTTCCTAGATCCATCCATTTGACTGAAAATTTTGTGATGTCAATGTTTTTAACTCTAAGTAATACTCCATTGTGTCAATGCATCATATTTTTAAAATCTATTCTTTGTTTGCGAAACATCTATATTGTTTCTAGATTCTGGCTATTACAAATAAAGTGTGATTCTTTAGGGTATAGCCAAAGTGATTGTCCAACGTTTGGCTATACACCCAGAAGTTGGTACATCTGGATTTTTAGGTAGATATATTTACAATTTTCTGAAAAGCTGACATATTGATTTCCAAAGTGGCTGTACAAGTTTGTACCCCCACCAGCAATAGAGGAGTATTCCCCTTGCTCTACATCCTTTCCAGCATGAGCTTTTGGTTTTTTATCTTAGCCATTCTGACAAGTATAAGATGAAATTTCAGAGTATTTTTACTTGCATTTCCCTGGTAGCTAAAATCAATAAACATTTCTTTCAGTGTTTCTTGGGCAATTGAGATTCTTCTGTTGAAAATTCTGTTTAGACATACCCCATTTTTAATTGGATTATTGAATTTGTTGATATCTAGTTTCTTAAGTTCTTTATGTATTTTGGAAATCAGTTCTCTGCCAAATGTGGGGTTGATGAAGGTCTTTTTCCATTTTGTAGACTGCCATTTTGTTATATTGATAGTGTCCTTTGCCTTAAAGAAGCCATTAAGTTTCATGCAGTCCTATTTATTACTAATTATCTATCTTAGTGTTTGTTTTTTTTTTTAAAAAAAAAAAAAACTTTATTTATTTATTTATTTGCCTTGGTGTTTGCCTGGAACTGGAACTACAGACAGTTGTTAGCTGCCATGTGGGTGCTGGGAATTGAACCCGGGTCCTCTGGAAGAGCAGACGGTGCTCTTAACCGCTGAGCCATCTCTCCAGCCCCTATCTTAGTGTTTGTGATATTAGGTTTCTAGTCAGGAAATTGTTTTGTCCTGTGTCAATGTGTTCAAGACTATTTCCCATTTTCTCTTCTATCAGGTTCAGTGTATCTGAATTTATGCTGAAGTCTTTGATCCTCTTGGACTTGAATTTCATACAGGATGATAAATAGGAATCTATTTGCCTTTTTCTACATGCCGGCATCCAGTTATGTAAGTACCATTTGTTGAAGATCATTTCTTTTTCCTATTATATAATTTTGGCTTCTTTGCCAAAAATAAGGTATTCATAAGTGTGTGGATTTAAGTCTGAATCTTTGATTCTGTCTTACACATCCACCTGTCTGGTTTCATGCCAATACCATTCAGTCTTTTTTACCATATCTCTTTATTAGAGCTTGAAATCAGGGATGGTGATACCTCTTGAAGTTCTTTTATTGTACAGGATTGTTTTAGCTATCCTGGATTTTTTGTTTTTGTTTTTCATTGAAGATGAGTTTTGTTCTTCCAAGTTCTGTAATGAACTGTGTTGAAATTTTAATGGTAATCATGTTAAAACTGTGGCTTGATTTTGGTAAGATGAGCATTTTTACTACATTAATCTTTCCAATTTATGCAATGGGCAATCCAATATTTCTACCTTCTGAGATCATCTTCCATCCCTATTTTATATTATTTGTGGCTATTGTGAAGGGTGTTGTTTTCCTGATTTCTTTATCTATTAATTTATCATTTCTATAAAGGAGGGTTACTGATTTGGGGGTCAGTAATTTTGTATGTATTCACTTTACTAATGGATTTTATCAGCAACAGAAGTTCCTAGTAGAACTTTTGGGGTTACTTATGCATACTATCACATCATTTGTGAATAATGATACTTTGATATCTTCCTTTTCAATTTGTATCCCTTTAGACTCTGCCAGTTGTCATATTGCTCTAGGTAAAATACTATATTGAATAGATATGGATAGAGTGGACAGGCTTGTTTTGTTCCTGATTTTAATAGAATTGATTAGGTTTCTCTCAGTTTAATTTGATGTTTGTTATTGGCTTGCTGTATATTGCCTTTATTATGTTTAGGTATGTCCCTTGTATCCCTGCTGTGTATAAGACTTTTATCATGAAGATGTGTTTGTCAAATGCTTTTTCAGCATCTAATGAGATGATCATGTGTTTTCTTTCGTTCACTTTGTTTATATGGTGGGCTACATTGATAGATTTTTGAACCAACTCTATTCTCTAGAATGAAGTCTACTTGATCATTTATATATTTGATTCAGTTTGTGAATATTTTTGCATCAATCTTCATGAAAGAGATTGATCTATAATTCTCTCTTTGTTTTATCATTGTATGGTTTGGGTATCAGGGTAACTATGACTTCATTAAATGAATATGGCATGTCCCTTTTATTCTTATTTTGTAGGATAATTTGAAGAATATTGGTATTAATTCTTCTTTGAAAGTCTGATAGATTTCTATGTTAAAACCATTTGCCCCTGAACTTTTTTTGGATGGGAGACTTTTAATGACTGCTTCTATTTTTTTTAAGGTATTATAGGTCTACTTAAATTGTTTAGCTGGCCTTAATTTAATTTTGTTCAGTGGCGTCTATCAAAAACTTTGTCCATTTCTTTTACAGATTCAAATTTTATGAAGTTCAGGTTTTTGAAGTTTGAGCTAGTAATTTCCTTGATTTTCTCAATGTCTATTGTTATGTACTGCTTTTTCTTCCTGATTTTCCAAATTTGAGTATTCTATCTTATGCCTCTTAGTTAGTTTGGATAAGGGATTGCTTATCTTGTTGATTTTCTCAAAGAAATTATTTGTTTCATTGATTCTTCGTATCTATTTTATTGATTTCAGCCATTAGTTTGATTATTTCCTGCCATTTACTCCTCTTGGGTATGTTTCCTTCTTTTTGTTCTATAGCTTTCAAATGTGATGTTAAGTCACTATTATGAGATCTCTCCAACTTCCTTATGTAGGCACTTAGGGCTGTGAAGTTTTTTCTTAGCACGACTTTCATTGTGTCTCACTAATGTTGGTATGTTGTGCATTCATTTTCATTGAATTTTTAGGAAGCTTGTCTTTAATTTATTTCTTATTTCTTCTGTGACCCAGTGGTAGTTGAGTAGAGAATTGTTTAGTTCCCGTGAATTTGTAGGGTTTCTGTAATTTCTGTTGTTTAAATTCAACTTCAATTTAAAGTGGTCTAATATGATACAAGGAATTATTTAAAATTTTTATAACTAAGGAAACTTGCTTTGTGGCTAAGTATATGGTCAAATAAGTCACTGTCTACAAATTCAGCCCTATAGAAGGTACTAAAAGGAAAACTCCAACCCAAGGGAAGTTAATTACACTCAAGAGAGCATAGACAATATATAATCTCACGCCAGCAAAGAAGGGAAACACACACACACACACAACCAACAACAATAACAATAAGAAAGTAACAGGAATTAATAATCACTGGTCATCAATATCTCTCAATATCAATGGACTCAATTTGCCAACAAAAACCTACAGGCTCACAGAATGGATACAAATGCATAATCCATCCTTTTGCTCCATCAAGAAATACACCTCAGCATCAATGATACACATTATCTCAGAATAAAGGGTTAGAAAAATATTTGCTAATCATATGGACCAAAGAAGCAAGGTGCTGTAGCTATTTTAATATCTAATAAAATATACTTCAAACAAAAACTAATCAAAAGAAATGAAAAAGAACTTTTGATACTCATCAAAGGAAAAATTCACCATTAGGACATCTTACTTCTGAAAAATCTATGTCTCAAATGCAAGGGCACTCACATTTGTAAAAGAAATTTTGCTAAAACTTAAATCGTACATTGATCCCCACACATTAATAGCGGGAGACTTGAACACCAAACTTTCACCAATGAACAGGTGATCCAGAAGAAACTAAATAGAGAAATAACAGAGGTAACAGACATTATGACTTAAAAGAACCTAAAATATATCTATTGAACATTTTACCCAAACACAAAAGAATATATCTCCTGATAGTCCTCTTGATAGTCAGTACTAAGAAAATAATCTGTAGGAGAGAAATTGCTGTGCAGGAACAAGATGTAGAGACTGTTATTAAAAGCAAAGATAACAGTTCAAATGTCTACCAGATGAGAAACAGAAAACAGGAACTTTATTGGAATATAAGATATCCTTAACCACATAAGTACAGATTTATGGATGAAGTTAGTCCATATTCCATGAACACACACACACACACACACACACACACACACACATACACACGAATGCATGCATGTTGACACATGCAAAACAAATATATAAAGTTTAATCATGATGTATACAGATTTTACTGTGTGTTTATATGCAGATGACTTTACAAATACATCCTAAGGAAGTGCCATTGCTACTTCCTCAAACTCTTGGAAACAACATGTATAGTCATATTGGAAACTCCATATAATCCAATTGTTGCAAATGACTACATATTTATTGTCATGTTACTACAGGACCTAAGGACTGAACTTTTCATTTTAGTAAAGTCTGATCACTTTGAATTTATGTAGCTACATGTGATTAGTGGTTCTCCTCCTCACAAGTCCCGCTCTAGCATCTATAAACATAAATTCTTAGTTAAAATTACTATTGATGTAATAGAGCACCATACCCAAAAGCAATTCAGAAAAAAAGGGTTTACTTCATCTTATAGCTTCAAGTTCATCATCAGGAACTAAAGGCAGGAATTTGGAGGCAAGAACTGAAGCAGAGGCCATAGATGAATGCTGCTCACTGGCTTGCTGGATTTGGCTTATTCATCTTAACTTCTTTCTACATTTCTGGACAACCTTCCCACAGTGATACTACATGCAATGGTGTGGGACCTTGCAAATTAATCATTAATCAAGAAAAATGTGCCATAGTTTTACTCAAAGGAAAACCCTATGATGAAAATTTTCTTTTAAGGTTCTTTCCAAAGGATTCCATTTTGTGTCAACTTGGCATAAAAAGTAGCCAGCACACATGGGTTCATATCACAATGTGGGGCTGGCAAGAAGACACAGTAAGCAAAGCTGACCTGACTTTGATTCTCGGAACCCACATGATAAGAGGAGAAAACCAGCTCCCAGAAATTGTCCTCTGACCTCCAAATAAGAGGTATAGAACATAAATATACTCTCCCAATAGGTAAATATAACTCTAAAAACAAACAAAACCAAAATCTCTCTCATCTACCTACTGTAATAAGCAATTAGTTTCCCTGTGACTCAGTTTCCCTCTCCATAAATCATGTCTCACAAATTGTCCCTACTTTGCAATCCTTTCATGCAGAGATCGAGAGACCCATAATTCTTTTCTTGGTTTGATTTTAATTTTGATTTTATCACAGTTTTGAGGTTACCAGACATGAACCATGAACTTCTGGGCTTCAAATAAGGTGTCACATCACCGAAGCAAAAGGTAAAAGTCATAGATTGGAGCTGACCTTTTCTGAAAGCTTTAACACAATCTGGTCCCTGGTTTTTCCTGGTTTCTGCAGATGAGTAGCCATGTGTTACATTTCTTGGCTTGCAGGCACATCATTCATGTCTCTGTCTTGCTGTTTTTTTCTCTGTCTGCTCCTTGCTGGTCTGTGTTAGAGCAAACAGAACATCCATGGAAACATAGCCTTAATCATCAAGCCTTTTCTTCCTATAGGCTCCTGCCATTGGGTGGACACTTGCCTTTGAATTCCCTAGCCTGATTTCATTTGCACACTTCAATAGGATCCCATTTCACTGCAGCTCTCTTGCAAATAAAATAGGATTCTAATTATGATTTAGATTATGACTTGTTTTTGTGATCTTGCCTTCACTTATTTTATAATCTTTTCCATAAGAAAATTACATTCTCTATCTTTTATTATGATTTTCATTTAGTATACAAAGTACTGGGTTTCATCATGCACTTGCATGCTTGACTACCAATGTTGAGTTCTTGCTCACCTTCCATTGTCGTCTCTGGTCTCCTCACTTTCCACTTGACCCCTTTGTCCTCTCAAATCATCACCTTTCTGGTTTCATGTTACATATATGTCAAATATTCCATAGTATGATATGTATATATATATATATATAATTTACACACATAAAAAAGCATACAATTTTTGCCCTTCTGTAGGAAAAAATATCTTATCCTCTATTTTCATTTTCTAAAAAAAAAAAAAAAAAAAAAAGTGAATGTAGAACACATGAACTTTGCCCCCTTCGCAAAGGTAACTATCTCCCCTGCCCTTTGTTCTCGGCAGAGCCCTGAAGGACCTGATTCTGCTTGTGCAGGATATGTGTAAATCTATAGACATCATTGCCTGGATGAAAAGACTCCATGATAAGTCTTAATGCACCTACCAGCTCAGAAACCAAGGACTCATTCAAAGCAGCAGATGGCATTAACCTGCATTCCCAGGAGTGTATTAGGGTTTTCAAAATACAGGCACTTTCTCCTTGTTCTGCATGCATACAAATGGGACTCAATTTATTGCAAATGGTGTTGCTGAGCACAATGGCCACAACATAATTAAGAAATGTATTCAACCCATTACTAATTTAACACTGTTCAGTGTTCCATTAAAAAAAAATAGTAAAAACAACAAAAAAAAAAACCAACAGCTTTGTCGCTCCACAGTGTAGCCATTAGATTTATGCATTGTAAATACAAGTATATTTTATTCATAGTGGATTCTTGCAACTTTAATTATGCAATAAGTATTTATTTGGAATTCATTCTCCCCACCCCTCCCCCATTTTATAGCCATCATTAATTCATGGAAAACTGATTAAGCTTCTTGTAAGGTTCCAGCAAACACCTTAGAAGACAAACTCAATTTGTAAGGACAAAGTTGCTATCATGATTATTTCAAATGAAAGAAAAAACTCACATCTCTAGACTACTTTCAGAGCTGTTGCCTAGCAAAAGAGTGAACAAGAGTTAGTTCAATGATTTCTGAAATATCCAATTCTATAGTTATAATTACTTTCTGTCTCCCTTTTGGCTGAAATTCCAAATGTTAGGTATTTACTCAGTTCCCTTACCATCCACCCACCATCCACCCACCACAACATACTTAGATTAATCATATTCTCATTGTTTTGACAAAATACCTTCACTGAGTAGCTAAGGAAGAGTAACATTTATTACAATAGAAAATCCATGGTTGGGAAAAGGAAGTAGTTGGTCACATCATGTGGTAGGATTGTTTTCTGTATGTGATGCTGTGAATAAAGTGACTATTTTGGCCCAGGGTGAGCACCATAGCAATAGACAGGAAATCAGAGTAGAGATAGGTAGGAGGGCAGAGTCAGTCAGTCAAGCCCCCCATCCACTTCCCCAAAGAACCATGTAAGGAATCCAGGTGAGCCATGGGCTGTGCAATGTGGCAGGTAGATTACTAGAAATGGGTTGAATTAAGATGAAAGAAGTAGCTAGTAATGTGCTGGAGACATAGTCCAAACAGTATGAAATTAATACAAGTGTCAGATTCATTTCTTTGGGGGATAAAAGCCGCTGTGGGCAAGGTCCGAACTTCTGGCCCAAACAGGTCCCAGAAATCTTCTACAACAACATCACATCTAGAGTCAGGTACAGGCTTTTGCTCAGCTGCCTTTTACCTTCTCTCCTAATTCAGACTGTGGGGATGATGTTACCTACATTCAAAATATGTTTTCCTCCTCATGAGTACACTTTTGTGCATTCTCCATCCATGAAGACCTTCTTTCAAGATTGTTGATTGACCAAGTTCATTCCCATCTATGACTTTTACTCTTACCTTGGCCTCCTTGTCTGTAGTAATTAAACATGGTGTTTAAAAGGTTTTTCCTCTAAGCAACTGGTAAAGATGTCAGTCTCATGGGATCCTTTTTGTGGACTGGAACATCTAATTCCCTGTTTACTCAGCGTCATCTATTTTTCTTTTGATACAAAGATGAGCCAACTCAAACAAGTGTCAAAAGTGAAGAGACTCTATGCCACTTAATGATTCCAGACCTGAGAAATGCAACTGCTCCTTGGTGGTATCAGAAGAACAGATGTGTCCCACTGTGACTTCATTTTGTTTTCATGATCATAAAAGAGCTGAAAATATTTTCTTTTTTTTTCAAACAATCCTAATAAGGTCCACCAGAAAAAACCACTACTGCATTCATGAAACTTTTGAGAAGGAGTTTGCTCTGTTTCCCAGTGGCTAGAAATGGATCTATATAACCACCCCTAAGAGCATCACTTCAAAAGGGAAGAGTTCATCATAAATAATTGCTAATCAAAGTATGCCCACATACTGGCTGGATAACTGAACAAAGTAAAAAAAAAAAGATAACTGGAATATTAGAGATGTTGCCTTTTAAATGCCTTTTGTGTGTTTTCCATTGTGTGTAATATTTTATGAAATATACCTGTTTTGTTGTATATATACATTTTTCTAATGCACACACACACACACTACAGAGCAGGGAAGAACTTGCCTACCTTGTTCATCACAGCATACTCAGCCCTTAGCATAGTGCAGTGCACTCAGTGAACACAAAGTCAGTGCAGAAGATGTAGCTCAGCAGGTTGGTGCTGGCCCAACAAGTAAAAGGTCCCAATTTTAATCTCTTCTACTACCAAAAACATGCAAAAGTAGATCATATTTGTTGAATAATCATTGCCAAATAATTCATCTTAATTCAACTTCTATTTTTTTTTATTACAACTAGGAAGAGTCCCAGCAACTAAAGCAGTACAGAGTGATGAATGGGACAGACACGCTTTTTGGACCCTCGATCTAAAAAGGAAAGTCAAACAAGTGAAAAACCCCAATGAAGAACAGCAAAAGAGAGATAACTGGATTATTTTGTATTTTTATGTCTAGTTTCTTGAAATCGTGATATATCTTAGAGATCAGCCCTCTGTCAGATTGAGGGAAGGTGAAGATCTTTTCCCATTCTGTAGGCTGTTTTTGTCTTATTGACCATGTTCTTAAGAAGCTTCTCAGTTTCAAGAGGTCTCATTTATTAATTGTTCTTCTCAATGTCTGTGCTACTAATGTTATATTTAGAAAGTGGTCTCCTATGCCAATACATTAAAGGCTATTTCCCATTTTCTTTTCTAACAGGCTCAGCTTAACTAAATTTATATTGAGGTCTTTGATCCACTTGGACTTGAGTTTTGTGCAGGGTGATAGATATGGATCTATTTGCATTTTTCTTCACACCACCATCCAGTTATGCCAGCACTATTTGTTGAAGATGCTTTTTTCTCATTGTATAATTTTGGCTTATTTGTCAAAAATCAGATGTTCATAGGTGTATAGATTAATTTCAGGGTCTTCAATTTGATCCCATTGATCCACATGTCTGTTTTTATGGCAATACCAAGCTGTTTTTTTATTACTAAAGCTCTATAGTAGAGCTTGAGGTTAATTGTCATCATAGAACCTCCCTTTAGCAACTTATAGAAGCAGATGCAGAGATCCATAACTGAGCACTGGGTCATATTCTAGTCCTGTCATAGAGAGACAAGAAAGATTATATATGGGCAAAGGAGTCAAGATCGTGATGAGAAAACCCACAGAGACAGCTGTAGTAAACTATTGGGAGCTCACTGACTCTGGAATAATACCTGAGGAACCTGCATCAGACCGAAGTAGGCCCTCTGAATGCAGATAAGTATTGTGTGGCATGGGTAGTTTGTGGGCCCTCTGGCAGTGAAACCACAATGTATCTCTAATGCAAGAACTGGCTTTTGGAGCCCATTCCCTAGATAGGAATACTTTTCACAGCCTTAATACTGTGGGAGGGGCTTGGTCCTGCCTCAACTTGATGTGCCAGATTGTATTGACTCCCCATGAGAGTCCTTACCTTCTCTGAGGAGTGAATGGGGGTGGAAGCTGAGAGATGACTGGGAAAAGGGGGTGGAGAGGGAACAATAGTTGATGTGTAAAAAATTTTTTTTGATATTAAAAAAGAGTGATACGACTGAAATATCTCGTTTTCCACCTCTACGCACTTGAGTATTAGGATCATAAGTTCTATGTCAAAATGACTCTCCTGGGTTTGGATTCTCAGTCTCTATAAGACTTCATTAGAATCATCTGGATAGATACTTTTTAAAAAAATGTATAGTATATCTGTATTAATCAGGGTTCTTTAGAGAAATGATCTGTAGACTATCACACACACACACACACACACACACACACACACACACACACACACACACACACACGAGATCCACAAAACAAGTTTAGTCATTGGTACAATGGCCAAGAAGCTCAAATCCCATACAGAAGATGGAAAAGATTACGGACATCTCTCTTTTCCCACCTTTTTGTTCTCTTAAGGCTCAGAAGGAGTTTTTGCTACCTTTTCAACCACTTTGGTTTTGATGTTATCATACAGACAAGAATCCATGGATCCTTTGAATCTTATGAGAACATGCAGAGATGTCTTTAGCACTGCAGCCTCTTCCTTTGAGCTCTTCTCACAGTTTCTTTAGAAGAGGTGAGAGTCCCCATTGGCAGGGCATGGTCATCTTATAACACTGCACAGCAAAATAGTGGATAGTGAGGACAGGATGGATGTGTGATGGAGCAATCGGAAAACTCCAGAAAGAAGAGGACCCTGAGCACCAAAGAGAATAGGCTATTCCAGGTTTACACAGGAACCATTTTTAGCCAGTATTGAGAACAACAACAACAACAACACAAACAAAACAACAACAAACAACAACAAATGAAATTGGGATCCACCTCTTGTGTACACGCCAACATGCCAGAGTGGGTGAAGAGGTCAGAAATAAAATACTTGTAGAAATCAAATATTCCCTTCTATCATCAATTTCGGTTAAGTGTCTTTACCTGCTGAGCCATCACAATGGTCCAAGATGATCCTTTAAACATAATGATTGGATCTGATAAAAATAAGTTTAATGACCTACAGTGGTCACACAGAAAAACTAAGTTTCTTCTGTCTTAACAATGCCACTACTTTCTGAAATAGCCTGTCACGGGGCCTTGAGTGCAGACACTTCAAAGTTCACCATTTGACTGATCATCAAAGCAGGCAATTTGAACACTTGTCCCAGGAAAGGAAGGTGAGGGACAGGCAGCCCCAGGTTCCTCTCTCTGTCTTCTCAAGCCCTTGGACTCATCCTGTTTGAAGATCCCTCCCTGGCACACTCTCTTATCATACAGCACAGGCAGGGGCAGCTGGCAAATCTCACAGCTTCTATGAAATGCTGTCCAAAGCCCAGAACCCTGAATCTACTCCAAGAAAAATGATCTTCAGTCCTTGTTGCATGATAAGAAAGGCTGCATCTCAGTTCCACCTCATCCTGCACACATCACATACATCTGGTACCTTGTCCAACCCCATGTCAGCTCACTACACATCACAAATGCCTGAGAGCTGTCCATCATCGTGTCAGTTCACTACACATCATATACACCTGATGCCTTGTCCAATCATCTCATGTCACCTTCTTGGTTAGCTTCTGTCCTGATCAAATGACATCAGCTTTTCAGACTCCCAGGGCTTCTCAAGAGCCTGCCAATGCATTAAGAAATTAACCCATGGTAAATATATTTATCTGGGGTATTACATTGACATATACCATAATGTGCAGTTAAAGAAAAAGTATTTAAAAATGGTAAAATCCTGACTTTTACTATGAATATAGCAAGAACAAGTGCCAAAATTTTTATGTAGCTCTTTAATTAATGCAGGAACTTTTAAGATGTTACAAATACTTCAAAGAGAATCCGAACGGCAGGTGAAAATAAATAGGCATAAGAAATATTCGAAATAAATTATAAGTAGAGTAAAACTGGCCAAACTGGTCAATATCCACAGGACAAAAATCCATCATATTCCATGGGATATAATTTGCATTTTTATGAATAATAATAATTTGCATTACTATCAGTTTTCTACAATTTACAGAACTGTGAAATAGCCCAGAGACAGAGAAGGCCTGAGATAACACAGAGCGGAGCGCAGACAGGATGCATACTAATCTTTCAGGTTGATGTCGAAGTGTTTCTCCGGTTTTGTTCATTGTTGTCATCTAGCTGTTTTACAGAGTGCTGAAAACATGCCTGATGCTCTGTGGATGTTTTGTAAATAAGGAGAAGTTCTGTGGGTGTTTACTGAAAGAAAATACATTCTATACCTCTGGGGTGAATCTTGATAGTAACCTAGTATGCTTCCTTAGGGGCTGTGTCTACTGTGGTTAATTCACCGGGATCCTGGGATAATATTCAACCTCAAAGGTATGTTTGGCAGGCTGGAGAGATGGCTCAGCCAGGAGATTGCTTGTCTTGAAAGGATGAAAACTTTAGTTCAATCCTCAGAACACACATTTTAAAAAATACCAAGCATGATGGCTTTTGGTAGTAACCCTAGTACTGGGTAGGCAGAGATAGGTGGATCCCTGAGGCTCACTGGCCAGTGAGCACAGCCTGTTTAGTAGGTTCCAAGCCAGTGGAACACACTGTCTCAAAAAGGGTGGATGGACTTTGAAAGTGTTCCCTGACCTCTACGTTTACATGAGCACATACATGTTTCTGCAGACATATGAATTTGCACAGACATATGCACACTGCCTTCGTTATATGAACCCTTTAAAAATAGGGTAGATGTAAATATTAAACACTTTGTAAAACATTCAACATACTTAGCTCTCACCTCCCCCAAGTCACAACAGCTGTCATCAGTAATACAAAGGACAGAAAATGCTGAGCTTTTGAGGGGAAGGGGAACCCTTATACATTTTTGGTGGGAATGTAAATTAATATGGCTACTGTGGAATCAGACTAGAGTTTTCTCAAAACACTAAAAGCAAAACTAGTGTATGAGCCAGCTATATGAGTCCTGGCAAAAAGCCAAAGGACATTTCATACTGCTATGGATATGCTTGTTCATCCATGTTTCTTGTGACTCAGTGCACAGGAGCTGGTAAATGGAATCAACCCAGATGCCTATTAATGAATAGATAAGAAAGATATGGTACATATACAAAATAGAATGTTACTCAGGTATTTTTTAAAATAAAATCATAAAAATTTTAAGAAAATGCATATAATTAAAAAATATTATATGAGTGAGGTCACTCAGGCCCAGAAAGGGAAATACCACATTGTCTGTCTCTCCTATGTGGAGCTTAGCTTTAACTTTTTGTTTTATATATTTAGTGTGAACATGAAAAATTACCTACTGGGGGTGTTTTAAAGGAACGTGGATATTCAAATATGGGCAAAATGAAAGTAGAGTGGGATACTGGAGAAAGATTTAATCATGGAGAGTGGAGAAGACAGGGAAAATGAGGCTGTGGCAGAAGATAAGCCCAAAGGAAGGATGCATAAAAAGGCTGTGTGGGAACCTACTGTTTCCAACTAAAGTAAAATAAATCATCTAAAGAGAGTGACAGGTGGCATGGAAGGGTCATGGTCAGGGTTAGTGGATAAGTGCAGGCAGGGGAGCTAGAGACAAGGGACAGCAGAAGGTGAGCTGAAACTCGGGGTGCATGCAGACACCTTATGATGGAATCCACTAGTTTGAAAACTGATTATAAATATGTAGAGATTTGAGAGATGGGGCAGCAGGAAAAATTGCTGACCTCTTGTGCAGAAGACTTGGGTTTGATTCCCATCATTCACATGACTTAACATATATCTGTAATTCTAGTTCCAGGAGATCCAATGCCTTCTTCTGACTTCTAAAAACTATCAGACACATATGGTACATACAATCTCATGCAAGCATACAAATATTAAATAAATTTTAAGAAGAATACATTAATATATTTATTTATGTTAAGGCAGTTTCAAAGAACAATGCTGCTTCCAGAAAACACAAATTATTAAATGAAAATCTCAGTGCAAGTGTAGTATACCTCCCTAGGAGTCAGTGCCAGACATGACATACTTTCCTAGGAGTACTCATCAAGGAGTTCATAAGCATCTACATCAACACAGACTATTGCCATTGCTCCTGGTTACTCACCATAGCTACATGGTAAGACCCTACTGTAGGGCGCGGTTTGCCTTTGCACAACTTGCCTGAACATTCTATTGCAGCTTATGCTAATTAGGCATCGAGTAGTGACCAATCCGATGTGCTGATGCTAATTAGGCATTGAGAAAGGACCTATCCAATGCGATCCTCAAATATGCTAACGAGCCATTATTTTGGGCCAATCACCAGCCATATGTTAATGAGGCATTGTGATGGGCACCAATCACGCTCCAGGCTTCCCTATATAAGCAGGCTGAATCTCAGGCTCGGGGTCTTCTTTCCACCATTTCACAACTGAGCTGTACTCCAATAAAGTGTGATCCGAGAAGAATCGTGCATGTGGTGACTCGTCGTTCTGCAGGCCAGAAGCGGCTCTCCACACCCTACTGTTGAGGATACCACTCAGACACAGAGAAATGGATTAATGATGACCCTCTCCCTCTGCTGCACAATACCAGATGATGCTATTCAGACTTCTGTGGAAAGCAAAACAAAACAAAACATCAATGGTCCTAACAAGCACTGTACCTTATGCTATAATGCAGATGTGCTGGCAGGAGGTGCCCAGTGATGGTGGTACAGCACTTATGGGGGTAACCAACTACTCTTTGATTGGATATCAAGTCTATTCCACACCACAGTACCAGATGATTTCAGCACTCAGTACTATAAATCTGTTTAAATACCTATACCTAGAAAGATCATAGGTCATAGAGGGAACCTATTGTTGTTTTGCTAAATGAGCATGCTGTCAAACTGCTTTCTAAATATTTGTTTATGCAAATAGATTTTCTTTTCTGTTAGTTTTGGTCAGAGAGGCCTTTTTTTTTGCAGTGAGTGGTGGTTAATATAGAGATTCATATTATAAAGTGTTCGGTTATGGATGAATGGAGAAAGGACTTAATCTGAATACAGTCCCTCAATCCATATCACATTTCCCATTTGGTAGTTGCACTGGCTACTTTTATATCAAGTAAACATATGCTAAAGTCATTTTGGAAGAGAGATCCTCAATTGATAAAAAATGACCCTACCAGAATGGCCTTTGTGGTCTATTTTGATAATTGATCATTTATAAGGGAAGGTCCAGTTCACTGTGTGTGGTGCTATCCTTAGGCTGGTAGCCCTGGGTGCTACACAAACCAGGATGAACAATCCATGAGGAGAAAGCCAGTAAGCAGCATGCCTCCATGGCTTCTACTTCAGTTTCTGCCTTGAGAGTCTCTACTCTGACCTAGTTTAATGATTGACTGTGAAGTGGGAGGGTAAGCCAAGTAAATCCCTTTTCCTCCCTCAAATTACAGTCTGTTGTGATGTTTTAACATAGTAATATAAACCCTAGCTGACACAGCAGTATTGAAATGGCTCAGGCATCTTGTAAATCCCCCTTACAGTGTGAGGTGAGCACACATCTAACTTGCATCAATCATGGTGTACTCTAGTAGTTTTCAGTCACTTTCATGGAGAATTGAAGGGTTACTCTGAGCCACGGCAGTAATAACCTCGAGGAATATGTGTATTAACCCCTGTGCATATTCACCACAAATCAGGTAGGAAAAATGAACAGAAATTTCATCATTGTTCTAATGATTCCATTGTATGAGAAATGGCCCCGAGGGAACTTACTGACAGAAGTATGGTCCTGGATGGTAGGAAGATCAGATATATCACCAGGATGTGAGATAGAAAGTGTAAAGGCCATGTTCTGTTCATGAAGATCCACATATCACTCTGTGGTTTTGTTTTGTCTTTTTGTATGCTGGGACCTATGCAGGCAAAATTGGCCAGGATCAAATGGGGCAATCATGGTGGTTTTGAAGGAACATGATTACAGTTGTGTCAAGCTGAATACATATAATAGCAATGTAGCTACCTCCAGACCTGGAGATATATGAATAGTGATAAAGAAACACCATGTTGAGGACTGTAGAGATGGCTCAGCACTTACAATTACTAGATGCTTTTGCAGACAACCCAAGTTTGATTGCCAGCACCCAGCTTCAATAGCTCATACCACTTATAATCATAGTTCTAGAGAAATTGATGTTCTCTTCTGGCTTCTGCAGGCACCTGCACACATGCATAAATACACAAAACATGTGTGTGTGTGTGTGTGTGTGTGTGTGTGTGTATACAATAAAATAAACCTTTGGATTAAAGGGGAATTTAGGGGGATCTGGGAAGAATTGGGGAGAGGAAACTGTAATTACAATATATTATATGGGAAAGTCTATTTTCAATTAAAAGAAAAGATTTGGGTCCAGGGTAGAGTTTTTGCCTAACTTTCTCAGGGTCCTGTATTCCATTCTCTACTGGATACTTTTATTGTCAAATTGCCACAACTTAGAGTTACCTGGGAGACAGATATCTCAACTGAGTAATTGCCTTGATCAGAACAAGATGTGGCCATGTCTGTGAATAATTGCCTTGAATGATGATTTATGTGGGAAGGCCCTGCCCACTAAGAGCAGCACCATTCCTAAGCAAGTTGAGTTAAGTTATATAAAAAAGTTACCTGAACATGAACCAAGGCTCAAGCCAGTAAGCAGTGTTTCTCCATGATTTCTCCTCTAGTTCCTGACCTGACTTCTATGATGGACTGTGACCTGGAAATAGTTGCTAAAATAAAATATTTTCTCTCTTAAGTTGATTTTAATTATGGTGTTTACCACAACAAGAGAAAGAATAAAAGACATATCCTTACTACTACAATAAAAAATTAGAATATCTGAAGTAGAAGAATCATTATATTTGTACAAAATTTGTCCAATCATTAGATGCTCAAAATTAAATTTAACTCATGTAGGTATAATACAACTATAAATATGTTTACTAACAAATAAATAAGAACAATTTACATAGTGTGACTTTAGATGCTACATGGTCTCCTTTTACACAGGAAGTATAGTAAATAAAGTTCACTAGAGGTCTTGCAGGCTTGGGAGAAAAACCTGGAGCACTACAACACACAGCAGAAACCTTTTTTGCAAGGGGCTTTTTGCAGTGCAAAAATCAACAATAATAGAAGAAAACACTCCAATCAACGAAATGATTATCTTCCTTTTCTCCCTGTGGAAAAAGAAACATTATAAAATTGTTGTCATGTAAAGAAGCAATCAAGGAATTTGCAACTAAAAGATGTGAGTGGAAAGTATCCTGTAGGTGTGTACTAAAGAAATAATAATGAGAAAATGCATAATTTCTCTACATTTTGGGATGTTTGTGCTTGGGTAAAATATACTGGGGAAGAGTTGTCTTTTCATTCTGCGTGAATGTTCATTTTTTAACACATTTCATTGGTGGGGCATATTCTCTTCCTTATAGATGCACTTGGAGGTGGTGAGATGGCTCAGCAGGTACTTGTTGCCTATAATGACTGGTCTTGGTTCTCCAGTTGACACACCTGTGAAGAAGGAACCTCAATTGAGGAATTTCATTCAACAGGTGGGTTTATGGGTATGTCTGTGAGGTATTTTCTTGATTGATAATTCATGTAAGGTGTTCAACCCAGTGTGTGTGCTGCCATTTCTCATTGACGAGCTTGGTCTGTATAAGAGGGTTATACCCTGTACGCAATTTAGTAAGCAGTGTCCCCTCATTGTCTCCGTTTCAGCTCCTGCCCCCAGGTTTCTGCCTGGGCTTCTTTGACCAGTCTTCCCTCAATGATGGACTGTAAACTCTAAGCCAAATAATTTCCTTCCCCAAACATTTTTTGGCCAGTGTTTTATCCCAGTAATAGAGAAGCAAACCAGGACACTGCTAAGCCTGATTCCCAGGAATCCATACGGTAGAAAAAGAAAAAGAGAACTGATTGTCATGAGTGGTCCTTTGATCTCCATATGCTTGACATAGCACACACACCTATACACACAACACACACACACACACACACTGAATAAATGGAAATGTAATACATTAAAAAATATGACTGAAGCCCAATTTTATTTTTCAGAACCCACAGGTGCTTCACAACTATCTATAATTCTAGTTCTAGGGGACTCCCCTTCATCTTCAGGCAAGTACTAGGAATACATGTAGGACACATACATATATGTAGGCCAAACACTGAGTACAAAATGTAATCTGAACATTAATTGATTCAAGATCTACATGAAGAATTTGAAATGATATACCCCTCTAGCTCCCTGGAGTTCTCACCATTACCATGCCTGTAACGAAGAACTTCATTGCTAACATCCCTTTTTCCCACCATGGACAGTCTTCTTGCCTTCTCCTACTTTGTACTCTAAGAGGTAGGAATGTAGAAGTCAAACATTTTTTGTTATATGGTCCTTTCTTATTTTTGAAAACCGATCTTGTATATTTTTTTTACACAAATGCTGTAAAATAAACAGAAAAATAACAGTGTCAAAAGCATGACATTTCTCTACAGAAAGTCTAGCATCCACTCCATTTGACTCCATATCTCCCTTGAACTATCCCTTTGGTACACTGTAGCATGAATTCAGATTGTATTGAAAGAAACTCAGAGCCAGATAACAGGGAAAGGCTTAAATATCAGAGAGAGGAAACACCACAGTCAAATCGCACCCAGCTATCTTCCAACTTCCTCAGCCTGGCTGGTCACTTCTCTGTTGTTTTCCTACACCACCTTAAATACCCTTCTTGCCAGCTGTATCCCATTCAGGTTAGGATTAAAGGCATGAGCTACTCTATTTGGTAGTCAGCCTTGAACTCACAGAAACACAGAAAGTTCTCTGTCTCTGGAGTTAAGAGATTAAGGGCATAGGTCACCACTCCCACCTTTCGCTGCGCTGAGATTAAAGGTGTGTGCCATTGAAGCTCAGTTGCTTGGCCTTGTTCTCAAAAATCAAGAAATTCCTGAGCTATGTCTGCCTAGTTTTTGACTATGTGTTGATCTCCTGATATTTCAGGTTTTATTAAATATGTAACATATCATCCACAGTACACTGTGTTTGTGTATTGAGGAAGTTCATAAACAATGTAAATACTACAGGCAGAATGGCCTGCCTTGGGTACCCATAGCCTGATACCTCAGTCTGGAGTCAGCTTTTCACACAAGGCAGTGACCATAGAAAGAATCAGTGTAGGCGACCAGCTGGACTTCAATTGGTTTGTCATCCAGGTTTATCTAGCTACACTCAAAGAATTCTTAAAATAGAAAGAGAGATACCAAAGAAATACATACTCCCTCCCCTCCACAAGATCTTTCTAATTCTGTGTCATTTCATATATATATATATATATATATATATTTCATATATGTACAAACAAATCTATCATAATATATATGCCTATGTATCCATCTATCATGTTCTTATTTATTCATCTATCTATTTCAAAATTCTGACCTACAGTTACAAATAACCAGTAAGTTTATGGTCATTTGTTACAGCCACGGGGAGATGATACACTGAACATCAATGTGAGGATGCAAAGAAGACAGCTTAGGAGGCAAAGTGCCTTCTTCAAATACATAAGGACCTGAGTTCAATTCCAGCACCAAGGTAACAATAATGTTGGGTGTAATGGGATGCACCAATAATCCTAGTACTAGGAAGGTGAAGAAAGAAGAATTTGGGGGCTTGCTGGTCAACCTGTCTAGTTGAATTGTTAAATTTCCAGTTTGGTGAGATGTTCTGATTCAAAAATTAGGTGGAGAAAGATAGAAGAAGACATTTGAGGTTGACCTCTGGCCTGTACATGCATGTGCACATGTAACCTCTCTGACATGAATGAACATATATACACACTGAGATACAAGATCATTATATTTATATATGTAAAAAGCCCATTAGGACCTATTTACTAATTAAGAAGTTGTGTTGGCTACTGCGACAATAATGACTATATTAGATTTTGTGTCAAGAACAGTGTGGTGAGATAGTATTTTTTTAAATGACCATGATGTTTATTTGTGTTTAGTATGCTATATTTTTTATCAATATTTATTATGTATTTATTGTATGTGAGTTTTCTGGAAAACAGCATGCCATGTTAGCTCCATGAATCTTCTACTCATTACATCTTCAATAGCACCAAGATTCCATATGGAATCATTAAACTATACCATGCAAGTCTATATGCTTATAGAGAATATAACATCCGGCCAGATAAATCTGCCAATTATGTCTTTCTCAGAATGTACTCTTTAGGTGTAGTACATATGGCTATGTTCCATTTGGAATGTGCTCCCTGGACAAAGGGGAACCAGGAAAGCCAAACAAAGTAAAGAAAACACTAAATGTTGTATTAGATTTCTGGCCTGTCTGGCCTGTGGTCCTTACCCAATGACCTGCAGACTTACAGATCCGCAGTAACACACAGACACTTATATTAATTTTATGCTGATTGACCTGGGGCCCAGGCATATAACTTGCTAACTCCTTCATCTAAATCAACCCATGATTATTATCTTGTTCAGCCTTGAGGCTCGGTACCTTTTCTCAGAGCAGCATAATTGTCCTCTGCATCTGCTGGCTTCTCTGCTGGTCTCTGTGGCATCTCTGCTCTGTTCTTTCTGTTCCCAGAGTTTTCTTAGTGTGGTAGCCATGCCCACACTTTCTGTCTGCCTTCAGCCAATCATAATTTTTATTAAACCAGTAGGCAGGACAATTATTTACAATGTAACATAATCTCAATACAGAACAGAGCAGTCTGTGGCCAGAGAGATGTGATGATCTAAGCCATACTCTTGAGTTCCAGCCTTTCGACTAAGGAGCAACTCAGAATCACCTCTTTATCAAATGGGAATCAGATTTGATTGGGCTTGGAGGAGACAGGGCCAATAGACAACAGGGAAGTATCTGTGCTCAGTAGCTTATTTTTCCAATTTTCCTTTCTGTTAGTTTATAAAAGACATATCCTAAACCTTTCCAGTGCAGACACATGAAAACAGGCAGGAGGAAAAAGTGTTTAATTCTGATGTCAGCACAAAGATCTTCAATTGGCAAACTGTTTCTTACTCTTTACTTTTACTTGCTTTTAACCTTAGTGAAAATACTACAGTATTCTCTGGTCAAGAGCTTGATGAATAAACCTTCAAGAGCTGGTTATCTTGAAAGGATTTGTCTCAGTCTCTTTCCATGCTCTTGTGTTTGCTTTTGTAGCTTAAAGGCCACCAAGTCAAAGTTCCTTTTCCTTGATTTCCTCTTCCACTAAATGTTCAGTAGCTGTTTGATCGCAATCTATTTACTGAAAATAGAGGATATTTTTTTTTCCTTGTGATGCCATGAGCCCTCAGCTGTGTTTGTTTATTAGTGCTTTGTGCAGCTGAGCACATCCTGGGACAGCAGCTGCCAGGGTAAAGGATTAAGGGGCTAAGTGAGTCTGACTAGAGAAGGAATTGTTCAAATTTGTGCCTCTCACCCAACTCGTACTAAGTTGATTTTCTATTACTACACACACACACACACACACACACACACACACACACACACACACACACACAACACACACACACACAAATTGTGACAACAGTCTAGTGGCAAAATAATTATATTTCTCAAGATCTGTTCAATATATTTTATGCCATCTTGAAAATTGAAGATATACAGCTACAACATATGCAGTCATTTAAATATTTTTTCATGAGTAAATTTGCTGTTCTATGCTTAGAAATACCCTCCATATATATGCTATCTATCTACCTGCTCACCTAACCATCCATCCATCATATCTACCTATCTATTTATCTGGTTACCTATGTATCTATCTATGTATCTATCTATCTATTTATTGTTTATTTATACACTTATAGAGTTATTTATCTTCTGGCTTATTTATATATACGTATACTTCTGTTAGTAAATCTGCTATAGCCCCTCCAAAAATTTATCATCTGTATCATCCATCCCTCTCCACATCTGTCTATTAATGAATCAACATGTATTTGTCTTTCTGTCCAGCTATATATTTATTAACTTCTGCCTGTGTGCTAAGTTAGATAACTACCCTTATCTCTATTATATATACACACATATGTATGTATATATATATATACATATCTGCTGTCATTTGATTAGAGGTGACACCAAAAACCTGTATTTGCATTTGAATCTGCATCTGTATGTATATCAATGCTGTGGAGGTTTAAATGAGAATGGTCACCAGAGGTTCCTATGTTTGAATACCTGATCCCAAATGGATAGAACAGTTTGGGGGAGAATTAGGAGGTGAGGCCATGTGGGAAGTCATGTGTTGCTGAAGGTTGCTTTGAAGTTTTAAAAGCCTTCTATGATTCTCAGTGTTCCTTCTTTCTGCCTCATTGCTGTAGGTCAAGACATGAGCTCTCAGTTGTTCCGTTCCTCTGCATTACAGACTAACTCTCTGAGGCTGCAAATCAAATTAAAGACTTTCTTTTCTAAGGTGCCTTAGTCATGGTATTTTATCATGGCAATGGAAAAGTAGTTACACCATCTACCTCTCTAGATTTCTATTTGTCTAAGTATGTATATTTGTCATCTGCTTAGTTGTTTTTCTATTTTATCCGTCGTTCTATTTATGTATATGCAAATCTCCATTAGCAAATCTCTTGACTTTTAGTTAGAGGTGCCCCTCAAATACCTACCATCTGTCTAGTAACTGTCTGCCTACTTATCTAATCATCATCTATCCATCCATCTACCTGTGTATATCTATCTACACATTTTTATCTCTATAAATTAGATGCTATTTGTGCATCTATCCTCTCATCCAGACACAAAACAATCCACCCTGAACAGGAGCAGAAATTGAATCACTTCCAGTACCTGAAAATCATTTCTGCCAGAGATGATTTTCTGTTTTAGTGTTCAGGGCATTAAGTTCTAAAGTGCTCAAGAAATGCCCCTGATAGGAGCAAGCTTCTCAGTCTCAACATCATGACATTGGGGGGATAAACCATCATTTGTCATGGACATGCCAGTGCTCTGTCATATGTTGAGCATCATCTTTGCCACCTAGATCCAAGTAGCATCTTTCTTCCCTGGGAATAATGGTCAAATATTGTTGTAAACATTGCCACATGACCCTTGCAAATCTCTCAGTTGAAATCAAGAGCATCACAGCTAGGGAAAAACAGTGAAACCCATACTTGTACTTAATCATATTTCTCAAAACTCCATTCTCTAACATTATACTACCATTGCTAATTATGATTGTTTGTATCTAAAACACATTCCTTTATTCAGTTTCTAGACAAAAGAAAATGCTGTTTTCCTCTTTACATAGATCCATATAACAATCTTATTTTTTATCTCTCTGTTGTTATTTTAATCTTTTATGTTTTGTCTTTCTCATTGAATACCAGTCCTCATTTCCTAATTTTCCTTCTTCTTTTTTCTCTTCTACTTCTTTCTCTTTCCTCCTTCTCCCACTTGCTTTTGTTCTCTCTCTCTCTCTCTCTCTCTCTCTCTCTCTCTCTCCCTCCCTCCCTCCCCCCTCCCTCATGTCCCATTTCTGCTGGCCATCAACATCATTTTCCATCACTTATTTCAGAAACCTCATGGTTATTCTCAAGTTCTCTCTAGTATATTTTTCAGCTTATACATTTATTTATTTACTTAGTATCTCTGCCGCAGATTCTTCTCCCTCTAGTATCTTAATCATTTATGTCTGGGCTTTTACTTCATCACTCAATTTTTCTTCACATAATTCACATGAGAATATATTCACATTACACAGATGACATGGTTCCTTCAATGACCAACTTTAGTAGACTACAATTAGTTGTTGTATTAGGTTTCTGTCCCAGACTTTTGTGCCTTGCCTCAGGGTTTGGATCCACAGTCCCATAGAAACATGCACAGATGCTTACATTAAGCTTATGCTGATTGGTCTAGGGCCCAGGCATATAACGTGCTAACTCTTTACCCTGAAACTAACACATGATTCTTACCTTGTTCAGCCTTGAGGCTCAGTACCTTTCTCAGTAGCATTTCAACTTCTTTCCTCTGAGTTTCCTGGCATCTTCATTCTGCTCTTTCTGTTCCCAGAGTTTTCTTAGTCTGGTAGCCTTGCCTATACTTCCTGCATACCCCTGGCCAATCTGTGCTTTTATTAAACCAGTAGATGGGACAATTATTTACAATGTCACAATATAATCCCACTACAATTAGTTGCCTAAATATATTCTCATTTGTGAATACTTCATGTTCATACAGGATTGTTTGCTTATCTTTTGAGAATTCATGGTATATTTGACAGTGCACAAACAAAGCACACAAACAAAGTTCATGGATCTCCAGCCTAAAAGATGTATTGAGTCTCTTCCTAAGGTTGGTGTCAATCACATGAATCTACTTATTTCAAAATTTCAATGACTGACTTCTTAGTACAAGTGGATGAAAGAATGGAGTGAAGACCAATATGACTGTTGATGGTTCTGTCAGATGAGCAAAGACTGACCATGACTCCTATTTCAAAATTTAATTCCCTATGTGTCAGTAGCCTAAGAGTGATGATCAAGGTGAGGTCACAATTACTGGAGAGTCTGTCTTTGAGTGTTAGCAATTCCAAAGTAAATGGCACACTCCCAGATAGCTTTATTTTAAGGTCATTTATATGAGAGTTGTCAAGATTTAGGGGAAGTCCACAGTCCCCAATATGTTTTTCTTTATATCTCCCATCACTAAATTAATGATAGAGTGGAAATTGTTTTACTCTGAAGTTATTCACCACTAACAAAAATTATTATTTCATCTGTCTGTCAGAGACAAATATTTAGATTTGATTAATGAAGAAACATATATCAAAACTTGAGTTTCATGTCTTCTATAAACAAACTTCTTTATTTCTTCATTGGGAATAGCAGAAACCCAATTTCAATCAAATTCTATGGAAAGAAAAGATCTAAAGACCATGCAAGTGTGAGCACATGACTTCAGATCTACACCACCCACATATAAAACTAGGTGGATTAGCATGCCCTTGTTCTAAGGGTGGGGGCAGAAACAAGAGTCCAAGCTCACTGGCCAGGCAATATAGTCAAATCTGTGACCTTTATGCTCAGTAAGAGAGGCTGACTCAAAACAGGAAAGTGAAGAGTGATAACACAGGGGAGAGAGGGAGAGAGAGAGAGAGAGAGAGAGAGAGAGAGAGAGAGAGAGAGAGAGAGAGAGCTCAAATAGTAGGGATTTACCACAGAGTTGATTCTGGCAGAAGCAGAAGTAGGGACGTGAATAACAATGTCTTTGTAACGGCTTCCTCTTTTCAGGAAACAAGATGTTATAAAATCCAAAGCTCTATGTCTAGTTCTACCATTGGAGGATAGGCTAGTATCCATAACTTGTTTTAGGGAACATTCTAATTGGCTCATTAAGTTCACCCCTGATCTAATCATTAAGTTTAGGTTGGTAAGATATTTTTTACCAATACATCTGAACAGTCCAAGCCCAGGTTTTGAGATTTATAGCCCTTTTAGCACTACATAGGATGCAGAAATGGCAGGTCCCTGAAGAAAAGGCTCAATGTTACTTCAAGAAAAAATGAGAAAGAGCTGCTGCTAAGTCAAAAAGCCAGATATGCTTGTCTTGGCACACATTTTCATTCCTGACATACCCTGGCCTGTGTAAATCCTCTCACAGGATGGTTCCATCAAAGGTCAGCCAAAGGTCAGTGTGCCAGCCCTAAGGTTGTAGTTGAAGCTCTGTCTTAAAAGCTGTTGCTTCATTTCTATGGCTTTCAAAACCCCTTTTTTGTTCAGCTTGTCTCTTTCCATATAACTGAAGGTAATTTCAGGAAGAGAGAATTTTTTTTTTTTATTCTCCCTTTCTTCCTCTCCAGCAACCTGCTCTCAGAATTTCCAGAGTCAACAGCATCCCGCCCAATCTTAGTCCCTTCCACAAAGCTCTGCACTCATTTCTTTTTCCAGTGGCGATCCATGTAAATCTCAGTATTCCTTTATTCCTTCTGCCCAGACCTGCTATCCAATATGGCGGCCACTAGGATCATCTAGCTATCAGAGAGCAAATTTCTATTAAATAACACACACACACACACACACACACACACACACACACACACACTAAATAAATAAAGGTAATATTTTAATTATAAGGAGTAAAAAATATAAAGTGCTGAAAATACACTACAAACAATATACCATTTAAAATGGGCCTTCAATGTTGTTAGCATGATATGTGCTTCATTGCAATTTTTAAAAATTTATAATGCAATTTCCAGTAAATTAAGCATTCAGATTTTTCTTTTCCTATTTGTTAGTTTTTAAGGCTCAGTTCTTGTTTCTGACTCTGTTAAGTCTTTCTTTTGGGCATCCTGTATTTCTCACTCTCGTTCATGTGCTCGGACACCTTTATGCATTTCATGTGATCTCCCTTGCTGTTTCCCATTCACTTGTCAGGCTCTCTTCTCTGCTCTTCATTGCACAATCAGCATTTATGCAATGCCTTCTCATACTTATATCTAGGAAACTGATCACCCATCATGTTATGATTAGCACCTTGTATATCCTGGATGCTGTTTTTCCACCTGAGCCTGCAGCACCAAGTCAACTCCTTATTGGAACTGCAAAGTTTTTTGTTTTTTTTTTTTTGAACTGTGTTACAATGTTATTCAGACTCTAATATAAATCTCCTCAC
Source organism: Sigmodon hispidus (assembly GCA_004025045.1). Classification (NCBI taxonomy): domain Eukaryota; kingdom Metazoa; phylum Chordata; class Mammalia; order Rodentia; family Cricetidae; genus Sigmodon; species Sigmodon hispidus. The sequence goes on from PVIH01000617.1 coordinate 62,010, forward strand.
TGCTTCCTTTGCTGCCCTTTCACACAGACAACAACCCTTCCACTCAAGCCTTCATTTGTTCTTCTCTGGAAATACCATGTGTGGTGTTTTGAATGAGAATGCTTCCCAGAGGCTCATATATTTCAATGTGTGTCACCAAGTTGGTGGAACTCTTTGGGAAGGACTGGGGGTGTGACTATGTTAATGAGAAGAGGTGTGTGTGTGTGTGTTTGTGTGTGTGTGTTTCACTGGAGGGTGAGCTTTGAGGTTTCAAAAGCTTATGACATTTCCAGTTAGTTTCTTTTGTCTTTTGTGGACAAAAATGTCAGCTCGCAGCTCCTGCTCTAGTATCATGCCCATCTGTCTGCTGCTATACCCCTGCCGTGTTGGTCATGGACTTAATTTCTGAAGTGTAAGGCACAAATTGAATATTTAAATTTTGTAAATTATCTTGACCATAGTGTTTTGTCCTGGCACCAGAGAGGTCACTAAGGTACCATGTGTACCCTATCCTCCATATTTTGCACACTGTATTTGTTCTGTTCTCACTGTTGTGACAAAACACCTAACAAAGTTAATTTAAAACAAGGAAAGACTTGCTTTGGTTTACAGTACAATCATTTCATGATGGTGAGAAGACCCAGCTGCAACACAGTACACCCACAGTCAGGAAGCAATGGCAGCAATGGCAGACAAATGCAGATGCTTAGCTTTCCTTGCCCTAGTTATTCAAGCCAAAGTGCCACTATCATGGTGACCTTTCCTCTTCAGATAAGCCTTCCTGAAATGGTCACACACACACACACACACACACACACACACACACACACACACACTGACGTATTTCCATGGGCATTATAAAGCCAGCCACATTGCGGATGAAGATGTACCCTCGCACACAGGCTGTCTCCCATCCATAGACATGCCTCTTCTTTCCTGAAGCCTTCATCTTTCATAGCCAAGCTCAAATTACTGCCCTGGAATCCCATCTGGAGCCTTTCCCACAGGAACATGAGTTCTTCTGCTCCATTCATCCCACTGTTTCAAACTGGATACCTCTCCTGAAGAGCTCAACACAGCCCGACCTTAGTTACGATTAGTTCTGGCCAGATCTAGCCCACTCATAAACTGTGCTCTACAATGACACAGACTTTCTCATATTCATCTGTCATTTCCTATGGCATTAAGCACATGGTGTTCCTTTCAACAATTCCATTGTTGAATTGAGTTGTTAGGTTAAGACTCCTCCAAAGAGAGAGAGAGAGAGAGAGAGAGAGAGAGAGAGAGAGAGAGAGAGAGAGAGAGAGAACAGTGAGCATTTTCCTGAAGAGAATGCCATGAATGTGAAAGGCTACCCACTCAGATTAAAACTGCCCCAGGATTTTTGCAGTGACCTAGACATGCTTCCTTAGTATCTTTGGGAGATTCATTATTTCAAGAATATTTCATTATTTCAATAATGAGATAAATAATGAAATATAAGAGAAGAAAGAAATATGAGCAGAGGGAGGTGTAGAGTCTATGTGCTCAGAGCTATAACCTCAGAGAGAGGTCAAAAGCTGAGACCCTCAGCACATAAAGTAACTCTTCTAAACACATTGAACTTTTGGGATTGAAAAACAGGGGCCAAGATCTTGAAGGTTTTAGAAGGCTGATGTGAATGGCATCCTCCATAGCCTCAGCTGGCCTTGAACTTGGTTCATAGCTAAGAATACCCTTGAGTTCTCATCCTCTTGCTTCAGATGTCCAGCCATTGAGAGTGAGATGGGCACCTTCAGGCCTAGCTCTGTGCCTAGCATTTTCAATGACTGGGGAGGGTTGTAAGAACAATCTTGCATCAAATGTCAAGGAAAATATCTAAGAGTTTTAAAGTAATAAAATCCTTTCCACCTTGTAAGGCTTGGAGGTATCCTTTACTGACCCCTATGCGCCCACACATACCTTGGATACCAAATCATAGCAAAAAATAAGTTCATAAGTATTTTTAACTTTTTGTTATTCGATTATTTTTCTCTTTTCAGTTTTCAGATAGAGATTTAATTTTATTCCCTATCACATTCTTAAGATTTAAATGAGAGTAAAAACATAAGGCCACTCAGCATTCTTATCTAATCCTTGATGAAACCATAGGTAATACTTTCAAAGGGGATGTCTAAACCCAGTAGAGAAGCACATACACTGACCATTTTGTTTTTATTCCCAGAAATTGTCAATTGAAGATGATAACAGATCATGGAACATAGCTTTTTCCCTACCCAAGCCTGAACTCTACTCAAAACCCATTCACAGAGCCAGTGATTTCAACAGCACTATTTATGATGTTGGGTTGGTTTCAGAGACAGTCTCTTGTAACCCAGGTGGCCTCAAGTTCACTTGCATAACCAAGGCTGACCTTTAGCTTCATTTCCTCCTGCCCCCACCTCCCAACTGTGGTGGGATTCCAGGTTTGTGTCACCTTTGTGCACTGTCCTTGGAGAGTGAATACGTGAGCTCAGAATTCTTTGTAACATCAAGCTAGCTGGAGAAGCATTAGAGTCCAGAGAAGGGAAGGGATCTTCCCAGGAGTCTCAGTGAATCAGTGAGATATTGACCTCAAAGTTCAGTTGCTTCTTTCCATGTCATACTGCCCTCTGCTCATTGTTTTCCATGTTACAGACAAAGCCTGCATAGCAAGATCTCACAATACAACCCTTACTGTATGAAAGCCGGCAAAAAGTCATAGTGTGTATGTGTGCTTCCAACTTGGGAAAAACAGCCCACCTCTCCCCACCACTAACATGAGTTTTCCGAGTAGCCCATCTGTACTCTGCACTAAATCATGATATTTTTCCTGGATATTGGCCTTATTCTGCAACCCAGAATGAAGCTGCTTAGGGCACTCCCTGGCAGGCATCCAAACTGAGCTGAGTTTTGCTGAGAATCTTCAAGTCTCCTACCATCCTGCACACTGCTGCATCCACATGAAGGTTGTCTGAATAGAGCCTGGGGCTGCTGGAGGGCACTGAGCCTGGGTTCCTAAGTCTTTAGTGTTCTTCTGCTTTTCTGTTCAGTGCAGCTGTTTGCAAAGCTTCCCAGAGGGAGAAGTTGAAAGGGCCTCTTAATAGCCTTGTTCAGAGCTCCAGAGGAGAAATTAGACCTTTTTGCAAATTCAGCATAGAGCTGTGTTTGGCAAGACAGACGTTTTCAGATGGCCTTACTGGCTCTGGGGCTATAGGAGGCTTAACCCTTTCATCCCTAAGGGTTATAAAATTTATAAGTGATTGGGGGGATTTATATCCTACTAGTAATAGCTCCTAGCACACTTGCCTTTTAATGTAAGTTCCCCACCTCACAGTTGGACTTCGTATTTTCTTACAGTGCTGAAAATCAGAACCAGGATCTTGTGTACACTAAGCAAGTATCCTATCATTAAGCCACATCCTGAGTCCTGAGCCTTTGTACTTTGAAGTCACAGAGCCATAAGAATCCTACTTGGGTTCTGGAGGTGAAGATCTGACTTCAGTGGAGACATCCAAACTATCCTGTTTAGGTTCCAGTGATGACATCTCATCTGAACTAATGAGAAGCAACCATGACTGTTCTAAAAATTATAAAAACAGCCTTATAAAAGTAATAAAACAATAGCCTTTATCTCTTCCCTGGGGCCTTCCTAGGAATTAATTGTATAATGTAAAGACACCGTAGATAGACTGACAAGACATCCTTTGGTCACTAGATCCAAATAGAATTGAAAATCATCCATGTTCAAGGAAATTGCTGAGTGCAATGTATCATTTTATTTGCCTAAGTATGGTAGAGTTGTGTTTCTGTTGCTTATAATTTTAAAAGTCACAATTAATAAATCTGCTTATGAAAATAAAAGTCACAGGGCCAGAAGTAATTGGGGAAACTTCAGTTTAGTAAAATTAAACACTGACAGATTCTTTACCCTAGAAAAGAATTTCTCAGATCATTTCTTATGCTTTTGTGTGTTCTGTAATCATTTATCAGACAATGTGATTGTTTGCCACCCCCCTCACTGTGTGTGTTTATGGTATATGCACACATGTATATGTGGGGGATATTCTGTGCTCTGTCCTATAATTCTCTCCTTATTCTTCTGAGACAGGGTTTCTCAATGACCTGGGCTAGATTTGTCAGTCAGCAAGCCCAAATGACCACCTGTGTGGTGATATTTTATGTATCCTATAAGATATAAAGATTGCCTGAAGATCGGAGGACAGAGCCAGCCACAGAGTTAGCCATAGAGGTCAGGGAGTGGTGGCAAACTTCTTTGATTCTAGCATTCAGGAGGCAGAGATTCCTCTGGATCTCTGTGAGTTCAAAGTCAACCTGGACTATATGAGATTAATCCAGTTCAAAAGAGAAACAAAGCCAGGCAGTGGTGGCACACACCTTTAATGCCAACACTTTGGGATCTCATGCTTTTGCTCCCAGTACTTGGGAAGCATAGAGCCCTTTAATCCCAGTACTAAAGTTGAGACTGAAAGGGATATGGCTGGACAGAGAAAAGAATATAAGGTGGGAGGACAGGAGTTCACCTTTGCCCTCTTGCCTTCTGCTTCCTCTTCTCTCCCCTTCCCTTTCAGCTGAGGACTCAGAGGCATTGAGTCTGAGGATTTCTAGAGACAAGATCTACACCTTTCAGCCTAAGGATTCAGTAGTGGTGAGAAGTTTCTCTAGTGGCTTGCTCCTCTGTCTCTATGATCTTTCAGCATTTACCCCAATATCTGGCTCCAGATTTTTATTATAAGACCAATTAAGATTTGTACAACACTCCTGTTCCCTACAATGAGGTTAGGGGTGTTGAGGCAATTGTCAGTTTTTATGTGGGTGTTGATGTGACCCTGGGTCCTCATGCTAGCTCAGAAGTTATTTTTACACACTGAGTCAGCTCCCCAGGTCCTTGCATTTCATCCTTTTCAGAATACCAAATTTTGTCTTAGCATGTATAGACAACATCTGTTGCTAACAATTGAATGAAGGTATAGTCCATGAAGAAAATAGCTGGTCCTGTTCAGTATTTCAGCAATTTGAAATACATGTATTTTAGTTTTTAAATTATTGCATGCATTTGCTTAACAGTACACATGTGGGGAAGATGATGATGACCAGTGGAATTAATTTTTCTCCTTTCACCATGTGGATCCCATAGATCGAGTTGTCAGGCTGGACCACAAATGCCTCTCTCTACCTGCTGACTCAAACATCTCACTAGTCCTTGAAATATGTTTTACTTAATAGTCCATTTGGTATGCTTATAAACATTAATTTGTATGCACAGGAGGGAGTTGTTAGAAGTTCAGGTGCCCATGGAGGTCAGAAGTAATGGATCACCCCAGGGCATGAGTTATAGTAGTTATAAGCTATCTAACATGAAAATTCAACTCTAGTCCTTTCAAGAGTACTTAACCACAGAGTCATCTCTCTAGCCTCCAGGCACCAAATTTAAATGATTCATAGTATATGTGTTTATAGAAAGCAGAATTAGTTTAGTATTAATTAATATATCTTCTTAGTTAAGAATTGCAGACAACTCAGTGTCTAATGGAATGATACCACCAGGATGAATATCATATAGCAGCTTCAGTGCTTAGCTCAATATCCACCACAATTGCCTTATCTAGTCAGTACATTTGCAACACTTGAGTATCACAAAAGTATTAGGGAGATAGGGCTGGAGAGATGGCTTAACAGTTCAGGGCACTGACTGCTCTTGCAGAGACCTGAGTTCAGTTCCCAGCACTGACCTGCTGGCTTACACCTATCAGCAACTCCAGATCTGTAATGTCTGACATCTTCTTCTGGCTTCCATGAGCACTTTATGCATAGAACAAACTTACTTATATGCAGATAAAATATTCATATATATGCACATAATATATATTATATCATATGTATTAAGCATATTAATCAATAAATAATTAGGAAAGTAGGTGGCTTACTTGTAATGTGTGACCACAGAATTAGGACTTGATCCCAGACTACTGTAATTTCCGTAGCCATTCTTCTTGTTCCTGCCATGAGTCAGCTTCTCTGTTCAGTTCAAATCCTTCTTTTAACTCTCTTTGGAACACTACATTAGTTCCTGTGTCTGTTCATATGACAGAGTATCTAGCAAATATAACTTGAGTAGGAAAGCTTTACTTTGGTTCATGGTTCAAGGATAAGCAAAACTATGACAGGGAGCATGACATCAGACCCTTGGGGCAGCTGGTCTCACTGAGTCTACAATCAGGAAGCAGTGACAAATGAATGCAGAGCTCAGCATACATTCTCCTTTGTAGTCAGTCCAGGATTTCAGTCCAACAGTTAGGTATGTCTTCCCACCTCAACCTATATAATCTCAGGATTATATATAAGAGCGTATCCCTGAGAGGAATTATAGTGATACTAGACTTTTGGTGATACTAGACTCTGTCAGTTTGGCAACCAGTATTAATCATCAGAAATTACCAGGCCTTTTGTTTTTATCTGATTGAAATGTTACAATCTCACATACATCCCCATTATTATCCAACTAGAAATGGTATATATAAAAGGTTCCTGCATTTACTTCTTGCCATACATTTTCCTCCTATGTCTCCAACTGTTGTAATAGGTTCTGGCCCAGACTTTCCAAGCCTGGACCAGAGGTTTAGTTTCACTCTCAGCCCTGCTTAGCCTCAAATAATCACACACAGACTTACATTATTTTTATGCTGATTGACCTAGGGTCCAGGCATACAGCACTAGCTACTTCACCTCAACTCAACCCATCTTGTTCAGCCACGAGGCTTGGTACCTTTTCCCATAGCAGCCTTTCAGCTTCTTTCCTCTGTCTGCTGCTGTCTCCTCATTGTCTCCTCTGTGTCTGTGGTGGCTCTCTCCAGGACTCTGGCATCTGTCTGGTGTCTGTGTCTGTTCTGAGATGTTCCTGAGTTTTCTTAGCCTGGTAGCCCCGCCCACACTTCCTGTTTGCCTTTGGCCAATCAGCTTTTTATTAAACCCATACGCCTATACGCGTGACAAATATTTACATTACCAGCATAATTCCAGAGTCCTTTACAAAATCACAGGCTAGTGACAGTAGAGCAGGTATTCAATTTATACACTATGTTAATTATTTTTCTCACCACTGAGACAGAATACCCACCAGGGACGCTTTCCAGAGGAGAAATGTAATTCGATTCCCAATTTTCAAATGTGTGGTCCATATCATAGGGGAGGACCCAGTATCCAGATTGGGACAACCTATGATGACAGGGAAGGCATATTGACTTCTGTTGCTCTGTCTAGTAACAGAAACATGCAGTGTGACTGATGCCCGTCTTGATGGATCAAAAAGTAGGCATGCTATACTAGAATCCCAAGTGGCATGATTTTCTTAGACTGGCCCTGGTCCCTATATCTGTCTGCTAGGCCCTCTGTCTCAAAGGTTGCCTAGCTTCCAGATACTCCAACTGGGGAAAACATGCTCAAACATCTAAATGGATAGGGGATATTCATTGGATAGACTCTTTTCAATTCCTGATTTTATTTTTACTTCATCCAGTTTCATGTACCTAAAATTGATAAGATGTTCCCATGAGGTTTCAGGGGACATTTGTTCTGGCTACCACCCTCTACAGACAAGCTGTTTACAGCTCTGCGACATGGATTGCCCTGCATGTAACAGATGAGCAACTCAATTAAGAATCTCCTTCTCTTCATTTAGGGATGAAGGAAAGCATTCCTACTTCTCTGGCTCTGCCCCAGGCACACATTTCATGGTGCTTAGTGGGAACTTGGAGTATCTGAGTTTTGCAATCTCCATAGTTGAACACAGGGCAAGTCTTGTGTGATATAGATCCTGGTCTTCAGAGCACTCCCAGATTTGTTAGTCTTTAAAGCCACTCAGCTCCTCTGAGCTTTTATATCAAGCCCCATTTAAAAGATTCCCACTTCTGAATTTGCCTTTCTTCTCTCTCTCTTTTCTTTCTCTCTCTCCTCTTCCCCCTAATATCATACCCTTTTCTTTTATCCTAACCTTCTCTGTTAATCATAACAATATCCCTCTGACAATGAAGTTCTTTTCCACACAGAAACAGCTTCTAAGTGTCTCCTGCTATCCATTGCTGCCTGCTGCCATCTTGTCCATGAAGCCCCTGCATCCATAAAAATCTGCTGCCAGATAACTGGGGAAATTTGTGCCATACCACATCAACAAACAAAATCCTAACAAGCATGCCACTCTTCCACCCTCTTTTCTGTGTCCCATACCAAAAGAAGCAGTAAAGGCATGTCTTGGGCTTAGAGAGGATGGAGCACTTAGCTATGTTTGGGTAGGGTGGGTAGAAGCAGACAAACCCACAAAAAGAATGAACTCATAGTAAAACCTTGTAAGCAAGAGGAGCTTTACCACACAAGTCAAGGTTATGTAGGGCAATGTTGAGAAAACAGAATCTGGAATTTTGTCATTTCATTTTGGTTTTCAAGACAGAAACAAGCCAAACCAACTGAGTTGAGCTGTCTGAATATTTGCTTGGCAGGCATGAGATCATGGGTTCCATCCCCATTGTTTTGAAAACCAAGCATAAACTCCAAGTACTTTGGAGACAGACACAGGACTATGAGAAGTTCAAGGTCATCTTTAGCAACATAGAAAGTTTGGTGCTAACCTGGCCTATCGTATCAGAATTCTAATCTCAAATTACATTTATTCACAGGTCCTTTAAAGACCTCCTTAGCAGATTCCCTATGTAGCTTATCACTAGCCCAAACTTCCAGTGCTGCCCATAACTGCTCAGTGCCACGCAGAATTCGCTTTGGAGAAACAATTAGAAGAAGTTGATGAGAGGGTTAAAGGAAAAAGAATCTAGCAAATGCTAAACTCTAGGAAGTCAGATGATGGAGAGAGAGTGCAAATCCCTTAAATCTAATTTAAATTAAAAAGATGTTTGTGAAACCCAAAATAAATCTTGCTGCACAGTGATTACCAGATGAAACATTTTAGTTAGTAGATGGTGAACTGGCCCATATTTCATGTTCCTAGTCAACACTCCTTCTTTGCATTACCTGAAGGGCTAGGGTGCTCAGCTGATAAATGTTTTGTAACTTTAAAAGATCATCTATCACCACCATAGCTAATGTCATTCTGAAACTTAATCCAAAAGCACTCTGAGAAATGCCTTTTCTGCCAGAAAGTGTTTTAGCTGTCATTCTTTACGGTGCCAGTGGGGGTTGTCTTCCTTCCTAATGCCTCTCCACATTCCATTATCCAGGTTGGTGCTGGACCCAGCCCCTAGAACTTGCTTCTCTTGTACATATTTTTCTCAGTATGGCCAGACATGAGAGTCATATGGTTTTATCGTAACCTCTACTCATAGGAGATGATGTTGCCTTATGTCCTAGACAGTCACCTGAGGGATGGCATATGGGTTTGTCTATGAGGAATTGTCCTGATGCATGATTGATGTAGAAGGGCCTAGTCCACCATGAGTGGTGTCAGTACCAGGCATGTGATGTTGGTTTGTATGAAAAAAAGTGGCTCTGTGTGAGCCTGGGAGCAAGCCAGCAAGCAGTGTTCCACCATGGTTTCTGGTTCAAGTTTCTGTTTGAGTTACTGTCCAGACTTGCCTCAATGTTGTGATCTGGAAGTGTGAGTCAAATAAACCCTTCCCAAGCTGATGTTGCTCAGAGTTTACTCACAACAACTAGTGAAGCTAGAGGCCCTGGAAACTTAGCTGTCAGAGGGTGAGAAGCTCTTTGTAGAAAAAGTGAGATGAGGAGGGATAACCAGGCAAAGTTCATACCTCATCCATGTGGAAGGACTTTGGGTATGGCTTAAAAAGAAAGAACTGATTCTTAAAAAGAAAGAAAATTCTGATGTGGCATCAGGATAAAACCCAAATGGGGTTTTCTCATGTCAACAGGAGAGGTGATACCAATTCAGTTATAATTATATAATCATTAAATGGTTTCAGTGGTGCAGATAGAATCATTGCCAAAAGGCTGAGAAGGATTATCAGCAACAAATTCATGGTTACACTTTCATAAGGCCAACATTCACATATCATCTCTATTGTTAGGTTGACTTATAGTAGACAACATGCAAGTTTTATGTTTAAATTAAACATGATAAGGGAACATAGAGTTTTATGATGACTATCCATTCATTCACATTTGCTAAATCAAATTTTATCATATTTCCCTTTAATATTTTTTCTGAATGTTTTAGAAATAAATAGTAATCTGAAGTTGGTATATCCCAGTTGCCTGGGAAGCCCAAGCAGAAGGGTACAAGTTCAAGGCTAGAGTGGGCAGGTTACTGAGACCCGGATTCCATATAAAGAGTAAAGCCAGTGGCACAGTCCCTGGACAGCATGCCTGAAGCTCTGGTACAACCATTAGTACTGGGAAAAAGAGAAAATATATAGTATATTGACCTCAAAATTTTTATTTTAAAGTATATTCCTCAAGTGAAATGAAGGGACATATTCTCATCATAGAGTCACATATGAATTTTTATAATAACTTTGTTATAATCATCTATATCTGACAATAATCTAAATGTATTTCATGAGAAAGAGAAGAGATAATAAGTGTGGTGCATTTGTACCAAGTAATACTATTAAGCAACAAATATTAAGTTGATGATATAAAAACAACTTAAATGCATTTTTTAGTTAAAGCAGTTAAAGGTTCATATGCTCAAGTTTTATGTTGATGTTATTATGTTCACATTGAATTTTTCTGTGAAAGTGAATTACACAGACAAAACAGTTAGTATACTTGAAATTGGAGAGGACTGGGTGGGCAGGTGAAGGAATAAAGACATGAGAGGATCAGGGATGAAGGGATGAGGGGAGGGGATGATGGCGGTGGAGGGAGTTGAAGAGTCTGTTCCAGAGTTTTGTTTCTCTTGGCTGTTTTATTGTGTTTGTGTAAACTCCCAGAGCTTGTAATAAAATTCATTTATTTATTTGTAGAGACCATTTCACATGCCATGGTGTGTGTACAGAGACTAAAGAACACCCTGTGGACATCAGTTCCAGCCAGCCACCATGTGGGGCCTAGTTTTCAAACTCAGGTTGTCAGCGTTGGTAACAAGTTAGGTGATTGCTGATCTATCTTGCCAGCCCAGTACTACATGTCATAATGAGCATTTTTAATCTAATTTCTGTTTTAATTTGAAAAGCAATGTAGCTTTTGTATGAATGGGGCTTGTATATGACTCAAAACCAGTGACATGGCTTTAAAAAGATGCTTGGTTAAAGAAGAGAAGGATGGAGAGGTTTAGGTTTGGAAAATGGTAAGATGTATATGCCAAGACTCAAAGAAAGCTCCACTCTTTTGGGAAAGTGATGCAAGAGTCTGTTGTATGAATTCTGATTGTAATGAAAGAGACTCAGAGCTAGATATCAGGGAAAGGCTGAAATATCAGAGAGAGAAACACCACAGTCAAATTTCACCCAGCTGTCTTCCACTTCCTCAGTCTGGCTCCTGGTCACTTCTAATTGCTGCTGTTTTCCTAAGCCTGCCTTAAATACCCATCTTGCCCAGCTGTATCCCATTCAGGTTAGGATTAAAGGTGTGAGCTACTCTATTTGGTAGTCAGCCTTAAACTCATAGAAACACAGAAAGTTCTCTATCTCTGGAGTTATAGGATTTAAGGCATAGGTCACCACTCCCAGCTTTCCCTGTGCTGAGATTAAAGTTGTTTGCCATTAAAACCCAGCTGTTTGGCCTTGTTCTCACAGAGATCCAGAACTCCTGAATCTATGTCTGCCTAGTTTTTGACTGTGAGTTGATCTCTTGATATTCCAGGTTTTATTAAATATGTAACATATTACCACAAGAGTCACTATCCATGAACTACATAGAAATCCACAAGTTAGAACATTGTACGAGAAAAAAAAATCACATACACAGTGAAAGCTGCATCTCTTGCTCAGAATGGGGTTGTCTGTCTGCTGTTATACTGAGTAGTAAACATAGACTGTTCTCTCTCTCTCTCTCTCTCTCTCTCTCTCTCTCTCTCTCTCTCTCCCTCTCCCTCCCTCTCCCTCTCTCTCTCTCTTTCTCTCTCTCCCCAGGAACAGTTCCATTCTTCCAGCACTGAGGCAGGCTTGAAGGAGTGAATGAGCACACCAATGGAATTTCTTCAATGCAGAGATCTCTCCATCTTTAGAGGCCCATGTGCCCAAAGCATGAACTTTCAAAGGCTTCCAGAGATGCTCAGGTAAAAGGCCCCAGGAAAGGGAAAGCTGCAGCCTCTGGGGTCTGTTCTTTGTACTTCTTTCTGCAGGATCTGTGTTCTTCTTCCCGTCCCAATGTGTTCTTTGGGTACAGTTATACCAAGCTACCTTTCTGATTGCCTGTCTTATCTTATACACCAAAAGTCCCCTGTACAATGTCACTTTAAAAAACAGTTTCCAATAGTTCTAAAGAAGAATGTGTATGGAGGGGGGAATCCCCCAGTGAATCAGATTTTTCTTAAATTTTCCACTTTGTGATCTTGATTGGGTCAAACACTTGAAAATTATGTTAAGAAGCCCAGATCAAAGTGAGTCAAATAGAGTTGGATCAAATTCACTGTAACTTCAGGCCACCATCACTAAACACAAAGTCATTTCCCAGCAGGCAAGGAGGGGGAAGTTACAGACGCTCCCACCCCAATGAGAAATTGAATGGCAATTGGCTGGGCTTCATCTCAGAGGCTGGGGACGGTTTATGATTTATTAAATAAGACATCAGCGAAAAGAGACAGCCAAAATAAACCTACGCAGCTGAAATGTAAAATTACATTAAAAGCAGAGAGCAGAAATTCATGTTCTAAGAGGAGAGTTATAGGAAAACAGAGCAAAGAACTACAGTACAGAGCAGAGGATGGGTAGAGGCTCCGTGAGAAGCTGGAACAGCAAGTGGTTGGCGCTCATGCTGTGAAGAGAGGAAATGCATCTATGGACATGCACATAGAACTAAAGCACAAGTGACATTTCTGCCAGGATTCTAGCAAGAAAATTTGAGACAAAAAAAGCCTTAGAAGACAAATACAATAAACACACATATATGTACCTCCTAGAGCTGACAATTAATAAAATTTGTACACATTTGCTTTAGGGAAGGCTATCTTGTTCTATGTGTGTATAGTAGTCAGCCCCCTCTCCTCCTTTCTCCCTCCCTTCCCTTCCCGTCCCCTCCCTTCCCCTCCCCTCCTCCCATCTCCCCTCCCTCTCTCCGCCTTTCCCCACCACCGGTAAAGTAAAGTTGAAGATATCATGATCCCTCATTGCTAAATCTCAAGGCGTTCTACATAACTTAAATGGGCTTTTTAAGCCCTGGCTTGTAAATCTTTCAGGTCATAAAACTCAAGAAAAAAAAATATTCATTTCACTCTCTGTGAATTGTCTTTGGTCGAGAATGACTTTGGGCAAAATACATTTTGGCTTTGGCTTGATTCTTGCTGTGTGTGTTCAGTTTGTGTGATTTACTCTGTGGAGAAAGTGAAACAGCAACACTGCTCTCCCACACACACACCTTACAGGACTGGAAACCTCTGGGGTTTAAAGCACAGTGCTGAGGCCAGAAAGTCATAGGTTGGGGAAATACCAGCCTAGTGAGGTTTGGGGGCCTACATATTGGACATACTGGCCCAATCTATGCTCTTCAAAAAGCTGGTAATGGTTAAAGAAGAAGACCTCTCAGACTTAGGTGTGTGTAGGCCAGCCCTGTAACTGGGAGACAGGGCACTAGTAACTCCGTCTATCAAAATGCCTTTGCTTTTCTTCATTCAATCCGATGACATGGTGCCTGGAGATCACAGACTAGTGTCTCTAAAACAAATGCAAATGCTCCCTTCCATTTCCTTTGGTTTGACTCACAAACAAACAAAGCAAGCAGTCTATGAAGTGGCTCTTCTCCTCCATTGTTTCCCTGACCAAGCTGTAGGTGTTGACATGGAGTTCATCATGGCCATTTCCTCACTCATCATTTTATGGAGAGAACATGCAATTTTTTTTCTAGCCATTTTCATGTAATGGTTTACACCTGTGAGCCAAGTACTCAGAAGGGACAGATGGGAAGACTATAAGTTCAATGCCTCTTGAGCTACAAGGTGAGATTAATTAAGGTCAGCCTGGACAACCTTGACTCAAAATACTCCAGGGGAGGAGGTGGAAAAAAGGGGAAAGATGAGAAGGAGAAGAGGAGAGGGAGGGGAAGGGAAAGAAGAAGAAGAGAAAGAAAAAATAGGCCCTACATCATCATTATAACCAGTGTACTGTGTAGGCATTATAGCATCCTTCTCACATTGAACAGCTTATACTTATTCACAACTTGACCTTTCATGTGACTTATTGCCAGACCTTTTCATGCATTTATACACTCATCTTGAGACTACCCCCCGACTGCCCCCGGTGTACCATGTTGGCAATCTCATTCCTTCTTTTCTAATGGGCTTACAGAATGAATACTTTCCAATATTTGCCCTTACCCTAAGTGGTTTACATAAACTGACCCAAGTAAAGCATCCCTTCCACAGATGTCTATATCTTTTTAGAAATCAACAATGAAGTGGAGGAAATTAGAATCTGGATCAGGGGAAATTCAGATCTGACTATGGGCAGACCACTTTGTGACCATAATGTTCACAATAAAGATCATCTGAACCTCCAGGATGCTTTCTGCTTCGTGGCCGCTACTCATTATCCCAAAGCAAATGCCCCAGGAAGGAACCCAGAGAAGTGGTGAATCACCTTCCCCTCCTGTCCAAGGCATAGTTGTATCTGAGTCATTGGTGGAGGCATACCAAAGTTCAGAACTCTGGTCTAAACAGCCTGGACCAAGCAGGGTTAGTCATTGCACCAGCTGATGCAAAGTATTTAAGAGAGAGCAGAAGCATACAAGAAAGGCGACAAAGAAACAGCCAGTGTGTGGGTTGGATTTATGTGAACTTATCATAAGCTAGAGCTCTTTTGAAAGAAGGAAACTCAATTGAGAAAAAGTCCCCCCACCACATTGGTCTAGGGAAGTCTATGGTACATTTTCTTGCTTGATGATTGATGTGAGAGGGCCCATCTCATTGTACCTGGGGCCATCACTGGATTTGTGGTTCTAAGTGCTTTAAGAAAGCTGGCTGGGCAAGCCATGAGGACTCCAGTAAGTAGCATTCTCCATGGCCTCTGTATCAGTTCCGGTCTCCAGCCTTGACTTCCCTTAGTAAATGGAGTGTGATCTGGAAGTGCATACAAAATAAACCCTTTCCTCGCCAATTTGTTTTTGGTCAGTGTTTTACCATAGCATTAGAAACCCTAAGACAGAAATTGGTACCCAGTCATGGATGTTGTTGTGAAAGACCTGGTCATGAGAGTGTGTGTATTTGAACTCTGGGCTGGAAAAGCCACTGAGTGTTGAGAGCTCAGTGGATGGTTCTGTGGAAGCTTTAAGGTTTAAGATGGTGGGAACAATATATACAGTGAAGGGCTGGCTTGTGGAGTATCGGGGGAAGTCTGAGAAACCTCTAAAGCACTGGTTTTCAGTCTTTATAATGCTGGGACACTTTAATATAACTCCTCGTGTTATGGTAACCTCCAACCATAAAATTATTTTGTTTGCTACTTCATCACTATAATTTTGCTACTCTTATAAATCATAATGTAAATATCTGATATACAGGATGTCTGATATGCAATCCCAACTGGGTCTCAACCTACAGATTGAGAACTACTTTTTTAAAGAATCCTTTAAAATTATTTGTGATTAAAGTAAAATCTTTGCTTTCAGGATAATAGATGCTGGTCAGCCTGCACTGGAAGATTAGTGGTGGTTAAAAGGAGACAAGCCTCATTGGGCTGGTGCTTTGGGAAATATTTCTTCAGTATTATTGCACAGAAGCTGTGTTCCAGAGGTGGCCAAGGCTTTGGTCCTGGTGTTTAATCCAAGTAGCAGAAACTCTAACTAACACAACCAACACCATGATATAAGATAATGAATACATGTTTACAAACATGCCATACATAATCAATAAGGAAAATGGGAGGTCCATTTGCTGGGAACACTGTCAGTACTTTGTTATTCTCTCTCTCTTTCTCTCTCTCTGTCTCTTGTGTGTGTGTGTGTGTGTGTGTGTGTGTGTGTGGTGTTGCACTAGTTTTGCACAGGTAGCCACAGTTCTGTGTATTCCCACTTGAGCCTTACCTGGCAGAAAGTGTTTGTTTCCTAAAGCGTCTCCACATCTTCCGGCCTTCACAGTCTTTCCTCCCCTTCTCCCATGATGCTCCTTGGGCTTTGAAGGGGATGGTGATACAGAAGATTCAAAAACCAGCATATTTTCAATTTATAGTTATCATTTAATTGACTTAATAATTTCCCAAATATCATTAATTTGACATAAGTCTTCGCTTTCAGGGTTCTAGATGCTGGTCAGCCTGCACTGGGAGAATAGTAGTGGTTAAAAAGAGCCAAGCCTCATTGGGCTGGTTCAGATGACCTTCTAGATGGTTTGAAGTTGCATCATCTTTCTGTGCCCACTAGAACAAATATTTCTTTGTAATTTCCCAAGTCAAGTCATTGGAGTGTGTCTAGGTCCTCTGCTCAAAGTCTCTCAAAGCTGAATTTAAAGTGTTACTCAGTCTGAAATCTTATGAAAAGCAGTGCTCCTCTTCTACGCTCAAAGATGTTCAAACAATTCAACTGTTTGCATTTTTAAATTGAAAAATAGACATTTTTCATACAATATATTTTGATCATGGCTTCCCTTCCTGTTTCCTCTCCACATCTCTACTCACCCAAATCCATACCCTTTCTCTTTCTCTCTCTCTCTCTCTCTCTCTCTCTCTCTCTCTCTCTCTCTCTCTCTCTCTCTCTCATTAGAATACAAACAGGTATCTAATGGGCACAGAACTGTGGTGAGTCCTGTATTCCTAGGGTTGCCTCTATGGGCTGTTACAATGGACAACTGGCCACTGTCTTTCTTTCCTGACACTTAGATGATACATTTTATTGTGAAGTTTGCCTGATTAGCTTAGGTCCACCTGGTATAATCACAATTCAGATTCACCAATATTCTATTTAATTGACAGGCTTCTCTCACACTCAGAGTCATGAAAAGATATGAAAATATGGGTCAATGGAACGTCATCTTGGAAACCTAGCCACTACAACTGATACTATTTGTGGTGTTAGGGAGATAGTTCAATTGCTAAGGCAAATAAAGTTTGCAAAGCTTGCCTTCATAGCAAGAGACCTTAAGTTTCATCCCTGGAACCCCCGTTAAAATAAAAAGGTAAGTGGGGTAATCCATGCTTGTAATTCCAGTACTGAGGAGACTGAGACAGGAGGATCCCTAGGACTCATTGACCACCCACCTTAGCCTTCTTGGTGAGTTCAAGGGCACTTAGTTTCAATAAATAGGCTAAAATATAAAATAAACAAAGAAAGATTGGCAGGCTGAGAGCTAATGGAATTACAGAGGTAGTTGTCTGGCCTCCATTGATACCCAGGTAATATTGCTTCTATTTACTCTTTTCCTTCATCCAGACTTTACCCTTTCTTAAACTCTTTACAATGCTTTTATATTTAAAACCCAACCTCTAATTAGTGAATGAGAACACTGGAACCAACTTCAATTTTCCCTTCTCAGATATCTTCAGCTAGCGACTAAGGGAGGTACTATCTCACCCCACCTTCCCTGCAGAATTTGATTTCTCTTACTTCTCAGCTACAAAGTTTATATAGTCCATGTGGGTGTTGTTTAAAATAAAATGGACATGAAATCTTTAACAGGGATATGCACACAGGATAAGAAATAGGAATAAAGTTGTGACTAGTGTTAGTTTGAAGTGCAGCTGAGTGAGTGGAGTGTGCCAGTGTCTACTCTAGCCACAGGCACATGGTGGGGCCAAGTATCTATTTCTGTAAGTTGTAAGCTGGTATAGATGTAAGTTGTAAGCTGGTATAGATGGTTCTTGTGGATGACAGAAGCACAAACATAGAGTGGCTTGTTTTCTCGTAACTGTGGTGAAATGGCTGACAACCTCCGCTTAAGAAGCCAGAGCTAGTTTGGCTTAACAGCCTCAAAGTACATGTGGAGAAACAGCAGCAGGAGCACAGGGATGTGATCATGGTGTATCTATAGAAACAAAGCAGAGAAATGGATGCTGGAGCTCAGTTTGCTTTCTCCTTTCTTATTCAGCCCAGGACCTTGGACCATAAAAGGGCCCTGCCCATGGTTACAGTGAGTCTTCACATCTCAATCAACCCAACTAGAGTCACCTATGGCTAGAGCTTGCCCTCCCAGGTGATTCTGAGTCCTGTTGATTGACAATATTGGCCAGCACACGGACAAAAGAGGACAAAAAAAAAATACTTGCTTTGGTCACATTTTTAAAAAAATACATATTTTCTGACCTGGTAGTACAGGACCTGATATCCTAGTTTACCTGTAGCCTGAGGCAGGAGGCTTCCTAGTTTGTGATTAACTTGGGCTACAGTGGGAGTTTCAAGACCAGACTGGGTATTAATGAAAGCCTGTCTCAAAATAAAAAAGTAGAAAGAGGGTCAGGGACCAGCTCTGTGATGGAGTATCTGTCCATCTGTCACCCACACACAAAGGCGCTATGTTCAGTCCCAGAACTGGGGTACGGGGTGGGGGTGAGAGAGGTAGTCAAGCCCATTAGCCATTCTGAGAACCGGACTGCATGAGCAGATGTGCAGAGTGTCTTAGTCGAAGTCAGTAATGCTCCTTCTACAAAAGTATGTCCAGGCCTCCTGGAGGTGGTAATGCTCCCCAATACCCTTCAAAATTAGATTTACTTGGTTACAAACTGCACACACTAAATGAGCAAAACCATTAAATGAGGAGGGCTGCTGAGCTAAATAGCTGAGCATTTAACGGTTCACCGTGGCATTACCATTTTTATGGTCTATTAAAGCAATTGGAAGAATACCAGCTGAACGACGAATCAGGTAATTTATAAATTACCACATGCCTGTGCAAAACGCAGAGCCCCCTTCCTTAATAATGAGACATTAGAAAGAAGCCTGCCTGAATCCGACTGGTGCTTCTGCCAATGACCATGAACTCCTAACTTCTTGCCCCCCACCCCTCCCAAGTCTATGCTTTAGAGAGAATTACAATATTCCAGGTCTTGCCCTCCAATGTGTCTTTCTTCCCTGATCTATTTTCAATCCCACTGAGGAAGGCAGAGAGTCATTATTAAGAATTAGAAGAACCATTTTCTAAGTTGCTGCCCTTAACTTTGGCAATTTGAAATTGAAAAGAAAGAAGCTCCTGAGTAGCTGGCTGGCTCAGTCTCCTGCCAGCCCCTAATGAAGCTTGCAACATAGACGTCACCTTCCACTGACTCTCTCCCCCGATCTGGAAAAAAAAGCCAGGGAAAAGAAAATGTGCTATTCTCTTTTACCCAGGAGCCATGCGCTTCTGGGAGTTTAAAAGAGAAATAAAGAGGGGGCAAGAAGAGCCCCTCTGCCTGCCGAAATTAAAGTCATTTTGGAAATACCTAACGGTTCCTTGTGCCAGCAGCCCAATGGCACTCCAGGTAGAAGAGCTTTTCACAAATGGCTTCTTCATCACTACAGGGGATATGCAGAGGATGTCACATGCAGAGTGCTGGATCCCAAGGTCCCTAAGAAGCCATATTTTGCATGGCAGCTTCTGAGAGTTAGCTTGGGGGAGGGAACCGCATAGATACCCAAGAACTCCCTCACTGAGAAACATGGAGCCCTGGGGATATTAAGAGAGCACAGGCAGAAACCAAAGTGAGGGGAACCAAATCTCTAAACAAATAAGGTCTTCTCGAGAAAAACAAAGGTTTCTGCCACTCTGGAAACCAGTGCTTTCCAGATTCCTCCTAATTTGAGTAGATGCTGTGAATACAAAAACAACAGATGTCCGCAAGAGTGGGGCTTCTGGAGGTGGTGAGTTGCTGGTTGGTATCTGCTCTTTCACGCCCACTTGTCCTGATTCTGTCTATGGCATCTTTGGTCTGCATGGCTGTTGTTGGGGAAAACAGGACATTGGATTGGTGTGATATTTCAGGCAATTTCCTAATGCATACCCTCAGCAAACACATGGTGATCATTAAAAACTAATCAATTATTTCAGTGTTAGCAGTTGTTCTACTAGACAATGCTTTCTAAGCTTGTTTAATGCATCCACCCCTAGGCTAAGGAATGGGTCTATCCCAGCTTGTCTGCATCTCCATTTTGTGGATGAGATCTGCCTATGGAACCAGGCTCATGTTTCTTGTTTTATTGAATTATTTTTTTCTTCTCAAAACTTTATGAGATAGGTGGTCTCATCTTTAATCCATCACAGTGAAAATAGTCAAAAAAAATCAAATATCGGTGCTGGAGTTTACTCAACTGGGCATTGTGAAACTAAGCTTGTGTTGGACTCCAAGCATCATGCAATAGACAAGCCCATTTCACTGATTCAAGCATAAGCAGGGGACTGCATCCCAAGCAGTGATCTTGTCTTCACAGCCTGGGCCCACCTTTCTTTACAAATTGATTGTGAAATGTTATCCACAAGCTAAGACTGCATCCCAAGCACTGATCTTGTCTTCACAGCCCAGACCCACCTTTCTTTACAGATTGATTTGTGAAATGTTATCCACAAGCTTATGCTTTGAGATCTTCTTTCCAAGTTGGTGATGGTTATGGGGCATTTAGGAGGTAGAACTTGGCTATAGGAAGTGGTTCAGTGAGATTAGGACTTGGAGGTTATAGCTGCTCCTGTTTTCTACCATGCTCTTTCTGCTTCCTGGTCCACCATGATGTAACCAGTGTGAATCCCAGACACATGCTGCTGGTGCCACTGTGGCCCAAGCTGCTTTCTCCACCATGATCTTCTGAAGTAATGAGACAAAAGAATCTTTCTTCCTAGATTTGCTTCTTGAGGTATTTTCTCACGGTGACAAGAAAAGTGGCTGCTAACAGAAGGAAAATCACTGAGCACCCTAGGCCTCAGTTTCCCTATGTGCAAAATATGGATGACAGGATGAATGTCTTGAAGTTGGAGTAAGAAGAAACTATAGTAAATGGATGTGAAAACTTGTCTCAAGTCTGAGAAGTCGACTCTGTGAGTAAAGTGAAAATCCCAGAACCCATGTGAAAACCAGCTGTGACAGAACACATCTGTACCCAGTGCACCCATCATGACATGTGACATGGAGATATTCCCAGGACAGCTACCCTGACGCACAGTAAAACAAGAGACTCCATCTCAAACAAGGTAGAAAATGCAGACTCACATATGAGGTTGTGAGTTTACCTCTATAGTTAGGGCATAGTAAGCTACTGCACATATCACACACACACACACACACACACACACACACACACACACACACACACACACACGTGCAGAGAGAGGTGGGAGAAAGAGAGAGAGACTTACAGAAAGGAACGTAAGAACTTGGCTTAGTTAGCACTGGCCCCCAGACTTGGCTTAGATGTTATCTGTTGACATTCTTTGATGTGTCAGCATGATCAGTACCATTCAGGACAACATTTTCCTCCAATGTTGGTTTCATAGAAACGTGATTACCCTTGCCCTCTATGCAGAATCTGTGTGCATCTCTGTGCTTTGTATTTTTGTTCTCTCTCTCTCTCTCTCTCTCTCTCTCTCTCTCTCTCTCTCTCTCTGTGTGTGTGTGTGTGCACATAGAAGCTCATTTACATGTGTGCATACATGTGGGGGCCAGAGGTCAATCTGAATTGTCATTCATCAGTTCATGATTGTCACAACACTTTGTTTGCTGAGCAGCAGGTATCTTCAGTGGCCTGGACTCATCACTTCAGGTAGTGATGGAAGCTAGCCAGTAAGCCCCAGAGATTTACCTGTCACTATCTCTCCAGGGCTGAGACTGCGCATGCACACCACCATGCTCACGTTTTATAAGTGGGTTCTGGGTGCTGCACTCAAGTGCCCATGATTACAAAGCATTATGAACTGAGGCAGCCATCTGGCTGAGTCTGTCTTTCTCTGCGTGAATCTAACACTTTTATTATAGTTTAATTTACATGCCACAGAACTCAATTCTAGGCACAGACTGATGCAGTTTTACATATACAGCCTACAACCATGACCAAAATCTATGGCTTGACATTTCTGTCATTCTCAAAACATTGCATTATGTCTATATGCAGCTAACCCATTAACCATGCAACCACTGAATGACTTCTGTCTTTATAGTTTTAGCTTTTTAAAAAATTTCTACATTGATTTTTTTCTTTCTTTTGAATTCCAGTCCATCCATCTTAAATACTTAAACTATGTTAAATCCCAAGGTTCTGCCACAGACTCACTTGGCAAGGACTTTCTACAATTCAGAGCTACATGGGGTTGGGGGGGTGTTTACAGATAGCAAAATGTAAGCACATTTAGGTAAAAGATCAAGGATGGCAAGGTTGCTCTTGGGTGAGAGACATCATTCACAGCCAGTAAACTCCCCACAGGTGACTGGAGGTGCATGGAGGCTGGCTGGCTTTCTGTGGGGGAGAATCTGGGAGTAACTCCAACCCATTGCTTTCCTAGAGTAAATCCCTGGGATTTTCCATTGGGGCCATCAACAAGCAGGCTGGCATCTTCTTCACCATGAAAAGCCTCTGATGGACCCAGAGGACAAGCCTCCTTGGCTCTCATTAGCTCTTTGTCCCTGGGGAGAAAGCAACTCCACCATATTTCAGGCTGCTGCTTCTTGGGCTATCCTCAGGGAAGAGAGCCTCAGCTCAAACTATTCCTGAAGGATTTGTGACTGGTCCTCAGAGCACAGTCTTCACAGGCTGCCATGAGCTTTAGATGAAGAAAATGACATCCAGACTCCAGAGTACAGTATGAGGGGGTCCCCAGGGACAGTCCTTGATGTCCTAAGGGTCTCTTGTGACCTTGTTAATGTCAGGAAGGAGATTCCTGAGACTGTGGTGATTTCCCAACTGTGATGTTTCACACCCAGTCCTTGGGTGAAGGCTGAGGCTGTGCTAGCCTCACTAAGTCAGGTGCACATCCATGGTGAAATGCATCTGGGAGGTAAGGGTTATGGTGACTTGCAGAATGCATGCATTATCTAAAATGGCCAGCCATGGTTCAGTCATTGCTACTTATCCCCATGAAAGGTACAAAAGCCATTTTAACAGAGCTGCAGATGTCTTGGACTTACTGAAACACTAATCCCCATGTGAAAACTTATGTCATAAATGACAATCAGATGATGTGCAGGATGGAGAGAGGGCTAAGCACTGAGAATCACTTGCTGCTCTTATAGGGAACAAGAGCTCAGTTTCTAGCATCCACACTTGAGAATTCACAAATGCCTGTAACTCCAGCTCCAGGGAATCCAGTGTGTCACAGACTTGGAAATGTTCCTATGCAGACACACATATACACATAATTACAAATAATAAACGTAAAACATTTTAAAACAAACACATGGAAAGCATATGTCAGTATCTAAACTTTGAGTCATTTTGTATCTTTCACACGTGAGCCAAGTGATGCTCTTAAGTGTTTGGACCTTTCCTGAGAAGACAAGCTGATATAAAAATGGAAGAGCACAGGTTATGGGCTCATTGTGCCTTGTAGCTGAGTCTTGGCTTCTCAACTAAATTACAATTGACAGTGTCATGGAAATATAGCAGATTCACAAACATCTGCATTAATCTCAAGTACAAAAAAGTATGTCAGCTTTGAATATTTATACTGACCGTGGACATCTGCCTCTAAAATCAAGGTGGTAAACACCCACCATCTCCCAAAGTTTCCCAGCATACTTCCCTCTTTTCTGTTCTGCATATGGTAAGAGTATAACCCATGAGGGCTGAGGAATCAGCATTTGCTACACAATCCTAAAGTTCATTCCTACAACTCATACACAGATAGAAGGAGAGAACTGATTCTAAACATTGTCCTGTGGCTTCTACATTTGCATCCATGCCATGTGCAAACCCACCCATACTAACAACAACAATATAATAAAAGAGCATACCACAGGAGACCAATGTAACGTTATATGACTGAACAGTTGTCTGTTACTCTGCCCTGTCTCCTGGACTATGCTTCACTGAATCTGACTGTTCTCGATGTCTCCAGTAATTGAGATCTTGCAGTATTTTTTCCATCTATACCAGGCTTTTTCTTTTGGGCTGCCAATCAGCTCCCAAATACGACATGGAGACTTGTTGTTAGTCGTGAATGCTTGCCCTTAGCTTACGCTTGTTTTTAGCTACCCTGTTCCCCCCAACTTAAACTAATCTGTTTCTCTTTGCGTCCTTTGCCTCCTTTTCTAAGTCTTACTTCCTCTAGCTGGCTCGAGCTGCCTGGCTGGCTGGTCTTGGGTGTCTTCTTCTCTTTCTCCTTTTTCTTCTTTCTTCTTTCCCCTCTAGAAATTAGATTTCTCCTCCTATTTATTCTCTCTGCCCACCAGCCCATCCTGTCCCTCTCCTGCCTAGCTATTGTCCATTCATTCTTTTTATTAGGCCAATCAAGTACCTTAGGCAGACAAAGTGAAACAATAACACACCTTTATACTGTTAATAAAGGCAGCAGAAACAAATGTAACACATCTTTGTCTAGTTAAAGTAATATCATATAATATTCATCTATAAATGGCTTATTTCACTTAGCATAGTATCCTTTAGGTTCATCCACTTTGCTGAATAGGGCAAAAGTTTCTTCTGAACAGTGCTTTAAGGCATACATATGCAATATCTTCTTATAATTCAGTTATTACTAGACAATAAACTTGTTTTTGTGTCTTGGCTATGGTGTATAATGTTGCAATGAAAAAAATAGTTTTATGGGAATAGAAGTGAAATAAATCCAGTAAATACTCAACATCTTTGAAGAAAATTATTGGAAGATGAGCACAAATGTGAATGCCCTCCTCAGAGGAGCAAGTTACATCCAGTACCACAGAGGAGTGAGTCAGGACCTTTTACAAAACCTGGGAGTCTCTGTAGAGCTTGGGTCCTAACAATGACAGTGCCTTCTTGGCTGACCTCTTTGTCCCAGTCCACAGCCCCAGTCTGCAGGAAAACATGGACTTAGTGTTCAATAATTGATGTCTCATTTTTGGTTTTCTGCGTGAGATCAGACACACACTACCAGCGCCACACAAGGGTTTATTGAGGAGAGTTACCAGGCAAGTACAAGGGAGAGAAACAGAAGAGAAAAGAGAATGACTTTCACATGGTGTCTCCTTTTAAGAGAAGAAGTGAGCATGGATTTATGTAGCCACATCTAGGAGCGTGCACTCCATAGATTGCCTATTCTGCCTGCACATTGGCTTTACTATGTGGCTGCTTCATGCCAGGAATCCTTTAGTTCCATCGCAGTGGGGACTGGGATGATATGGTGACTGGAACATGAAGCAGATGATCACATTGCATTAGAAGTCCAGGAGAGACAAAACAGGAAACAGTTCTGTTCTAAACAGACATCGCCCCATCATCCAAGGACATGCTCCCTCCAGCAAGATATTCCCTTCTAAAAGTTCCAGTGTTCCCAAACAGCAGCACTGGCTGGGAACCAAGTGTTCAATAGCTTACTGGAAAATTTTCACATTCAAACTACTACAGAGGATCATGAAGTCCAGGCCACAAGGAAAGAAGGGAGGGAGGAAGAGAGGGAGGGAGGGAGGGGATATCTTACAAATTTATCTGAGCAAGAGGAAAATGAAGACAAAGAATAAAACTAAAGTAAAGCTGTGAGGATACAAACTAAAAATTTGTATAAAAAAGTGCAAAAAGAAAGCGAAAATGAAGCCAAGGTAGAGGGACACCTATCTGTAGTGGGATTATGCTGGTAATGTAAATATTTGTCCTGCCTATGGGTTTAATAAAAGCTGCTTGGCCAAAGGCAAACAGGAAGTGTAGGCAGGGCTACAAGGCTAAGAAAACTAAGGAACATCTTAGAGCAGAAACAGATGCTAGAGTTGCTGGAGCTGCCAGGAGATGCAGAGGAAATGCTGTTCTGAGAATAGGTACTAAGTCACATGGCTGGACAAGATGGGCTGAGTTGAGATGAAGGAGTTAGCAAATTATATGCCTGGTCCCTGGGTCAATCAGCATAAAATAGTATATACCTGTGTGTGATTATTTGAGACTAAGTGGGTTGAGAGAGGGACCAAAGCCTTTGGTTCAGGCCAGAATCATTTGTAACACCAACAAACAAGAACAAGCCTGTTCTTGTTATCCTAGAACAAATTTCAAAGTAATAATCACTACTCAAAGGTAAAATATGAAAATACTAAAAATATAAATGATAAGTAATACAAGAGACCAATTAAAAAAATGCAAGGGGATAAAATGACAGTGCTGATTGATAACTGTCTGGTGTACAGGAAAAACTTCTGTAACTTGATCACATTAATAAAAATTAAAAAAAAAATTTGGGCAATCACAGCAAAAATAATAGAAGAGATAAACAACAATGACTTAAAATAAAATGAAAATAAGTGTCCTTGTAGGAAAGTATTCTGCAAATAGAACAAGAAGTTAAATGTCTTCTAAGACAATACATAAGAAAAGGATTTTGAAATGTAGAAACAAAACAAAAAAACTGAATTATGGAAATAAAGGGCATGATGTTTTTCCAAAAAGTTAAAACATATATACAAAAGACATATTTTATTTATAATACTAAACAAATAACTTTAAAATAACTTTTTAATCTTTCTTTTCCGGCACACTTCTATTGGTCTTATATTTCTATAGATTATTATTATTTTGTTCATTTTTAGTTTTGTTCTCTCATATATTACAATCCAACGTCAGTTTCCCCTATCTCCCACTCTCCCAGGCCCTCACACATACCTCCCCTCAGAAGAAAGCAGACCTCCAGGACACATCAGCCAAACATGACATAGCAAGTTACAATAAGACCAGGCACATACATCACATCAATGCTGCAGAAGGCCAGCCATTAGGAAGGAAGAGTCCAAATAGTAGGCAAAGGAGTCAGAGACATCCCTCTCTTCCACTGTTGGGAGTTTCACAAGGACACCAAGCCACTTAGCTGTAATACATATACAGAAGACCCACAGAAGACCCACATAAGACCCATGCAGCCTCCATGACCTATGTGACCCCCATGAGTCTCAGTCAGTTGATTCTGTGGGCCTGATTCTTGTGGTGGTCCTGACTTCTGCAGTTCCTCCAGCCTTCTTCCCACTCCTCCACAGGACTCCCAAGCTCAACCTAATGTTTGACTGTGGGGCTCTGCATCTGTCTCCATCAGTTTCTTGATAGAGTCTCTCTGAAGATGATTTTGCTCTGCTCTGGTCCCAGAACATGCTGCAGGCAGGACAACCTGTAGACTTAAGGTTTTGTGACTGGGTTGGTGTCCCAATACCTCTACCTAAAGCTTTGTCTGATTATAGAAGATGGCCAATTCAGGTTCTATATTCCACATCACTAGGAATCTTTGCTAGGATTACTCTTCTAGATTTCATGGGGTTTCCATTGCACTATGCTTCTACCTCACCCCTGAAGTGCCCCCCAAATCCAGTGGTTTCTCTCAATATTTTATCTCTCCTCTCCTGCCTGATCCCTCCTGCTGCCAAGCCCACCACCCTCAATTTCCCAGCAAAATCTATTTTATTTCCTCTTACCAAGGAAATCTTTGTGTCTACCCTTATGCAGCACTAATTACTTAGCCTCTCTGGGTCTGTGGATTGTAGCATGGTTATCCTTTACTTTAAAGCTAATATCCACTTATAAGTGATACATACCATGTTTGTCTTGCTAGGACTATATTTCCTCACTGAGAATCTTTTATTGTTCCATCCTTTACCATCAAATTCCATGGTTTACTTATTTTTAACAGCTGGGTAATACTCTATTATGTAAATGTACCACTTTTTAAAAATGCATTCATTATTGAAGATTATCTAGGTGATTTCCTGTTTCTGAATAGTATAAGTTAAGCTACTATGAACATAGTTGAGAAAGTGTTCTTGTGATATGATTGAGTATCCTTTGGGTATATGCCCAAGATTGGTATAGTTGGATCTTTTTTCTTAACTTTTAATGATTCTTTAAGGATTTAATACGTGTATTCTTACTGGGTCCTGAGGTAGATCTATTCACAATGTTTTGAGAAACTGCCATATTGATTTCCAAAGTGGCTGTACAAGTTTGCAATTCCATTAAGAGTAAGGAGTGTTTCCTTTGCTCGACATCCTCTCTAACATGAGCTGTCTCTTGTGTTTATGATCTTAGCCATTCTGATAGATATAAGATGGAATCTCAGAGTCCTTTTGATTTGCATTTCCCTGGTCACTAAAGATGTTGAACATTTCTTCAAGTGTTTTTCAGCCACTCAAGATTCCTCTTTTTAGAATTCTGTTTAGATCTATACCCCATTTTTAAATTGTACCATTTGGTTTTTTGATGTCTACCTTTTTGAGTTGCTTATATATTTTGAAAATTAGAGGTAGAGTTGGTGTAGATCTTTGTCTGTTCTGTGGGTTGCCTCTTTCTTTGAATGACAGTCTCCTTTGCCTTGCAGAAGCTTTTCAGGTTCCTGAGGTCCCATTTATTAATTGTCAATCTTAGTCCTGTACTATTGGTGTTCTGTTCCGGAAGTTGTCTCCAGTGCCTATGTGTTCAAAGCTGTTCCCACTTTCTACACTGTTAGGTTCAGTGTATCTGGTTTTATCCTGAGACCTTGATCCACTTTGACTTGAGTTTTGTACAGGGTGATAGTTATGAATCTATTTGCATTCTTCTACATTTGGACATCAGTTAGACTAATGCCATTTGTTAAAGATGCTTGCTTTTTTCCACTGTATATTTCTACTTCTTTACCAAAATCAGGTGCTTAGGTGTGTAGATTTATGGGTTTTTTTTATTTGATTTTATTGATCAAGGTGCCTGTTCTATGCCAATACCATGCTGTTTTTATTACCACAGCTCTGTAGTTCAGCTTGAAATCAAGGATGGTGATATCTGCACAAGTGCTTTCACTGTATCAGTGTTTTTGGCTATCATGAGATTTGTTTTCTCCATATGAAGTTGAATATTGTTCTTCCTAGGTGTGAAAAAAATTGTGTTGGGATTTGATGGGTATTGAGTTGAATATGTAGATGGCTTTTGGTAAGATGGCCATTTTTTTTAACCATGTTAATTCTACAGATCCATGAGCATAAGAGATCTTTCCATCTTTTGATATTTTCTCCAGTTTCTTTTTTCAAAGACTAGACACAAGTCTTTCACTTGTTTGGCTACAGCTACCCAAGATTTCCTTTTTTTAAAGATTCATTCATTATATATACAGTATACAGAAGAAGGCGCCAGACATCACCATAGATGGCCATGAGCTACCATGTGGTCGCTGGGAACTGAACCCAGGACCTCTGGAAGAGCAGTCAGCACTCTCAAGTGCTGAGCCATGTCTCCATTCCCCAAGACTTTTTTATATACAATTTGCAGCTATTGGGAAGGGTGTGATATCTCTGATTTCTTTCTTAGCCCATCTGTCATTTGAATATTAGAGGGCTACTGATTTTTTTAACTCTTGTATCCAGGCACTTTACCAAAGATGTTTATCAGCTATAGGAGTTTCCTGGTAGAATTTTTGCATTTGCTTATGCACACCATCATATCTTCTGCAAGTAGAGATACAGTGATTTCATCCTTTTCAATTTGTAGTACCTTGATCTCCTTTTGTTGTCTTATTGCTCTAGCTAGAACATCAAGTACTATGTTAAAATAGGTGTGAGAGAGTTTTATTTTTTCTGATTTTATTAGAATTATTTTGAATTAATGTCTTAAGGTTTTTATTGCTGTGAAGAGACTCCATGACTATGGCAACTCTTATAAATAAAAGTAATTTAATTGTGGTGGCTTACACTTTTCAAAGTTCAATCTTTTATCATTATGGCAGCATGCAGTTAGACATGGATTGGCTATATCTGAATATGCAGGGAACAAGAATTCATCTACCTCACTGCCTCACCTCAAAGTCCACCTCCAAAGTGGCACACTTTCTTCAACAAGAACGCACTCCAACAAAGCTATATCTCCTAATAATACCACTGCCTTTGGAGAGCGTTTTCTTTCAAACCACCACAGTTGGCTATAGGCTTGCTGTAAACCACTTTTATTATGTTTTGGTATGTCCTCTGTATCCTTGGTCTCTCCAAGACTTTTATCATGAATGGGTGCTGATTTTGTCAAAGGCATTTTCAGCATCTAGTAAAATAATTCTTTTCTCCTTTCAGTTCGTTTATATGGTGGATTACATTGACAGATTTTTATGTGTTGAACCATCTCTGCAGTTCTGGGATAAAGCCTACTTAATCATGGTAGATGGCCTTTTTTATGTGTTCTTGCCTTGGAAAAATCTTTTGAGTATTTTTGTGTCAATGTTCATGAGAGATATTGGTCTGTAATTCTCTTTCATGGTTGAGTCTTTGTGTGGTTTGTGTGTGAGGGTGACTGTTGCCTCATTGAAAGAATTTGTAAATGATCCTTCTATTTCTATTTTGTAGAATAATTTTAAGTGTTTTGGTATTAGCTCATTTTTTGAAAGTCTACACTAATTTTATACTAGTATTTTCTGGCCCTGAGCTTCATTTGCGACCTTTTAATGATTTCATTTCCTGAGGGGTTGGTTAGTCGACTTAAATTATTTGTCTGATCTTGATCAAACTTTGGTAAGTGGTATCTATCAAGAAAATTGTCCTTTTTTTCAGATTTTCTGATTTTCTGGAGTACAGGCTTTTGAAGTGTGACCTAATGAGTCTCTGGATTTCCTTGGTGTCTGTTTTTATACGCTCCTTTTTGTTTCTGATCTTGTTAATTTGGGTGTTCTCTTTGTCTTTTACTTTGGATAAGGCTTTTTCTCTCTTGTTGATTTTCTCAAAGAACTAACTTTTTGTTTCATTGATTTTTTTTGGCATTTTTTGTTTCTATTTTATTGATTTCAGACCTCAGTTTGTCTCCTCTTGGGTATATTAGCTTCTTTTATATTATCCTAGAACTTCAGGTTAAGTCACTAATATGAGATCTTTTAAATTTTTAATGTAAGTGCTATGTACTATGAATTTTTTTCTTAGCACTGCTTTTCTTTTATTGTGTCTCTTAAGTGTGTGTATGCTATGTATTCATTGTCCTTGGATTCAAGGAAGCCTTTAATTTCTTCACTCATACCTTGACTCAGTAGTTGTTCAGGATAGAACTGTTCATTTTCTATGAGTTTGTAGGCTTTCTGTTGTTTCTGTTGTTGAAATCCAGTTTTAATTGGGTGCTCTAATAGAATTCAGGGGATTATTTCATTTTTTTTAATCTGTTGAGACTTGCTTTGTGACTGAGTATATAGTCAATTTTGGATAAAGTTCCATGAGGTGCTGAGAAGAAGATATTATTTTTTGTGTTTGGGTGAAATGTTCTGTAGATATTTGTTAGGTTCATTTGATTTATAATAGCTTCATTATTTCTGTTTAGTTTTTGGCTTGATAACCTGCCCACTGGTGAGAATGGAGGTATTAAAATCTCCCACTATTAATGTGTGAAGTTTGATGTGTGGTTTATTCTTTAGTAATGTTTATTTTAGAAATGTGGCTATCCTTGTGTCTGGGGCATAGATGTTAAGAATTGAAATGTCATCTTCGATGAGTATGATTTTTTCTTCTCCATCTCTTTTGATTGATTTTGGTTCTCAGTATATTTTATTAGATATTAGAATAGCTATAGCATCTTGTTTCTTGGGTGTATTTGCTTTGAAAATTCTTTTCTAACGTTTTCCTCTGAAGTGATGTTTACCTTTGATGCTGAGGTGTGTTTCTTGTATGCAGCAGAAGGGTGGATCCTGTTTTCATAGCCATTCTGTTAACCTGTATCTTTCTATTGAGGAATTGAGTCCATTTATATTGAGAAATATTAATCACCAATGATTGTTAATTCTGATAATTTTTGTTTTTGTTGTTGGTGGTGGTGTTGGTGCATATTTCTCTTCTTTGGATTTTGCTAGTGTGGTTTTATTTATTGACTGTATTCTTGTGGGTGTAGTTAATATACTTGGGTTCAAGTTTTCCTTCTAGTACTTTCTGTAGGGCCTGACCTGTGTTTAAATTTGACTTTATTGTGGACTATCTTGCTTTCTCTGTCTACTGTGATTGACCATTGTTCTGGATATAGTAGTCTGGGCTGGCATATGTCATTTAATAGAATTTGGAGGATATCTGTGCAGGTCTTTCTGGCCTTTAGTGTCTCCATGTTACATGGTCTTCTCCCTTTGCAGCTTTTAATATTCATTTTTTGTTCTCTATGTTTAATGTTTTGATTATTATGTGGCAAGGGAATTTTAATTTCTGGTTCAGTTTGGTTTTCTGTATGCATTATGCACCTTGACAGGCATCTCTTTCTTTAGGTTAGGAAAATTTTCTTCTATGATTTTGTTAGATGCATTTTCTGAGTCTTTGATCTGGTATTCTTCTTCTATTCCTATTTTTCTTGCATTTTGTCTTTTTAGAGTGTCCCAGATTTTTTGAATGTTTTGTATCAGGCATTTTTTAGATCTAACATTTTCATTGACCAATGAATACATGGGATCTTCAACACCTAAGATTATCTCTTCCATCTCTTGCATTCTGTTGGTGATGCTTGCATCTGTAGTTCCTGTTCACTTACCTAGATTTTTCATGTCTAGAATTTTCTCAGTTTATGTTTTTTTATTGGTTCTATTATCATTTTCAGGTGTTTAATAGTTTTTTTCATCTTTTTCTTTGTTTTCCTGGCTTTCTTGGCATTCTTTAAGGAATTAATTTCTTCCAACTTTAATTTGCGTTTCCATTGATTTATTTAAGAGATATTTTTCCATTTCCTCTTTAAGGACCTGTATCATCTTCATAAAGTTGGTTTTAAGGTTGTTTCTTGTTATTCATCTTGGTTGGGATGTGTAAGTTGATCTTGCAGGTTATCTATTACAATATTGCGCTGGCTGTTGTTGGTTGTGTTCTTATACTGATATTTAGGCATCTGGGTTTTGAATGTTTATAAATCCAAGTGCTGATTTCTGAGTTTGTCTTTGTTGAACAAGTGTTTTGTCTCTTGGTTCACTCCATTTTTGGTCTTTGTTGCCTGGATTTTGGTCAACATATGTGATCTATGATATGGTAGGGATTCTTTGTCTGAGGCAGGGTATGGACTTCCAGAGGCTAGCTTGGCATTTGGTGTAGCAAGGGGTTTGGGCATAAATTAAAATAGGTGATGAGGAAGGGGGTAGGTATTGAAGGCACTGAGTGATTGGATGAGGTCCACTGCTGGGCTGCATATCTGTCGTTCTGGTAGCTGGTGTGGTCTCTGGTTTAGCAGGGAATCTCTAAGTTTGTCTACCTGTTTTTCCGGCTTGCTTGGCTTGCATCTGTTCTTTGTACCTGTGCAGAAAAAATCTTATCAACTTGAGGAGGGGAAACAGCAGTGGGGGGCGAGGGGCTCAGGCAGGACAGGAGGCAGTGGAATCAGTCTTTGTGAAACCAATATAGGAGCTAGAGAGTGGGGGAGTTTACTAGGCACATCACTTACCTTATCTTCTGACTGATGTGGCCTATACCTGAGCAGCAGAAATTCCAACTTTTTTTAAAAAAATATTTTTTATTATCTATCTCTTTACCAACATCTATTACTATATAAAAGAAACATTTGTATTGAAATATCTTTAAAAAGAAACAGCATTAAGCATATCTTAAAGGGAGAAACTTGATAAACACAGCTTCAAATTTAACAATAGTTGTAGTTAGTTTGCTCTTATGTAGGCATATTAAATAATGAAAATAACTGTTCTCTGTGTCTCTTTACTCTAAAATACATGGAACATAAAAAATAAAATCTAAGCCACCTCAAGTCAGGTTAGGCTCAACTACAGACGAAGAAAGCATTCTAGGTCACAGCTAATGCCCATGGATGCACTATGACAACCACAAATTCCTGCTAAGCAACCCTTCTACAGTGAAACCAGAAGTTTGTGTGTGTGTGTGTGTGTGTGTGTGTGTGTTTCTACTAATGAGTGAATACATCCCCTGCTTATTCTTCTGGGTTTGTGAGACCTTGCTCAGAAGGATATTCCCCAAATCTATTCATTTACCTGCAAATTTTAGGATATCACTTTTCTTACTAGTAATTAGTACTTCATTGTGTAGATGTACCACAGTTTGTTAATCCATTCCTCAGTTGAGGGGCATCTAGGTTGTTTCCAGGTTCTTGCTATTATGAATAATGCTGCTATGAACATAGTTGAGCTAGTGCTTTTGGGGTATAAATGTGCATCTTTAGTGTATATGCTCAATAGTGGTATTGCTGGATCTTTGGAGAGATTGATTTCTAATTTTCTGAGGAACCTCCATACTGCATTCCAGAGTAGCTGAACAAGTTTACAATGGGGAAGTGTTCCTCTTGTTCTTCATCCTCTGCAGCAAAGGCTGTCATCTGTGTTTTTGATCTTAGTCATTCTGACAGGTGTAAGGTAGTATCTCAAAGTTGTTTTGACTTGCATTTCTCTGATGGCTAAAGGTGTTGAGTGTTTTTTCAAGTGCCTTTCAGCCATTGTAATTCTTCTGCTGAGAATTTCTTTTTTAGTTCTGAACCCCATTTTTTAATTGTGTTATTTAGGGTTTGGGGCTCCAGTTTCTTGAGTTCTCTATATATTTTAGAGATCAGTCCTCTGTCACTTGTAGGGTTGGTGAAAATCTTTTCCCATTCTGTAGGCTGTGGTTTTGTCTTATTGACTGTGTCCTTGGCTTTACAGAAGTTCTCAGTTTCAAGAGATCCCACTTATTGATTAGTATCTGTGCTACTGGTGTTATATTTAGGAAGTGATCACCAGTGCGAATGTGTTGGAGGGTATTTCCCATTTTCTTTTCTATTAAGTTCAGTGTAGCTGGGTTTATGTTGAGGTCTTTGATCCTCTTGGATTTGAGTTTTGTGCAAGATGATAGGTTTGGATCTATTTGCATTTTTCTACACACTATGTCAACACTATTTGTTGAAGATACTATCTTTTTTCCATTGAATATTTTTGGCTTCTTTGTTAAAAATCAGGAGTTCATAAGTGTGTGGGCTAATGTCAGGGTCTTCAGTTTGATTCCATTGATCCACAAATCTGTTTTTATGCCAATATTAGGATGTTTTTATTAGTGTAGCTCTATAGTATAACTTGACGCCAGGGTAGTGATTCCTCCTGAGGTTCTTTTGTTGAACAAAATTGTTTTGGCAATCCTGGCTTTCCTATTATTCCAAATGAACTTGAACTTTTTAAATCTTTAAAAATCCAAAAGTATAATTTAATATAAATGCAATTGTATTAGTTCTTGCATTTCTCTAAGTCACATGTAATGGTGGAAAAATACTAAGCAACATGCATGTAAATGCATTCAGATGTGTTCATAGCCAAAGGAATTGGTGTACTCCACCAACTTCAGGTGTGTTCACAGCCAAAGGGATTAGTGTACTCCACTAACTGCATGCAGAGATTCATGAAGGAGGATGGAGATAGGAAGCAGAGATTCACTGGAGACTCATAGGACTGCTAGTCTGGTGCACTTAGTGAATGACAAGAAACTCTTCCTCAAACAAGGGAGAGGGTGATAACCAACTCTCCCAATGCTGTGGCCTATAATCAAACATACTAACATGCCTATAGGCCATCATATACACATGTGCAGGCTCCTGTGCACACCTGCATATGCACTGCACACAAATACACATGTATCCCCTAACACACAGAATTAAAAAAAAATTAAATTCCAGAGAGATAGCTTAGTGAGTAAAAGCATGATCGTCAAATTTAATCCCTAGAATCCATGAGATAGGAGAGAACTGACTGCCTTGTCCTCTGACCTCCATGTGTGAACATGTCCTCATATATATATATATATATATATATATATATATATATATATGTATATGTATATATGTATATATATATATGTAAATAAATAAATGTAATTTTAAATTAAAAATAAGAAACAGGAAAAAATAAGGATCTATAAAGAAAATTATTTTTTACTATTAAAATCATGGTTTCAAAGTATTACCTAGAAGCAAAGGCAGTACCCAGCCCCTGTATTGCAGAATTGGCCATTTGCATACATTGCACAGCCCTCATAAGAGAAACCAGATAACCTGAGAGTGAAAAGACTGCATACCAGGATCAGGATCAAGACAGTCTATTGCTCTATAGAGTACTGCTGTTTGGCAGTTATGGAAGTTATGACCACAGAACAATGTAAACCATGACTCACATGCTGTAAAAACAAACAAAACAAAACTGAACAACCTGAACTGTGTGGGAAAGTGAGTTCATGATCTATTCATGCTGAAAGCATCACCTCTTGTTACAGAGTGAACCATGTATTCCAGGATATTTAACCTCTGTAGAACCCGGTAAGTTAAAAACACCCCAGTGGAAGGCCTTATAACCAAGACCATATGAGTAGCTCAGATTGGATTTCATGGATATTTGCTGTTATTGTTGTTTAAAACACAAAGTTGAGTGAGTAGGAAAGGAGTATGTATCTGGGAAGAGCTGGGAGGAGGAGGTGAATATCATCACACATTATATGAAATTCTTAAAGCATTACTAAAAAGTAAAAGAGAAATTTATTAAAAACAAGCAATGATAACTAGCTTGATAATCACCTAATATTAATGAATTATGAAGTGAGTTATATATTACTGTTTAGACGTTTAGTATCTTTATACACTTCCTCTATAAAATAGGAGTACATCTAGGTACCGTGGCATATCCTTATGAGCCTGAAACTGAGGCAGAAAGATTATTGAAGCCAAGAAATGCGAGTCCAGTGTGGACCACATAGATACTGATGCAAAACAAAACAAGATGAAAAGAAAGAAAGAAAGAAAGAAAGAAAGAAAGAAAGAAAGACAGAAGGAGAAGGAAGAGATAGAGATAGAGAGAGAGAGAGAGAGAGAGAGAGAGAGAGAGAGAGAGAGAAGAAAGAAGATTGAGGTCAGGAAGAATGAAATTCTGTTATTTGAGGGAGAACAGGAGAGCATCATGTTAAATGAAATAAGCTGAATGCAGGAAAACAAATACAGCATTTCTCCCTATCATAGGTGGAATCTAGACTATACAGTAATAAGACATAAAAATATAAAAAAGAACTTTGAGAGAGGACATAGAATGGATGAGTAAATAAGTAATTCTAAGAGAGGTAACAAAGACCATCCTCCCTTGTCCTTTCCTCTGCTGCATTCTGATGATGGAGTTTGTCCCATTTGTCTACATAGGTCTGGTGCATTTAATTAAACCACACCCATTGAGAGTGAGTAGGTGCTCAGTGATTAGGAGTAGACACTGCACTTATAGAGAGCCTGAGTCTGGTTCCCAGTACCCACTGGAGCATCTCACAACTGCCTGTAACTTCCATTCCATGAGTTCCAACACCTTCTCTGGCCTCCAGGGGCATTGCACACATGTACACACCCACAGGCATACATTCCTACATATACCTGAAAATTAAAAATAAATATTATGAAAAGAAGCTGCAACAGTTGAAAGAACAGGGAGTAGATGCATTGCCATCCTCAGCAAGCTTCAAGTGATTGACAGAGGAAGTGGCATGATGTACTCAGTATATGCTTTATATGGATGGAAACGTCCAACTTTCTCTTGGTACAGTAGTCTTCTTTTCAACACTTGATCACAGCTGCACTTCTGACTTGAATTTTTAAGTAACTAAAAGACTGAAACTCTGATGACCTTTTCCCAGCGGGAACTTAGAGGAGGCTAATTGAGACTGTAGGTGCTCAGCACTTACGAATCTGATCTTTGAGTTTGTATGTACATGACTTTTTCATGTTGGAATGTGGCTTAATTAAGGCAAATGTCTTACATGAGGATTCAAATCCCCATGTAGATTAAATGAGTCTATTTAGGATCCACTAAGACTTTGAAAGTTGGCTTATACTCTAGCACATTACAGTACATCCCCATACCATGGGGGAATAAAAGAAACGTTCAGAGAGAGAATTATTGAGTGTTAGAGGCAAGTGGAACCTCAGAGACCATTGAGAACAACCTCACATTTCTTCTGTAAAATTGACTCACTGTCAAAGAAAATTGGCCCTGCAGATGGAAGCACCTGTTGATTTCTGAAGAATTTGCCACCCAATGATACCATGATCAGATGGAGAAATATGTATCCAAGTTGTACAATATCTCAGTTTAGGGTCTAACTTTGCCCAGAAACATATTGAACAAATCCAGGAAAGTCTTTTTTATTATTATTAGTTCTCACCCATGAAAATTAAAAAATTGTATTAGGAGACATTGATATTATAAGAGGTCTTGGTTGAGGTCTAGCTCCTTTAGTAAAGCTCTGGCTTTGCAGGCATGAGAATCTGAGTTCAAGTCTTACAATCCAAGTTTAAATTTCTAAAAAGCCAGGTCTAATGGCATGTGGTTAGAACGTCAATGCTGGGATGGGGCAGACAGGTGATCATGGACCAGCCAGCCTGATCTAACTGGTGGGTTCATGGCCAGTGAGATATCTTCACCCAGCCATAAATGAGATGGATGGGACCTGAGGAGTGAAGCCAAGGTACTCTCCATATGAATACACATACTAGTGATGTTTAGCTGACTTCCTGATAAATCAGGATAAGAATAACATCTAGGTTCCCCAAACAATTCACTTTCAATCTAGCAGTAGAATCCTGTCTTCTTTGTCCGTAAACATAAACCAGACCCTGCGATACTCTGATGCTAACCAGTCCTAAAGCTTTCCATTGTCCATCCCCCTGTCTTCACTTCCTAAAGGATGTGACTTTGAAATAACCAATGCCACTTGCTCTTACATTTTTTTCTTTTCTCAGCTCTTTTCTGTCCATAAAACCATTTTCCTTTGCTTGACTCATCCAAATGGTTATTATTCTATTTTATGCATCTGATTCCTGAATCAAACTTAAGCCAATTAAGATCTTGAAACAAAATTGTTGCAATTTTGTCTTTGACAGTGGGTGCTCATCAAAGTTTATTATTGCAGCCATGGAATGCTGATTTAACAGTAACAATGCAATTAATTCACAAGTTGCACTAAAGAAAGTTGAGGATTTTAGTGGGATCTGAAGCACATCCCTGATTTTATCCTGCTCTCATTGCTGCTTTTTTTTAAAAAGGAAAGAACCCTCACAATATTGGCACCAATATTGACTTCTAGGAAAATACAAAAGAATGTTATGCATGTGGGTATGCCTGTCAAGGCCAAAGGACAACCTTATGTGCCCTTCCTTTGGCATGGCTCACATATATTTGAGACCCTATAAGATCTCTCTCCCTGGCCTGGAACTAAGTAAGCGGACCTGGCTAGTTTCCCCGCGTGTCCCAGGTACCCAACTTTCTCCACCACCCAGCAATTATTATAAACTCAGAACACCCTGCCCAGCCTTTTATGAGGATTCTGGAGATGGGACTCAGATTCTCTTGTTTGTGTAGAAGTAACTATTGAACTGTTTTCCCAGCCTGGGAAAATCAAAACAGTAAAAGTACTTCACTCTAAGCAAAGGAACAAGAATCAGAAACCCCACACAGCCTTGGGATTCTCATGAGTAGGATCTGCAATGGAATCTCAGCACACAAGATTTGCTTATTACAGAGAGGAAAGTGCAGCTGGCAAAATGTTTCTCTAGAAACTCTAGGGCCAATGAGACCTAGATTTATTTTGAGTGGAATTGGACTAATTTGCTCAGGAAGATGGCAGTCAGGAAGATCAACAACCATCAGGGTGGTGTGTCTATCCATTCTCATGAGAAACACTTGAGTGGCAGTGACTGAGAATCTAGAGGCAATGATATCCACAGGAACATCCACAGAGGCCAAGGCTGAGGGCCTAGAGCTGGACAAAACTGAGTCTTATCTGATTTCTCTTTTAATTATATTTCCAACCCTGTGGCTCAACCCTTCATCATAGTTTCCTGAAATGACTCTTGTGTTGTTATTTCTCTTATGAAATGCTGGCAGAATAAATAACAACAGGGAAAATAATACATAAAAATCATAGAGATCACTGAAAACTTTAGAAGGTTCTTAGGCTAGTAGCTCTTGTCCTAAATTTTGAGTCTCTTTGTGTAGACAAATGAAGAACCCTTCCTAGCATTGTGAATGCAACCAGTTTAAATGCTAAACTAGCTGTGATTAGCAGTCTAAATGAAGACATTAACCCAAAATCTCTGTTGTTTAGAACAGCACTGAGTTGCATTAAGAAAAAAAAAATCAAATGACTATGAGTTAGGGTGACACAAAAATAGGGCGTAATTACAGGGGCTAGGGATGTAGGTCAGGGGCAGAGAGACTTGCTTAGCATATGATAGCTG
Source organism: Sigmodon hispidus (assembly GCA_004025045.1). Lineage (NCBI taxonomy): Eukaryota > Metazoa > Chordata > Mammalia > Rodentia > Cricetidae > Sigmodon > Sigmodon hispidus. The sequence continues at coordinate 102,306 of PVIH01000617.1, forward strand.
TTGGGTTTAATATTCAGCACAACACAAAAGAAAGCAAATACCAGTGGCATGCAAATCATTCCAATTAGACATTTTCTTTTTATTTATTTCTTTATTGCTAATTTGCTTTGAATGCATGAACCTGTATCCGACTCTGTGCCAGGTAAGTGAACTCTGAGACCTCAGGCATTCTGCACAGCTCCTGCTTATCTCTGTTCTCTTCAGATGAAAGGTAAATAATTAAATCTACTGTGTACAGTGAGATAATGATGTGAACTCTCCTGGCAGCAAACCTCATAATAATGGTGATTGGTAAGTGAGAATGGAACAGCATGCAGTGGTAAGCACACACTCAAACCCAAACCTGGCCGAGAAATGAGAGGAGGAGGATCCATGGAATGCAGCAGCAAAGGGCTCCTTCTGGTCAAAGGAAGAAACCTCCAGCTTTGGTGGAGGCCTAAAATGCCATTGGGCTGGTCAATCTCCTAGGAAAGGGTCCATCCCTAGGAAGGCAGGTTCGCCTTTAGTGATGCTAAAGAAACAGGCAGAGCGAGTGTCAATTTAACAGGATGCTAGGGCCTCTGTTCCCATCACAGACTCTCACAAAGCACAGTCAGGCTGCTGGGTAGCTCAGCCTGCTTCCCTGAATTACTCAGAAAAATCTTAACTTTTCTGCCTCCGTTCTAATCATGCTTTCCCTAGCACGTGGGGCTTTTCTCTTTCTCTAAGCTGTCTCTCCCTCCATGTCAGAGACATCCATGACTTAACTCAAAGAACTTCTGTCTTTTCTTCTCTCTTTTCACTATTCTCTTCCTCCAAGCATGTGCTGAGATCCCGGAGGTTTTTCTTTTGAACTCTAATGAAATTGTCCAAAAGCTTCACTTTGAGTCTCTTCTTGAATTATTACATCAATGACACTAAGAACCCACAAAGAGAATCTCAATTTTCCTCAAATCATCTGGTAACCATTCAGAGATTTCCCCCAAAGTTTCTAGTAACAGTGAAGAGAGCACAGAAGTTCTTTCCAAAGCAAGGTGCTCCTAAAACAAAGGAATCATTTCTGGAGTCTATGTATATTCATGTAGACAGGGATGTAAGATCCAGCACATTCTTCTATATACTCAGTGAAAAAGTCCATTTTTCCAGTAAACTCACATAAAGTCATTGTTTAAAAAGGCAGATGGTAGACATATTTTTGAGAATTCTTAGTTTAAGTGCAATACATTTGAAGGGCTGGAGTAACAGACAGAAACATAGGGAAATGTTCATTTTGTATAATAACAATGATAGACATGAACACTACTGAGCATGCTCAGCTCATTTTTAAAGATGGTTGACAGGAATGTATCTGGACATGCTCAGTTCATGTTACAGAGATGGTGGACAGGACTGTGTCTGGGCATGCTCAGTTTATGTTACAGAGATGGTAGATTGAAATGAGTCTAGGCATGCCTATGTTCTTTCGAAAAGTTTTAGCTCAAAAAAAGAAGGCACTGTGAAGGTGTCCATGTAGAAGTTGTGCCCTTAAGATGCCTGCTAACAGAAATGACAGTGTCTATCTTCACTGTGATCATACAGTACTTCCCCTTTCACTGTGAATACTTCACAGCACAATCCTTGACTGTTTCCTCCTTAAATTAACTCTAGCAGGAACTCTTGGATAGATGTTAAATTAATTAATTAATTAGGAGACTATGGATGTCCTCCCCAGAGTTAACTGGCCAGACTGAATACATTCTCCAAGCATGAGATTGTAACATCAATTTCGCCTAATGATGGTAGTGGTGGCATTGTTAAATTTTCAAGGAAGAGCCCACAGAGAGCCATTGTAAAGATCCAAGTGACACTTGCTAGATACGAATTGTGACAAAATATTCTAGCTGGTGACTACAGAAGGTGTCTCTTCCACCACAAAGGTGTCTTGTCTGTTTTTCTTACCACTTCGTAGGCTTTTGGTGTATTAAGTACAGCAGCAGAAACTCCCCTGGCTGCTTTATGTTGTGCTTAAAAAGTTAATTAAATTGCCAAGTTGCAAGTTGTTAAGTTGTTAAATTTAAAGTTTCAAAAAAAAATCTATTAGCAAGTTTCCTCCTGATTAAAGCCATGAGACCCATGTGTTTGATTTTCAACTTGGTCCTCTCTGGCAATGAACATTGAAAATAAATCAATTCAATTTTTTGGCTAAGCCATTTTTGATGTTTTGTGAATGATGCATTAGGGAGAACAAAAGATGTTGCTTGGCCTGGGTGAGGAGTGGGGTTCTGGCATGGTGACTAGATTGCAATTCATCAGCACACACAGAACTTTCCAAAAACTTATTTCTCTGAGCAGGGTGGGATGGGTGAGCAGAGTGAGTAAAAGCTGAACATCTGTCAAAAGTTAATATATGTCATGTTCTATTTGATAATCTGATCTTAAGGCATGGGAAATAAGAGGCTCTTTCTGATCTTACTGCTGCATTATTATCTACTGGGTGGTATCGTGTGTAGATAGCATCACCTGATGGTTTCGAGATGAGCTGATCTTCTCTGATTTGCAAAGAGGCTTGTAGACCTTCTTTCTCTTCTGTCTGTCTGGTGGTTCAGTGAATTTTTACCATAGATGCCTCAGACAAAATGAATGAGACCACAGTGCACATCAGCCAGTTTTCAAAAGTAGCTGCATTCAGAGAGACTGAATTATGTAAAGACAGCACAGGGTCCAGCTGATAGTGCTTTCATTCCCACATTAGTGCAGCCAGACTGACAACTTGGAGAAATTACATTGAACTGTTGCCACAGGTATCAATTTGGTAAGGTAAGTCTGATGACAGCAGATATATATATATATAATACCTAAGATTAACATATCAAATAAATAAAATGATAATTAATTCATAGAGGGTGGCTAGCACTAAATACACTATTTAATGTATATTAGTTCATATTATCATGTTTTCCACAAAATAAATGGTCTGGTGTGTGCCTGTATTTGCAGTGTACCTATGTATTAGCTTATCTTGCTGTATCTGTATCACCTCAGACAGGAAAATATAATAAATTCACACCTTAAGAGAATCTTTAATGGAACCAGTGTTAGAATAATTGAAGTCCTGGGTTGGCAGAGGCCTCAGACAACATCAATTCTAGCGTAACTGCTAAGCGAATCTTCCCTGCTATCCTCTGATGGGCTGTCACTGGAAATGTGATGTGCAACTGTCTATCTTCTGTCAGCTCGCTCTGCTGCTGGACGGATCTAAGTCTGGGCAATCTCATTCTTCTATTGATCCGAAGCCTGCCTCCTTCCCATAGAGGGGTTACGCCGCACACATCTGCTCACTCTTCCACATAACAGCTCTTCAGAGACTTGAAAGCAACAGTCAGGAGTCCCCAGGCTTCTCGTCTACAGGATAAAAAGCTCCCATTTTTCATGAACATGTGTTCAAGAGTCACTTAAAATACCACCACCTTTTGAAAGCACACTTGCTTTCACTTGAAAGTACAAAACACATTCCTCCCAGGACCCTCGGGCTTTGCTGGCCAATGCTCTGTTTGTCCCCATATTCCACTTACTATGGATGCACATTTATGTGATTGCTTTCCCCAACTAACCTGTTAGCAGAGAAACTTTATGTTCTTTCATCTCTGTATCCTGATGGTGCCTAATTATGGCTAAAATATAGTACATGGTTGTCATCAAACAAGTGAAGCTAGGTGCTGGAGAGCCAGTTCAGAGGTTAAAGCCCTACTGTTCTTGCAGAGAACCTGAGTTTGCTTAATTATCTGCATCCATGTCAGGGTGATGCACAGATGTCTGTAACTCCAGCCCCAGGAGGATGGATACCTCTGGTCTCCATGGATGCCTGCAACTCATGGGCACAGCCATACAGATGAGCACACATACAATAACTAAAAATAAAGAAACAAATGAGTTTTAAAAGTAGAAATAGAATTTCCATGCAATCTAATAATTCCCTGTGAATATGTAATCATACATCCAAAAAGACTGAGAGAGAGTTTTGAAATAAGTGCCTTCCATCTGTTGACAAGTAGATATTTAAATGGTGCTCTACAACTGTGGCTTGATACAGAAGAAAATTCAGCTATAGATTACACTGAAGTTAAATCCTGAGGATAAGAAGCTAAGAGAAAGAAGCTAGTCATAAGATATCAATCCTGCACTGTTCCACGAGATGAAGTATTCCAGAGAGTTAAATTCATAAGGGCTAAAAACAGAATAGTTGCCACAGATGCTGGCAAAGGAGATAGAGGAGTCTAGTGACCCAGAGCTATAGTTTTGTAAGAAGAGTATTGAAGGTTGAGGGTGATGGCAGTTGTAGATGTAACTATGATTAATATCACTCAATCACACACTTAAATAAAGTGATAACTTTTATGTTATATATGCCTTATCATAATAAAAATAATTTTAACCATTACCTTAAAATGCATGCATTAATGAGTATGTGTGTTAACTGAAATGGGAAATAGTCAGGAATTTTTATATGAATAACACAAAATGATATCATGAGTTCAATACTACTTACTATAAAATCACACAATATACATAACAAGTTTTTAAATGTTATTTTTGTTACTATTGTGCGTATGGTTGTGTGTGTGTGTGCCACAGTGTACCTAGGAAAGTCAGAAGAAGGTAGAAATCAGTTCTCTCCTTCCATGTGTGAGTCTCAGGCCATCATCTTGGAAGCAAGCCTCTTTACTTGCTCAGTCACCTCTCTGGTCCTGTAGATAAGTTTCTCATTCTGTAATCACATACAGTCTGTTTAGCAGACAATGAAGGTGACTTAGGCAGAACTAAAAAGTAGGCACAAACCCTACTGGGCTTTCCTTTTACTGCTGCTATCAGCCTCATTTTCTCCTTGAAAATCATACTCTAGTGATGGGCTCAACAGGTCTTCAGGTGGAGAAGGTCTGCACCCAATGTGATCCGCTTTCCCTATTTGCTGATGTCAGGTGAATGGCCGTGTATACTTACAGAGAATAGTTTTGCCCAAGACTCCTGGTTTCCATCTTACCTTCATGTCATTTATATTTTGGCATAATTGTCATCTTTCATAAAATACCAGTTTCTTCATCTGACATTTTATTTTGCTTATTATTGCGAGAGCTATAAAATGTACTTAGTATTTGTAGCCAAGCTATCTCTCATACAAATGCCTCCATTTAGTAAATATTAAACCTGGCTATGTGAAGCAATCCAGTGACCCTTGGTATTTCCTTCATTAAAATGGAGGGACTAGAAGAGATTACCATAGAGTTGTTTTAAGATCCAAAGAAATGACCATCAGAGTTGTGAATGGGGTCAAGAGAAATGGCCTACTTGGTAAGTTGCTTATCTTGCAAGCAGGAGAACCAGAATTGGATCCGAAGAAGCTAGGTAAAAAGACAGGTGTGGTGGCATGCACCTTTAATCCCAGTATTAAGCAGAAGGAGGGAAGTGAATCTTTGGGGCTCACTGTTCAGATAGCCTAGCTAACTTAATCTGCAAGACCTAGGTTCCAATAGAAGACTTTATATCAAGAAAAAAGGTAGTTCTGAAAGATGGGTCAGGAAGTGAGGTGCTTACTTTGCAAGCCTGAGAAAATGAATTGGAACTTCCAGACTCACATAAAAGACAAAAGTAGTAGAATATGCCTGTAACCCATAACTGTTAACTAATACTAACTGCAGAGATAGTATTCTATGGCCTCTCTGGCCAGCCATTCTAGCTGAATCTGAGAGCTCCCCACGTGCTACAATACTTTATCTCAAAAATTAAGGTAAAAGTGATACTCATTGTTGATCTCTGCCCTATATATACACACAGATCAGTGTGCACAAACACATGTACACACTAAAAAAAAGAATGGCATGTAAAAAAAACAATAACAGAGATTGTCTCACATGTCTGCACATGTGTATGCACATACACAGTCAGGCACATACATATAGACACAAACCCATTCATGCAAATGAATACACAGATTCTTTCTTACCATGGCAGACAACACTCAACCCACTTTGGGCTCTGTCTTAGGACTCCTTCCTGCTGTAGATAGCCTTACTTGGAGGAAGCTTGGCAATCCAGCCTAGAGATAGCACTCAGAAATATCTATATCCTTGTTCAGGCTGCATTGAACGAGGACCAGAGAGTTACTTCTCTATGAAGAAAACAGCTTGTTATCATGGTTTTTAGGAAAGGTAGAAAGGCAAGATCCAGACCACATGGCTCAGCAGCTCTTCAGAAGACATAAAAAACCACATGCCAGACACCACTCTCTCAAACTTGGCATGGTATGGTGAATCTTGACTGTCAACTTACTTGTATCTGGAATTAGCAATGAAGCACAGCTGTTGGCTGGTAGGTGGTAGTATTTCCAGGAAGGATTTAGCTAAGGAAAGAAGGCCCTCTCCCAGAGATGGAGGATCCTTCCTGCAGAGGCTTTTAAAGGTCTGCCCACCTTCCCCTCTTGCTGGTACCTGTGTCTGTCCTCTTGTTACCAGCATCCATCACTGACACCGAAATATCTTCTTCAGTCTTTCAACTTTGAGTGAAGACCAAGTTCGTCTTCAGGAATTCTCCCATACTTCAGAACTAGATAAAGAGCACTGAGTCAATTCAACCTTGTAGACAGAGCCCCTATTGAGTTCTCAGTTTCTCCAGAATATACATGGCCACTGTTGGACTACCCAGACAGTTGCAAATCCATTTTTATAACATGTGTTCATTCTTTTGGCTCTGTCTTCTGGGGATCCTGACTGACACCTGTACCTAAGTTATTTCCTTTTCTCTCTTGCATACCATACCATTTCTACTAGAAGGGTTGCAGAATCCCACAGCATCCAAGAAGTTTCACCCATTCACTTTGTTGTATACCAACATCTGTTTGTAGGGCCTGAGCCATGTATTGTGAGCTTTACTTGCTACTTTTCTGGTATTGCATTGAGATTTGAGGATACTATTTGTTTTTCTCTGGTCCTGGGCATTAAAAATGCAACACCCTTGCTACTCAAACCTTCTTCCAGTGAACAGCATCCTTAGCCTTTTTATCACTTTTTGTTTGGAAATAGGGTCTTGTAAAGAAGCCCTGAACTGACTCTGTAGCCTTGACTGCTCTTAAACTTTCAGTCCTCCTGCCTCAGCCTCTGGAGGGCCACACCACCACAGGTGACTTCAGTCCAACAGGATACCCAGGACGTCTCTGGCTTCCAGATTCACAATCATGGCCATTCCCCATGCAAATGTGTTCTTACTCACAACACTATTTCATGATCTTATTCTACATAAGCTTGGAGCACACCTCCCAAAAGCCACACTGCTGCCAAATCGAAAGTTGGACACATGAGTCTCCAGTGTAGAGCACGATGGACAAGACGGCTGTCTGGGTATCTTGCATTGTCATTTGCTGAATTCCTTATATGAGGTAAACATTCAGTCCTCATTTTGTGAACCATTAACTGTGTCTACACAGTTGCCTGTAACTGGATTCCGTTATGGAAATGTTGCTGAAGAGGACCACAGGCTCCCAAATCCATTAAACTGTTTTCTATTGGTTTACATATTCTTCTTCGATAAAAATAGTCTGATATTTGAATTTAAGAAGCCTCTGCCTAAAGGGTACCAGACGGATATTAAGAAGCTTATAATAAAGAGGGGATTATCAGAAAAAAAGAAAATGGGAGTTGGGGAAAGGATGGTTCTCACACTTAAGGCAAATCAGTTTTGGGAGTAAAGTGCTTTCCAAAGTGTGATACGACCTTCTTAGAAGGAATGCCCCTCAGCACCTTGGTCACAGCATAGAGATTTGCAGTAAGTAGTGTGCCACAGAGTATTTAAGTCCACATCTTCCATCCCCCTGCCCATGGCAGTGTGTGTGTGCGTGTGTGTGTGTGTGTGTGTGTGTGTGTGTGTGTGTGTGTGTGTGTGTGCAGCATCACTTTCTGAAAGTGCAATGTGTCTTCTGAGGTACTCTCACTCTGTTCTCTGCTTAAAGGAAACTCTTTTGTCTGGGGAAATGGCTCAGTTGGTAAATTACTCAGTTGTTGTTTGCTTGCTACCCACAGCAGCTCAGGTTCAGGTCCTGAGACAGGAAAGAGGCATCAGTCTGAAGAATTGTGTCTGACCATCAGATGAGTTTCACGTAAGTGAGCAGTCTTGGATAACTCCAGCCTCCCTTATTTATACTTAAAAAATAATCATGTTTTTTCACCCCTCCAGGATTAACCTCCAGAAAAATATATATTTTTCCCCAAACTTACGTATCAAAACAACTTTTAAACCAAAAACAATACTCAGCAATTTGTTAGATTGGCTAAATATTGAGCCAGGTATAACCTGTTCTTAAAAAGCTAAAAGGTGATAAATATAGGGACATATTCTCAAGAACAACAATATAATTAAAAAGTTAACAAAGCATATTTACAGAAATAGTGGTGGTTTGCCATAAACTACATACATAAAGTTAGCTCACATTTCTTCAACTGTTTCCTTGTCCTACAAAAGGATCCTGCATGCTTAAGCCACTCTATAAAGAATAAACTTTTATAAGATAGTCTTTTTCCATCCTAAGGGTTTTTTCCCCCAAGCATTAGGACATGTAGTTAATGTTCCCTGCATCGCTTCCTTATTTGTACCCACAAACTTTTATTGCCTCTGATCCTGTCAGCACTGAATCAGAAAAGTTCCCAGGGTCTGGGGTAGCAGTTGGTATTTTCAGATTAGAGACCCAAGTAGTACCAGTTTCCAAAGAATTTTAGAGGTAAATATTGGAGAAAAAATGGGTATGATTCCCTGTGTCCCAACATGACTGTCCAAGTGAAACTATCAACTGTGAAGAGAATCATCTACATGTGAGAGAGAAGCCAGCGTGCAGACCATGCTGTCCCAGCAGTGTTCTGTGATATCCTGAGGTACCGACCCAGTGAGAGACTGTTTTCATAGACTTGCCTATCAGATACCAACAGGACAAGTGTTCATAGACTGATTGGAAATTAGGCCTCAGGGCTCCCAACAGCTGTTCACTCACTGAAACCTTCTTTAAAGTTCCACATGGGCCTGTGAGATAGTTGAATGGGAAAAGGCACTTGCTTCCAAGCCTGATACTTTTGAGTTCAAATCTAGGAACCCACATGGCAGAAAGATAGAACATACTGCTCACTGCACAATATCCTCTAGCCTCCATATGCATGCAGCTCCAAATAAAGAGAAAGCAAATAATAGACTTTTTAAATTGCTCTGTGTGGTGGTGGTAACTTGTAATCCTAGCTTTGAAGAGGAGAAGATCAAACATAAAAGTTATATTAAGCCAAGACTGGAGGCCTCTCAAGTTTTAACTATGTTAAATTTCCACCCCCCCCCCAAAAAAAGCTAATTTGTAGACGGTGTACAGCAGCAGTGTGTGTGGGTGTTGTGCAGTGTGGATGTACTACAGTGTGTGGGGTGTCCTGCAGTGTGGGTATACTGCAGTGTGTGGAAGGTGTCCTGTGGGGTGAACTGCAGCATGTGGAAGGGGTCCTGCAGTGTGTGGAGTGTCCTTCAATGTGTGTGGGTGTTCTGCAATGTGGGAGGTGCTCTGCAGTATGTGGGAGGGGTCCTGCAGTGTGTGGAGTGTCCTTCAATGTGTGTGGGTGTTCTGCAATGTGGGAGGTGTTCTGCAGTATGTGGGAGGCGTCCTGCAGTATGTGGGAGGCGTCCTGCAGTGTGTGGGGGTGTTCTGCAGTGTGTGGAGTACCCTGCAGTGTGTGAGGGGTCCTGCAGTGTGTGGGAGGGGGTCCTTCAGTGTGTGGAAGGTGTCCTACAGTGCGGAAGATGGAATGCAGCTTGTGGTCACTGTCTGTTTGGTTTTCTTTTTGTAGAAGAGACACTAGAGGAAAATAGGACAACAGAAAGACAAGGTTACTTTCTTTCTGTTTCTGTCTCTCTATTTCTGTCTCTGTATCTTTAACTCCCTCCCTGTTTCTGTTTCTCTTTCTATCTCTCTGTGCATGTGTGTGCTCACCTGTCCATCTGCCTGTCTGTCTGTATGGGAGTATGTAGATCTGTGCACAGACACCTACAGAGGCCAGAAGACACTGGTTCTGTGGGGCTAAAATAACAAGTAGTTGTGTGATCTCTAGAGTGGATGCCTGCGAACTGAACTCAGCATCTCTGGAAGATGAGTAAGTATTCTTAAGCCCTAGGCCATCTCTCCAGCCCACCTTCTTTTTATGAGATAAAATTTCTCACTCAAGAACCACAAGTTCAGCTATACTTGCTGATTAGTGAGCAACAAGGGACTGTAGCTACTCATTGTATAATACACATCCCTCACACTGCAGGACACCCCACACACTAAAGGACACCCACATACACACTGCAAGACACCCCGCATACACTCCAGGACACCCACACACACACTGCAGGACACCCTATACACTGCAGGACACCCCATACACTGCAGGACACCCCACACACTGCAGGACACCCCTACACACTGCAGGACACCCTACACACTGCAGGACACCCTACACACTGCAGGACACCCCAAACACACACTGCAGGACACCCACACATACCGCAGGACACTCACACACTGAAGGACACCTCCCACACACTGTACACTACAAGATGCCTCCCACACAATGCAGGGCACCTCACATACAGTACAGTGTAGCTTCCCACACTAGCATTTCTGCCAAATTCAACTCACTTAGAATTTGAGCAACATCCCATCCTTGGCTCAAAATAACTTTTACGTTAATAATTTGGAATTGCTGCTCTGGAGCACTGGCATTTGGTCTTTTGAATAATAACATGGAAATCCTATTTGAAAAACACAGCAGGTGCTTAGAGCAAACAATGTCTTTCCCCCTGGCTACCCTATGTCCTACCTGTCCTGTGATTTTCCCTCTCTCACAGGTGTACAGAACATTGATCCATAACAGCATTAAAGTTTTCCAGATTACCAAACAGAAGCACAGGCTTTTTGTGTGAGACTGCTTCTGTTTGATGTGAGGAAGAACTGGAGTTCTCATGACCGGGTACCCCAACAGTTTAACTTTAACACACTGCAAGACACCCCTACACACTGTAGGACACCCTATACATATGGGTGGATATGAGTTTCTTTAACTTCACCTCTCCCCTAAGTTTGTGTTCCTCCCTGTCTGTTCTATTCACTGATCTTCAGGGCAATGCACTTTCTGAAGCAACTCCCCTAGAAATGTATTCCCCTGCTGGTGAACAGCGCTATATTTTATCTGGTAGCAAACTGTTTTTCTTACTCTCCTTTTCTCTCTGTAAGGTATTCAGTATGGAGGTTGGAGAGATGGTCCAATTGATATGAGTATTTTTAGTACTCTTCTGGAGGACCCAAGTTCAATTCCCAGCCTTGACAACAGGCTGTTCGCCACCAACCATATCTCTAGTTCCATGTGCCTTAATGCCATTTTCTGGCATCCACAGGTACCTGAATATATATGTGCACCACACACGCATATGTATAAAAATAAATAAAACACTTCAAAATATTAAGTAGGATAAGTAACATACCGAAAACTCATTTAATTCTCTGCACTGGTCATCTGCTCTTTTCACCAAAGAAGTGAGTAAAATTAATTTTAGGCTTAGTTATTTCAAGACAATTTAACATTGAAATGTTCATTTTCTTTAGAGGGATATGAATTCTTATGATAGCACAGTTCAAGCACTTTTTTTTAATGCTTTTTCTTCCCATTTTCAATCACTTCTTCTGACTCCTCTTACCAGCCAATATTTGAATTTCCTCTTGCACATAAATAAAATGATGGATTGTGTATTAATTTAGGTGTGGCTTTTTTCATTCAACATTAATTTTGTAGAATTTATCTGTATTGTTTAATATCATTGCTGACAACTTTTTATGACTATGAAAAAATGCATTCTCCCATCCTACTGGCTATACACATTCTGGGTTTTTTTTGTTTTGTTTTGTTTTCTTCTAAAAGCTTAGAGACAGTATTTCATTTTCTTTTGGGCTTTATTTGAATAGGCAGGTAAGGATTGTCCTCTGTGTTGAAGTATTAGCTCTGGGGATTTAAGATCATTCTTTACATATCTGGTGAAGTTTGTTATTGCTGACTTTGTTGATATTTTTGTCTTTTTCTTTCTTTTATTCTTGAAACGGGGGCTCAAGGATCCCAGCTGAGACTCCTCTGAACTTCAGATCCTCTTGCCTCCACCTCTCAGTGCTAGTATTACAGGGGTGTGCCATATGCCCTAATACAGCTGGCTGTATATGATGTCTTGAGTTTTCTCTGCAGTATCTTAAAACACACCTACTTGTTTCTTGCACTCCTTGATGTTTTCATGTAAACGAGAAAGTCTGCTATAAACTTTTTGGTTGTTTTAATAGACATAGAGTTGCATAATTGCTTCATTTGCTCCCTACAATATCCTTGAGAAGAAAGGACAGTTTTATCTATCTCACAGGTCTGAAAACTTCCACTCAAAATGGGAAAGATCAAGAACAGATTCTATTAATTACCATTTCTGAATAGAATGCATCCTGAACAGTCTAAGTGTTTCTGGAATACTTGATTCTAAATGCACTGTGTTTTGATGATGGCCTGTTACCCACAGTGGGTCAAGAGTTAACCATGGTACTTAGCACAAGCCAAAAATATAAGTGAAACCAGAAGTTCCATAAATATTTTTACTAAATATTAAGTAGATTTATTTTTCTTTAACTATATAAGACTTGAAACCTTTAATAGGCTTCTGCACTCTGGATATCCCCAAGGAGAGGTGAAAAGAATCAAGAGAGAGAGAATAGTATTTCCTATGTAGAAAAGCCTTTAAAAAGTTTATGTTTTGTTTATTTTCTCAAATCTTTTACTATGAAAACTTCCAAACAAACTGAAAGTTTGAATTATGGAGTGAAGACCCACATCCCATTATTATACAAACTCTACAGTTGGTGCTTTGGTTTATTGCTTATCATTCACCCATTCATTTATCCTTGGAGCTATCCATCCACTGACTAGTACCCATATATCCACCTAACCATTCATCCATCCATTCATTCATTCATCCATCCATTCATTCATTTATTCACTCATTCATTCATCTGACCATCCTTCCATCAATCTATGTACCCACCTACTCATACCAGTCTATATAGTTAACTAGATTTAAATATAATTTAAGATATATACTCATAAATATAAACCAATTTTTAACATAAGAGATGGTAATTTCCCTTTTATTTTTGACAATGTGTATATGTATATATGAAGCACTGTGATCATATAGGGGTAAAATTGCATAATGCAAAATACACAAATTTTAAGGCATGTCATATATTTGTATGGTTCAAACTCATCAGCCCAGAATGCTTCTGCATCCTACTCCCAGTAAATACCACTCCAACCCACTCTCCCAGAGGAAAATTGCTGTCCAGGACTTTCTTACTACCTCGGGGGGAAAAAATCATCATTTTTCTCTGAACAAGAAAATCATGTTTCTTCTTTTTTTTATCTCCCACATACATAGACTAGTTATGTTCATTCTAAAATTTTATTTAAATAAAGTCTGATTTCACTTTGTAGGATGCTGTGGAATTTATGCATGTGTTTTTTTATGTATTATGTATGTCACTGAGGAACCATGTTATAGAATGCACTTTCAAACTGTGATTTGAGGAAGCAATGAGAATTTAAGAAAACAAAGACCTTTATCTTTAATATGAAAAATTAACCATCACCTCTTGGCTTGGATTTATTTTATTTTAATTTTTTATACATGCAAGTATTGCATAATGAGTGTCAATTTAGATTTTAAAATGTCTCCCCTGCACAGATATGGAATGTTCCCAAAATAGAATGAAAGAGTGAGCATATTTTTGTTCAGTTTTTCTTTGTGTGTATGCATATGCATACATATGTTTAGGTGCTTCTGGAGACTAGACTTCAATGCCAAGTCTTTTCCTCAGTCCCTCTCTACATTATTGTTAAAGTCTGGTCTCTCACCAAACTCAGAGCTTATTTGTCTCCCTTTGCTAATCTGAATGGCCAGTAAGCTCCAGAGATATGCTTGCCTTGACTCTCAGTGCAGAAGTGAAGTTACAGTCACGGGATGGAAGTCCTGGGTTTCTAAACTGAGGTCCTAATGCTTATGCAGCGAGCACAATTTCAACTGATGCACATCATATCCCAAACCCTAGATTATTTGTAAAGTAACATACTTGAGTAACTTTCTACAACAAATCCAAGTTAATGTGTATTTGTTTCATAGTGTCACACACAATAGCTTGCTTATAGCTCAGGGTTGCACAAAAATTGAACTGAACCATCCAAAACAAAGAACTCTCCAAACTGTAAAGTTCTCTGTGTGCTTGCTGAATGCTGTGGACAACAGCCTGTTTACTCTTTCCCCGAGACAGGGCTCCTAGAAATTTAAAGATGTAAAACTATGTAGCTATTAACTAATTCATGGAACATTTTAATTTGCAAGTGTTTGATTGCATTTGTGTGTGTGTGTGTGTGTGTGTGTGTGTGTGTGTGTGTGTGTGTGTTCACATATGCCACAGCATGTATGTAGAGGTCAGGAGACAACTTGCAGGGATCAGTTCTTTCCTTCCACTATGAAGGGTCCAGGGATGGAACTGAAGTCATTGAGGTGGAAGTATAAGACTTTACCCATCCTGTCATCCTGCTGGTCCATGCACTTCAAATTTTAGATATTCTTTTGAGACCTGAGTGAGGCACGGGCAGTCAAATGGCTCTAGCTGATCTTGGATTGTAGCTCACTCCAATGTTCTCTCAGTTATCTCCTTCTTATGCCATGATTCCATCTCTTAAAAGATCTAGCTTTATTTAGATAGGTTAAAAATGTCCTCTGAATATAACTTGGTTTTAACAGAACTTGAAAAACACTGCTGCTCACATGCTGCTATCCACACCATCACAGTGGAGCTAGGATGGTCCTGCTTTCAGCATTTGGAGCTCTGTGTGCCTCTAGAGAGTCCCTGAGACTCCTGGGAAATGATGTGGCTGGAAACCCTAAATCTCCTTTCTGATTTGAAGCAATTTTCTGTAGTTTCAAAGGTCAGTCCTTCTAAAGGACAACCAACAGAGGCACTTTTTCTAATTTCTTCATTTTGTACTCCCATCAGGTTACAGGACAATGGAGGACATGCTGTAAGTCTCACCTAACAGGAAGTTGTCTTTATCCACAATGGTTAAGAGTTAAGGTTTGAGGAATTTATTGTATACATGTATGAAATTGTCAATGAAGGGATTTAATTTTAATAATTGTTAAAGGCAGAGAGGAGACTCTAGATATAACTCATCCACCTGCTCTTTATTAGCTGTCGTGATAGGTTTTTGTCAACCTGACACAAGCTACAGTCATTTTGGAAGAAGGAGCTTCAAATGAAAAAAAAAAATGCCTTCATGAGACTGGCCTGGGGAAAATGTTCTCCATAGTGATTGATGTGAGAGGACCAAGCCCACTGTGGGTGATACCATCCCTGGTGAGGTGATACTGGGTTATGTAAGAAAGCACACTGAGCAAATGTGTGTGTGTGTGTGTGTGTGTGTGTGTGTCTGTCTGTCTGTCTGTCTGTCTGTCTGTCTGTCAGGGGAAACCAATGGGCAGTTCTCCTTGGTAGTTTCTGCTTTAGTCCCTACCTTGAATTTCTGCCTTGATTTCTCTCCATTATGTTACATGGAAATGTGAGATGAAATAAACCCTTTCCTCCCCAGGTTCCTTTGGTGGTGGTATTTATCATAGTAACAGGGACCTAACCAGGGCCCTAGCTAATACTTCACTTCATGAAGCCCCACAGGCCTTGCCTTTGGAAGGAGGGGAATAAACATCTATCTTGTGTGACACTTTGTGGATGGATTGAGATCACCTGTGCCCCTTGCTCAGCTATGTGGCCAGCATGGGGTAACATGCTGTAAAAAAAGAGCCCTCTGGGGAGTGATGGAATTTCAATGTGATTGTGACTTACATTTCTCTGATGGCTAGGGATATCGAACACTTCTTTTTAAACATATGTATTGGCCATTTAAACTTCATCTTAAAGGGAACTTTCTGCTTGTTTCATTTGTTTTTTTTATTGACTGGGTTCTTTAGGTTTCTTCTCTTTTAGTTATATATATTGAGGAAATAAAGGTCGCCTCAGAAAGACTTCTTTTTTACGTTTTCTCTCATTTGTACGTTCTATGCTTTACAGAGACATGCAGTGGGATGTGTACAGATGACATAAAGCTAGAGTCAAAACTCTAGGGAACCAAGGTGATGAATGGTAGGGGAGGGGGAGAGAAGAGGAGATGTGCTGGAGGATGGACAAGTGTGCTGGAATTACAGTGTGTACTTACAGGAAGGGCGGGGGAGCTGGCTGTGTGTAAAGCACTGGTTAACTCAATGGTGAAGACCTGAGTTCAGATTTCTGGCATGCATCTAATTCCAGAGGCAGTCAAGTGCGTTTGTTATACCAGGACCCTGTAATGAGATAAGAGAACCAACTGGTCTCTCCTACACCAACAGCCAAGAAAACCTGTTTCAAATGAGCTAGATGGTGAGGACTGATGCCTGAGATGATCCTCTGACCACTACATTTGTGCCTTTGTACACATTTGCTGTGACATGTGCTATCTTAGATCTATGCCTGCACACACACCCACACCACCACCACCAACACCACCAACACCACTTTTAAAAAAGGTTAAAGAAAAGATTGTGTGAACCCTTGTATAGAAAAATAAAAACGAATGAACAACAGCAGTGATACTAAAGTTGACTCTCCTTTTTTATTTGCTATCCAAGCCTTGGGAACAAGCCTAGAGCCCAGATTGGAAGCAGCTTCCTTAGAGACCCTTCCCACCCAATGCCTCCTGGTATGATTCAGTAGGGAAGTTCACTTCTACCAGATGAAAAGCAGGAGCAGGTGCTGAACAGCAGGCATCTGCCTCTGCTCTGCAGGTTAAACAAAGAGGTCACCCCCAGCGCACTGGGATGTTTTTGTCAGCCTCTTTTAAAATAAACCTTTCTCATCTGCCCTGCAGCATCAGAAGACATCTCACTGAAGTCACTTGGAGGCTCCTGTGAACAATGAGACTTTAATCACCTTCCTCAGACACAAGGGTACTTCTTGTCTTTAAAGGAGAGAGAGAGAGAGAGAGAGAGAGAGAGAGAGAGAGAGAGAGAGAGAGAGAGATTATATGTATCCTTTCATCTCCCTGCATTCTTTTCTCTTTCCTTTCCCCCATGTAGTGAAACCTTTTGTTCCTGACATCTTCCATATGCCACTCT
Organism: Sigmodon hispidus; assembly: GCA_004025045.1. Classification (NCBI taxonomy): domain Eukaryota; kingdom Metazoa; phylum Chordata; class Mammalia; order Rodentia; family Cricetidae; genus Sigmodon; species Sigmodon hispidus. The sequence goes on from PVIH01000617.1 coordinate 119,544, forward strand.
TTAATATTTAATCAGCCCCCACCTCAGCAGAAGACTGCTGGCCTCATTAGATAATTAATGGTTGCCCACTTCACACTTGCTTCAGTTAATACATCTGCAGCAGGCAATTAGCGCCTGAGTTTCTTCCTTGTTCTGGCTGCATGTATTTGGGAAGTAATTCTGCCTTCATTGAAGCCATTGGGATCAGTAGTGTGGACAGCTTGCCCCCTGTTCCATGGAATCTTTTCTTTACTTTTTTTTCCCTGGCTACAGTTTAGCAGCAGTACACATCCAGACTGCCTCAAACCACTGGTGGGGAAGATTCTCCTTTTATAATTTAGAAGATAATTGGGTAGTTCTGCACTAGGCTGATGAACACAAGGCTGGATGATTCTCCAACTTTGAGTGGGGTGTGGAAAGGAGGAGGAAGCTCCTGGATCATTCACTCTTTCTCGGAAATGTCTGTTTTGCTTTGTTTTTGTTTTTAGAGCTGCAGACCCCAAACTAGGAAATACGTTTTCAAGACTGTGTTAAAAGACAGGATCTAACATACAAGGCAGCTGTGTTAAGACGTGTGCGTGTGCGTGTGCGTGTGTGTGTGTGTGTGTGTGTGTGTGTGTGTGTTCTACCACTTGAGTGAGAAAAGGCTCTCTGTCTCATTCTTTTTCTACCACCCCCTTTAAAGACTCCACACCTTCCCTCTCTGAAGTCAGCAGATCCTTTCTGCCCCACCCCCATTTTGCAGCTGAGCTGAATTGTATCCTTCTCACCTGCTTTAGAGGTATGCTCTGTGGTGCTTTGGATAAAATCAGTTCATTCCAGGTGATTAAAATCTTGGCATATCACCAAGATGATGTCCCTGTTCAAGCCCCACTTGGCTCCTGATGCCAGGAACTGGGAAAGATGTTCATTAAGAATGTAACAATGGTATGATATCTGGGCGAAGATGAGCTTGACATTTCATAGGTCCATGGGGCAGCAGGGGTGGGGGAAAGGGTGTGCGAAGAAAATGTAACTCAACCAACCAGAGGCAAAATGGGAAAGAGAAGCAGAGAAGAGGCAATAATGAAGTCATAGATAATGTCTTTTCTTTTTTTTTTTTTCCTGTTGCTGTAATATAAAATACTCTGACCAAAGCAACTTATGGGAGGGAGTTAATTTTGGTTCATCTTTCAAGGGTACAGACCTATGGAATATAATCATAAACAAAAACTTCTGGAAAGAAGCAGTGTCTGGAGACTGATGGACTGATTGGAATTTCAGTGCTGTGGAGAGAATGGGATGTTGAAGGTTCAAAGGCTAAGTACTCATCTTAGGCTAATTCTAGCCCTCTCGATTGCCATTCCTTGCCCCCTGTGTTAAAATTAGCATGTGACTAATAGATTTAAAAAACATTTTTTAGAATCTTTTAACTTAGCAGACCACTAGCCTCCACCATCCCAACCAAAAGCTAAGGCTGTTATCACACAGGATCTTGAGTGTAGAGAGAAGCTTCTCCCACCTTAGTGTACCTGCCTCTCTGCTGTACCTCCCCATGTATTTTAAAGGTGCCTTAATTTATGACTTTCTTTGTTTTGTGAAACGACAAAAACTTTATGAAACTGCTTACAAGTCAGAAGATTTAGGGATTAGAGGTAACCTAAATCTGTGTTTTGGGTTGTGATCACTCAGAATGACTCTAGAATAAACTATCTCTATTCCCTTTCAATTGAGCTCTGTGTTTTTTGCATCAGCAGAAATTACAGAGGCAAGAGGGAAAAACAGCTGGACACATTGCATGTTTACTCAAGAAGCTAAGAATGCAGGGCTAGGCCTTTTTCTCCATAGATTCCTGCCCAGGAAATGGTTCTACCCACTGTGCCCACTGTGGTCCAGTCTACACACACACACACACACACACACACACACACACACACACACACACACACACACAGAGGGAGAGAGACAGGGGCAAGTCTAGAGCCTTGTATACCATCTGGTTTTAGATTCTGTCAAGTTGATAGATAGCACTACTACCATTTCAAATTTTTCTGCTGTAAGCTTAGGACAGATTTCTAAATCAAAACCAATCTACATACCTATGATGTCAACATGAAGAAGCAATGATAGAGACAACAAAAAAAAAACCCAATTATTAGTTGAGCATTTTTCAAAGTGCCAGAAATTCTACTAGTTACACGTAGCTCTTCATTCTGAGCCATCTCCACACAGTTCTCATTCTCCAGAGGAGCTAGAAGGCTACACATGTGTTTCTCTCAGGTTGCGCAGCTAGTGAACATGGCTTCGTTCACTGAGTTCCATGCATAATTTCAGGCATTCCCAAATGAATGCTGAGAAGTCATTGACACTGTCAATTGCAAAGAACCACTCTGTATATAGAAAGGCTATTGACATCCCAGGACTCTCTCAGTTGTCTCCATGACCAATCTAAAGGTCAAATTAAGGCTTGATTAAGGTCAAGTTTTAAGTGATTTTATTTTATTCAGGGTAAAGTAAGGAAGTTTGGATTTTGGTGATAATCATCATACCAACATCCTTTCAACGAAGAATTACTTTATGTTATTCTTCAAGCCAAAATACTAATGTTCATTTGCTTTCAGAGTTGGTTGAGGTTTTATCCCGAGCAGAATGTTATAAGAAGAAAGCCTCACTGTGGCAAAGAAGTTGAGGGTAGAAAGACACTTTTATCAAACATGAATGCACATGAAAATGGCAGGAAAGTTGTCAACATGCAAGCACTGGCAGCAAAGGGTAAGAGGATCCTGTAATTCTAACATTCTGGCATGATTGTAAGCTGGGTGTGCAGTGGGTCCCAAGGGTACCTTAGTGGTACTGTTAGTGTTTACATTCTGAAACACCAGTTTCTAGGAACCACCTTGGTAAGTTCAGTGTCTCTGGGGTCATATATTTATTTGGAATATTTTTAAATGCCTTGGGTGATTGTGATTTTTAATATTGATTGTCAAATTGACAACGCCTAGAATCGCCTAAGAGGCAAGCATCTGACCATGTCTGTGAGAAAAATTAGATTTGGTTAGTTGATGTGGGAAGACCTCCCTAACTGTTTATTTGCAAGTCTAGAGTCCTGAACTGAAGAATATAGAAGCTGGTAAGTGAACATCACCATCTATCTCTCTCTGCTTCTGACGGAGGATCCAATATAATCAGGTGCCTCGTGTTCCCACTGCCATCCCTGTCCTGCCATGATGGACAATAAACACTTCCTTGTTTAAGTTGCTTTCCTCAGGCATTTTCCTGTAGCATCAGAAGACTCCCTGATACAGGGATCCTAATCTGTATCCTGACTCACCAGCTTAAAGGGGAATGCCTCGCTATACCAAGCCGACCAAATATCATTTGAGTGATAGAACCCAAAGGAGTAGACAAGGCAAGCAAAGGGTATTCCCACTTAAAAGGCAGGACTTTAAGGCACCTGGTAAAGCCATTGTTCCTTAAGTAAGGTACACATAGAGTCTCCATCACAGTTCTGTAGCATATTTTCTAGGTCAACATGAAACATTGTCTATGTCACAGTCTCAACATGCTCATCGGATGAAATGCCGCCAACCTTTCACCTGCTGATTAACAGAGACACTGAGAATAAAGACAATGGTAAGTGGGCAAGCCTATCACACAGTGATAAGCTAGTTGACCTGTGATAGCTTCTAAACATACTTTGCCCTTTGAGGGAATGAGCTCAACCAGGTTATGACAGAACTGAAGGCTGCCTTGACTTTATACCCAGTGCTGTGTAAAGTATGGAGTGGGCTGTGATATAGTTCACTTGGTAAAGTACTTGCTTCACACATATGAGGATGTAAGTTCAAACCCCAAACCCATGTCAAATAGTTAGGTGTATTGAACTATATTTGCTATACCAGACTGAGGAAGCAAAGACAGAGGAGCCTTTACTCCACTCACCTTCTCCAGACAGCCTAACGTAATTGGTTCCCGGCCAGAGAGAAGAATTAAGATGTGGGCCAGTGAGATAGCTCTGTGTGTAAATGAGTCTTGTTGTCAAGTCTGACTACCAGAGTTTAGTTCCTAAGACCCATATGCTAGAAGAGAACAAATTCCCACAAGTTATCCTCTGACCCCCACATTTACACCATGAGGCATGTTTATACACATACTCCCTGTCCGTTAGGTTTGTATCCTCCATGTCAATTAAGAGAATTTAAAAATTCTCTGAGATATCTATGTATTTCCAAACATGTTAGTATTGGTAAATGAGATGATTTTGGGTTGCCTATGGGTAAATTTTAAAATAGTAATGCTCAAATATGTATGAGAAAAATATTAATGTTTTGGAGGTATAAAATGTGTTTTGATGCATTTAGTAGACAAAAAGAAAAAGCAAAAATGTGTAAATACTTTGAACTATCATGTGAATAATTCCCATTCTTTAGGAAACAGATGCTGATGGAGGAGAGGGTTTATTTGTCTTAGTTTTAATTCCAGGTTACAGTTTATCATTGAGGGGCATCAAGTTAGGAACTCTAGTATCTCTTCTGTCATGTGTTATCCACAGGCAAGAGCAGAAAAAGTAAATGGAGCCATGCTGCCTGCTTGCTTTCCTCTCTCTTTGCCTTTCTCCTTTCTAGATCCAGACAGTTGGCCTAGGTTATAGCATCACTCACAATGGGTTGGTCTTCCTACATCAATTAACAATGAAAACCCCCACAGACATGTCCACAGACCAATCTCATCTAGAATGTTTCTCAATTGAGGTTATTCTAGGCTATAGTAAGTCAGTATTTGAAACTAAACAACACACCATGCTAAGATTTAGTGTCTTGATGTACATGGTGGTATGTGCTTTATAATTTCAACACAAGGGAAGTAGATGGAGAGAGATATCCGTGAATCAGAGGCCAGCTCTGTCTACATAGTGAATTCCAGCCCATCCAGAGATACCTAGTAAGGAAAATAAAATGCTTACAATTTTCAAATGCTTTTTTAGGAGTCTTCCTCTCCCCGAGAATAAACAATGGAAGTGTCTAACTTCTAGATACAAGAAGGTAGGCTGCAGCTGGGCTTGGTGGCATACAGATGTAATCCTAGCACTTGAGAGGCAGAGTCAGGACAACTTCAAGTTCAAGACAAGCCTAGACTGAAACAGGACAATTAAATCCTGTTTCAAAGAAGAGAAAAATAGATATACGTTGCCAGCACTCTTACAGGACACATTTTATTAGGTTAGAGTGGGATCAAATGTGTTCTTAGGTTAAGCTGAATAAAACTACAATGTTTCTTGGTAAAAATATCAACAGTCAGATGTCTCATAATGGGAGAGCTGTTCAACAAGCCTGGTTATACTTTGTAATAATACTCTACAGCTGCGTGCAGGAAGGCTAAAGAATTGAATTGTATTTAATATGAAAGGTTTTGCTCAAAGTACAGCCTTTTGAACACAACAAGACAAATAAGAAGAATGATTGAGCAAAACAACATAAACAGTGTTTTTTAAATAGACAATGACATAGCTTAATTTATCAGTCTTGTGGGGTTTTTGTTTGTTTGTTTGTTTGTTTATTTCCTCTCCATGATTATGATGGTTTTTAGCTTGTTTAGGAAGGTTTTTTTTTTTTTTTTTTTTGCCAAGGAGCCATATTAGGTTTATTAAAGGAACGCGTGGGGGAGGGAGAAGAGAAAGAGAGAGAGAGGGAGAATAGAGAGCAGAGAAGGAGAAAAAGAGTTAGGAAGGCTTTTTAAAATTAATTTAAAATTAAATTTTAAATAGTGACTGCATTCTATTCTTAGCCAGTTAATAGTATCTTCACCCCCCCACCCCCCAGCCACCATGTCCCCCAGGTGCTGCCCTTATACCAGGGCTCCAGGTCATGCTCTTGCTGCTTTTGCTTCAGCTTGTGAGCTGAGTCAGGATTGCTTTTTTGCTGAATAGTCTCACTTGCACCACAAGTCCAGCCTCCCATTTATGGCTAATCAGAGCTGTCATCCAAGAAGATACTGATTTCCTTCCTTTCTCTGGATCCCTCTCTCCTCATCCACAGCTGGATTTCCATCTTCTTCACTCCAAGACCACACCTAGATATCAATAGATACAAGAAGAATTCTTCAATCTCACTTGCTGCTAGTAACTCAGGGTCATGGGGTGGGAGCATGTTCCCATGTATTGACTTGGCTGGTGTAAGTTTTAAAGACTGGTGTCCCATGAAATCTCTCAGTCCCAGACTAACTACAAGGATTGGTTCTTCTAGTGTTCACCCAGGTTATCATGGTGGACTAAGGTGGTGTTATGCTGTTTGTGGGAAGGGCAGCAGATGAAGCCCTTCTTCAAGGGTAGAAAGGAATAGTCCGACCTATAGATTCTAGAGGAAAGACATGATGGAGGAGGCTATCTACTTCGTTCAAAACTCACAGGAACAATTTCTCCAGCCTCTGGTCACAGAACTGGAAGAATTGTAGCACCAGACTCCACGTTTCTCAGGCTGATAACATAGGGGCAGATTCCCAGCCTCTGGGACAGCTCCTCTTTTCTCTGATCTTCTGCAGGTTGGTTTGAACCATCTGCCACTTTCAAGCTAACCCTTCCTTGTGAGCATCCAGGAATCCTTCTCATCTGTGGCACTGAAACAACACTGAAGTTTGCGATGATCCTATCTGGAGTCAATGATACTTTTCTTGTATCCCATCTTTAAAAATGTGAGAACTCTCTGAACTCCTCTGCCAAGACTCCATTAATAGAAATCTCCTAAAAGTCAGTTTCTTAGCACTGCTAATATTAAGCTATGATTATGGCAAATGAGCTTATTTTTACTTTCAAATGAAAATATAAATAAGTAATAAGTAAATATTAGCAGTCTCAGTTTCATAATGAATAAAGATAGAATCGGGAGCTGAAAGAGTATAGGTCCATTAGAGAGGCTGTGAGATAACATTTGTTGACATTTTGCTGCTCTTAGCTTTAATGTAAACGAGAGGCAATTAAGTTATATTCAACACATTTCTCTTGTAAATATTTTCTGTTTCTCATATAGTAACCAAAATGTCTTACCCCAGTGCCACGTTAGCGGAGCTGAGAACTGGAGGCAGCCTCACCTGTCATCTCCAAGTACAGAAATAGAAAGCCCACGCACTTGAATAATTCAGGGCTGAATCTCTCCTCTCTCTAGCCACGCTGTGACTCTGCCATTTACCGTCGCTGGTGCATTCTACTTTTCCAGTTGTTTGTTTGTGTGCTTACATTGTTGATCCCTAGGTAAATCTATAAATTTCTTCTCAGAGAAGATGAATCACCCAAGGCTCGAATGAAATGAAGACCAAACAAGCTTGAATATTTAAACGTGCTGCAGCATCTCCAGTGATGGATCCTTTCAGATTCTGACTCATTCTTTTCTTTGATGTCTACTACTGGTATAAAGTCCCAGTTTATCATATAACATTACAATTTATGGCGTAACCAGCTTGTGCCCTGACTATAAACCCTTCATCAATGCCACTGTAAAGGGTTTATAGCCCATAAATAGAGGAGCAAGACTGTCTTCCCTTCTTCTTTTGCCCACGACACAGCACTTCAGACATGTCAGCATAGTTATTTGTTTTACATGCTGGATGAGTTACGGGAAAATAAGTGGATGTATTGTTGTGCTCTCCAAAACCAAGAGACAGTTCAGGGTCACAGGGGAGATGAACAATATGATGCTGTCTGGAAAGATCCAGGAGAACTAGCCTATTCCTGCAAGATCATCAATCTATAGGTAGGAAATAAAGAATAAAACTCTAGCTTCCAGTCATTAGGAATACACTTTTGTTTCTGAAACCAGCTAGCCATGTAATGATGTCACTACTTAAATTAATGGAGATGGGGAATTCTGTAGTGTTTGCTCTTTTTCAGTCACCTGTCTCACAGGCTCATTTCTCTCTCCGTCAGTTCTCCTTTAGGACAGAGCCTAGAGGAACATGAAGAGACCTGGGTTCAAATCTAACTGTAGCTCTGATCTTCTATGGGAACTTGGATAGCCTTTCACCTCAATAGATAACTGTTGCTATCTATCACCTACAAATGCCAGGGAATTTTTAGTTTTCTCTCTTTTCAATAGAATGTGAATATTAAGGTGGAGATAATAAATGCTGCCACAGAATGGTAACCATGATGATGTTCCTGACGTGGTGATGATGATGATGGTGATGGAGGTGATATGACTGTGGTAAAGGTGATGACTGTAAAAGTGTTGATATGATAATGGTAATAATGGTAAAGGTGATTGAAAAGATGGTGATAGTGATTGTGTAAATAGTGATATGTTGATGACGATGGCAATTGTGAGGATGGTAATAATAATAGTGATGACGGCATTGGCGATATTGAAGATGATAAAGATTAACAATGGTGATCGTGATGACAATAATGGGGGTGGTACTGAGAAAAATCACTGAAGATTTTATAACTTTTTAACAAGAATAGTTTTAAGCGCATTATTCATTTAGTCCCAGGCAACTTCTTTGACCAAAGGAATGCTGAGTTTCATTGTGTTCCAAGGGCTAGGCACAGTCTTTCACACTGAGTAGGGGTTAGAATCTATCACTTGTGCTTGGGAGCCCTCTGTCTTCATCAAGTTATCACAATTTTTTCTCAATCAGCATCAAAAATGCATATGCATGAACCCATTCTAAAATCTTAGAGAGAGAAAACGAGGAAGCCAAGATCAGATCTCTCCTTGCCTGTAACTACACAGCCTCATTGCTTGAGGAACCAGCTATCAAAGCATGTTGTAATAGGCACTGGAGCCCAAGATGGAGATGATATTTCTACAGGCTGAAGCTGACATTTTCTCTGTGAGATCCCCAGTGTTTTGCAAGCTGCTAATCTCTGCGGTAACCCAGAAAGGCTATTCTTTCCATCTTCATGGTACCAAAGACCTGTGAATTTGGAGAAAGTTGAAGAGAACACCCCCTTTTCCTCACTTCAAACTCTGTTAGTCTCCTAGGCTGCAAAACAATGCTGCAATCAAGTCCATTCTCCCAGTCTGATACTTATTACTTTTACCTGCTCCAAGATAGATACTCCCACTTACTGTACCAGAAGAATGTATCCATTGGTCTCCATCAAAGTCAAGGCCAGTCTCCTTCCCATCATGCAGTGACTGCCCAACTTTGCTATGTTTTATAGCAATGGGAACTGGGTCGGCCAACTCTGTACATAGAGAAAACTTTTAGTCATATTCCAGAATGTTCTAGTACTAACTAGATTTATAGAGAAAACCTTCCAGGAAGAGAAGTACTCAATGAAAAACATCCTTCAATCCTGAGTTGCTGAAGGAGGGAGAAAGTCCCAAGTTTAATTATCGACACATTTGAATATCTTCATTCTGAACAAGGCACAAAGAGGCTCAGGTGAACCCTGAGGGATTTCCAGCCAAAAGCTGGCTAATCTCCAGTTAAACAGGGCCATTATCTCTCACTCCCCGGGAGAAAGTCAAGCAGAACTGATTTGATTAACAGCAGATTAACCTCTCTAACACAGCCATCCTGGGTTTTACACCTGTCACTTTAGTAGGACAATTTATATTTATTCAAAAAGCCATGAGACAGTAAATTAAACATTGCCCTAATTAGAAAAGTGTCATATGTTACAGTGAGGAAGCCACTTGATCTAATTTTCCAGCAGGTCCTGTGCAAAGAGTACCATCAATATGACATTAGCCAAAGCCCTATACACACCAACACTCTTGGGGAGAGAGAGGTCCAGGCAGAGGATCTTCCATTTCCACCAGGGAGAGGAGACATCCAGAACTCAATCCATTGACCATTGATCATGACCTTGCAAGGCACTTGCAAATGTGCTGTCCTTTGGCATTCAGTTGCACTTGAACAGGATTTGGCTCTTGGAAAATTTCCAGAATCTAGTAAGAACAGTTTTTGCTTCAGTTTTGTGAGGAATATATACCCAATGCTTTGAAGGCAAAAACAAAACACTTTCATCTAATGCAGACTTGGGGACAAGGTAGCAAAACAATTATCCTGGAAGGGAATTGTGGTAGCTAATCTTGATTATTAAATTGACAAGGTCTAGATTAACCTAGGAGATGAACCTCTTGGCATGTTCATGAGAGACTCTTTGGATTAGGTTAACTGGGATGAGAAAATCCACCATAAATGTGAGTAGCACCTTCCCGTGGGCTAGGATCCCATAGCATCCTAGGTTGAACCAAATAAGGAAAGCGAGCTGAGCACCAGCATTCATCTCTCTCTGCTTCCTGACTGTGGGTACCATGTGACCAGCTGCCTCACTCTCAGTGATGCTTTTTCTCCAGCAAGGCTCCATCTTGTAAAGATTCTGTAACCTTCACAAATGTTACCACCAGCCAGGAGACAAATGTTCAAATACTTGAGTGCTGCGGGGTAATTCTCTTGTACAAGTGTAAAGATTTGCCACTCATATTGGTTTAATGAAACACCTTTTGTCCAGTAGCCAGGAAGGAAATAGAGGTGGAATGACTAAATTGGGAGAATGTTGGAAAGAAGAAAGGCAGAGACACAGTCACCAGCCAGATGCAGAGGAAGCAGGATGAGAATTCCTTACTGAGAAAAGGTACCAAGCCATGTGGCTAAACACAAATAGAAATAAGAATTAATTTAGTTTAAGTGAAATAAATAGTAAGTAAAATGCTTGAACTACTGACTGAGCATTTATAAGTAATATTAAGCCTCTGAGTCAATTATCTGTGAAGTGGCTGCTGAGTATTTGGTAGTTTCTGACAGGACACAAACTTCTGACCACATCTGAGCCTGGAGTAGAGATTTAAGACTTAAGCCACAACATTTACCCCACACTCTCCCCCAACCAACATCCCATTTTCCAAATAAGTCCCCTTCCTACTATTTTGCTTTTACTTTGTGACCCACACAGTTTGATTAGAACCACAAATATGGGTGTGGGTGTGAACAACTCTTCAATGGTTATACTAATAAAGACAATGTCTACACTTCTCCAAGCAGTCATCAGCTGCTAATAGCTCCCCAGGGAGGCACCATCTGCCACCAGTTTCTATGTCTGCCCATTTTTGTACTTTATGCATAGAATAATACAGCATAAAGCTTTTTCTAACTCCAATTACTCATTATTTTCTGGGTGATATTATTTATTGCATTTAGTTTTATTCTTTGTATTGATGTGTAGCATCTTGTTGTTTGAAGCATCAATGTTATTCTGCCCTATTCTAATGGTGATAGACATTTGGGGTATCAACAACTACAACTAAGGCAGCTTAGGAACAGAAGTAAGGCAAGTATTCTAATGCTTGTCTTTCAAAGCATATCATTGTTCCTTCCATTGAGCTTATACCAAGGAGTGAAAAAAATCTTTGACCAGCAGGCAAGAATAATCTTGGAACTTATTTCTAGACCATTTTCCAAAATGGTTATTATAGCAATTTCCTAGCACCAAAGTAAAACATAACAGATAATCTAATAATATGTAGAAATAATATATATCAATTATACATGTATAATTGACATATTGTATTTTCTTAAGTTTATGTTAAAATTATTGCCATAATTTCAGGGAGCATTCTGCTGATTTTGTATTTACTGACCATTGTTTAGTAGAGGTGGGATTGTTAATACTTATAGATGTAACATGATCTATATAACCGTCTTTAGGTTCAAATCAATACCTACTCAATATCTTTATCCTGACAGTCATGTAGCTTTCATTACAAATTATTTTAGTAAATATGTTATATACTTCTTTGAGCATATGTCTCTTTTCTCTTTTTTTCTTTTGTTCTGCAAGTAGATACGTGGGTTCAAAGAATAGTGCATCCTAATATTTATTCAATATTGTAAAACCTATATTTATGAACTTGAAAAGTGTGTATGTGGGGTATATGTGCTTACATGAGTGCAGTTGCCTGTATAGGTCATAATAGAAAGGCAGAGCCCCTGGAACTGGAGTTACAGGTGGTTATAAGCCCCTTGACATGGATGCTGGGAACAATACTCAGTACACATGATAAATTCATTAAAAGATAAATGGGGAGGGAAGGAAGAGGGAGACACCAGACATGCATGTATAGGGGAAAGTGTTACCACTGTTAAGGGCTGTTTCTTGCTGGTTCCACAAGGAGCTAAGATCCTGAAGAATTTATCTTCTTTTTTTGTGATTCCCTGTGGTTTTCTGGTTTCTATTAAGAAAGAAATAGAAGAAAATTGCAATTAAGTATGGCCATAACCCTATGGTGCAGGCTAAGCACCGTTTTCTCTCATACATGTTCTCAAAAGAATAATAGATTAAGAGCAAAAAGCCATGGTTTTGCATATGAATGTGTAGGTGCATCTTGAAGTCACCATTGAGGCAAGCAATGCTCTCTATTCTCCTATTAATCAGGCAAGACACTTTCAACTTCTGAATGTTTGTTTTTTGGTAGTCCCAGTTTCCCTAGGCCATGACCTACGGGTCATACAGGAAGTGTGTAGTCATGATTCGTGCTGGAGAGAAATCCTGCCATTGCTGTGTAGGGTCAAGACCATGCACCTGCTCAAATCCTCTGGAGCCCTCAGAGAAATAGGCCTGCCAAGTTTTGTTCCACATCTCAGGCTTTCTGTGTTATAACTTTGTGCAGAGTCGGCACAATACTTTACAGCTGCTCTGTAGGTGAAGGTCTTTTCTCTGAAGGGAGCCATTTTTCTACTTCTACCAGAAAAATGTCACACAATACACTAGATTCTCACCCTCTCACATTTCTTGGTCACTGTATAAATGACCAACATAACAGTGATATGGGTAAAACTTGGACCACTGAATAATGAAGCAAATCACAGTAAGTATTAACACTGAACACTTCCTGTGTGTCAGGTACTGTGTTAAATGTTTTATATGTGCTGTTTTATTTAATCCTCATGACAGCACTATGAATTATTACCTACGATTCATTATTGAAGAAATGTGCTCAGTCAAGAGAAATGACCCATTCCCCTCACAGCTGGTATGATGCAGGGAAGTGGCCAGATCTGTCTTATTCCAAAGTTGACACTGCTCTTATTTGTACTTAGGGCCATAGGCAGAAACTCAGTCAAATAAGAAATAAGATGAAATCAAAATGAGTTTTTAAAAAAATTGGTATCCAAATGTTATGTTGTCTTTGCAGAAGGGACACGGGATACTTGCAGACACATGGTTAAGGAGAGAAGTGTTGTGGAACAAACCTAAGTGTTCAACCAATAGGAATCAATTAAGGAAATAAAATGTCATTTATATGTACAATGGAATTTTTACAATCTAAAGAAGGACAACGTTATGTCATTTGTTAAAAAAAGATACATGTAACTGGAGATCATCTTTTTAAAAAAATAAAATGAAGAAAGCGGGGTGGGAAGACATGCCTCTAAGTTTGAGAGCAACAGGGAGATTCAGGATGGCCAGGGCGACGCAAAGAAACTTTGTTCCAAAAAACAAAAAAACACACAATGGAGCATGGATGAGGAAGACATCTGACATCTTCCTCTGACTTGCACAGGCTCATGTGTCACATACACATGACTATATATACATATAAATGCAGTGTATAGGTGGGAAAATGAAGATTAACTTTGGGATGCACATGTCTCTCTGAGACCTTGTGATCACTTTCTCTATAAATCTGGTTATGGGTGGAGTGGGGCAGACACCAGCCATCTCTCCACTCTTGTTAACTCTGTACCTGCAACAACAGACAAATGGACTCAGGCTTTGCTTTAGACATTAAAAGAGGTTTGTTTTTTTTTTTCTCTTTGGCTTTGCTGCTTTTCAGTCTTGTGTATAGGAGAGATAAATAATGTTGGAACATAATAAAAATGCTTTCAGCTCCCCTGGAGCTAAGAAAGCATTTTAATGTAGCTGAGTGATGTTACAAGCCCTTCTTTATCAAGCATGTGAAGGGAAAGCTCTTCCACTCTGCTGCCATCAGACCTCCCTAGAGAGGACCTGGGAAGGCTTGGGAGAGAAGGGCGTGCCTTCACTCCATTGGCTGGACATTCCAAAAGAAGACACCAGGCTTTCAATGAGTGATTCTACTCATTACCAAGCCGACTTACCCAATTTGCAACCCAAGACATATTCCTCACCTATTCAATACTCCACCTTGCCAATGTGGTCATCTTTACTAACAATGCCTTTCCTTGCTCTTTCTTCTGATCTTGTTCTTGATTTAGGACTCCTTTCAAATATTTTTGTCCTGGAGAATTTGTTCTTCAAGCCCTTGGTCTCAGACAAATGCCTTGATTTTCTGCTAAAATGCATTTGAGTAACTTCACTATGCTTAGCTCCCTGGGCCTCTCTCTTTTTTCTTTTCCCATAGGCAGAGCTAGAAGATCTCTGTAATTTAAGATGAGATAGAGGACTTCCAGCTAATATCATACCTTAATAAACATGATGTATGTACCAGGCTGGAGAGATGGGTTAGTGTTTAAGGGCTGGTTCTGCTCCACTAGAGGATTTGAGATCAGTTCTCAACATCCACACTGGATGGCTCATAGTCACCTATAACTCCAGTTCCATGAGATCTGATACCCTTATCCAGCCTTCACAGATACTCAGACATACATGGCAGGTGCACACAAACACACACAAAGACACATAAGTAAGCTAATTTTTAAGGTGTTTTTCTAATGCTAGCATCAGCTGATCCATTCTAGTTGATGAAAGTTGCATCAACCTGAGAGTGATTCCAACTTAGTCTGCTAAATTTAGAAAAGAAGCCTAACATTCCAGAAGCCAGACAGCCATGCAAGGCTCCAAGTGCCACGTGTCTCTGTGATTGACATGTTCCCAACTCTCTCAGTGACGTAGGAGTGTCATCTTTCTGACCTTGAAAGTTTTAAAAAGATGACCTTCATCTTCCCATGTGACACAAACAAGTAAGCTCCAATGGCACACAGCGTTTCTAGAGACTTGAAGATGTTTAAAGATGAAATGTTGTGCTTTTAGAAAGGATCTATTTTTTATTTACATGTATGTATGTGTGTCTGCCTGTATATGCATGTGGGATGCTGGTGGAGGCCAGAGGAGCATGTCAAATAACCTGGGGCTGGAGCTAACAGATGCTTGTAAGCCTAAAATACAGAGTCTGGGAATGGCAATTGGGTGGTCTGGAAGAAAGACAGGTGCTCATAGCCATTGAGCCATTTCTGTGGCTCCTAATCATCATGTTAAAGGTTTGATGTTACTGTTTCAATGTCTCCACCCATGAAGTATGAAGTCCTTCTACTGCACAGCACACAGGTTTGCTTCTTCTTAAGAAGTATGTTCCAAAAATTATAAAATAAAAAAGCAGGACTTGGGGATCAATGCATCAAATTCAAGATCAAGCAATTAGGCAGGATGCTGCAGTAATTAAAGTTAAAAAAAAAAAAAGAAGCATAAAATGGACACAATAGTGATGGAATTGTAGATGCCTTACAAACCTGTTAAGGAGACTCAGTGGGTGGAAATATGCAAATCATTTAGAAGCATGCATGAGGAAAACAAATGTTTCATATGCATTATTGGAATATAAGCCAATGTTAAGTACTGTGCTGGCCACTAGGGAACTAGAGATGGAGAAAAGTGTGAGGACCCTGGGAATAATGAAGTAATATTTACTATTCCAGTATTTAAAGCTTAGCCTAAAGTGCTATTGACAAAGTGACTCCCATGTAATGAGAATAATAAATACCAAGAAGATAATGAGCATAGAGTGAGCCTGCAAAAGGGCCAATCACTTATTCAATTATTCTAAATTGCTTATGTGCTTCCTATAGATTATGAATTAAGCCTACTGCTCCAAGCATGGTGCCAGACCTGTGTTTCCACACAGAAGCATGTTAGTATGGTGCTCAGTTCTCTTTATTTGTATATTTGTTAGTAGTAATAAGGACACTTGCATTTACTTATCTTATTATTATTATTATTACTGTTTGTGTGAGTGTGTGTGTGTCTATACACATGTACATATGCCAAGACGCTCATATAGAGGTCAGAAAGTAACATTTAAGGGTCATCTTAGTTTTTCTACCTTGTTGAAGCAGGATCTCACTTCTTTTTTCCTGTCCCTGCACTGTTTACTCTAAGATTACTTGTCCCTGAGCTTCTGACGGACTCTACTGTCTCTACTTCTTGTCTTTTATGTAGAGTCTCTATTTCTCAGCTTTTATGTAGATTCCAGACATTGAATTTGGATTATCAGGCTTCTATATCTTGTACTTAACTTAGTAATCCACCTTCCTGTCTAGCCTGTTCACAAGTTAATACTTGGTTTCTTGCAAACTTGAACAAAGCCCTTTGTAATTATTTGAAAGAAAGCATAACTATACACAGGCAGCAGGAACCCAGAGGTGACTGGAGACTGAATCAATAGAGTTATCTATGTTCTAAGTCAAGAATGGCTGGGAACCTACAGTTGGCTATGCAGTACAAAGACAGTGACATAGGATAAAAAATAAATACCTATTGTCATTTCAAGTCATCAAATCAATATCATTTAGGTATAAAAATAAAAGTAAGAAAGTGGAAGTATTTTAATGAGAAAAATAGAAATTTTCCTAAATTGTACCAAAAACATAAAATAAAAAATATTTTTTTATTGTTTTAGGTTCTTTCGTCTTCAACTTTAACCTGAATTATGTATGTGTATGTGTGTGCATGTGCATGTGTGTGTGTGTAAACATACTTGCTATAAATGATAAAATAAAACTTTATATTGCTTCCATATTTTTTATAGGTGACTAAGTGATGAGATCAGATTTTATAGTTTTGTCTTCTGTTTTAATTATTGAATCATTCTTCTTTATGTCACTTTTAATCAACTTTGAGATGTAATTATATACATGAAATTTGCGCACCTGAAGCTTCCATTTCAATAATTTTGCCAAATACATTTATGTGTATTTCACTACCACCATTAATATTTATCAGTAGTTTTACTGTGACCCTACTCAGTGAATTCTATCAATTCCACCCCCAGATTTACTAAATTGGAGTGTTTTATATTATGTGTGTTGATTCACAGTTCTGTGCTTTTCAGTCCTTCATTATTTTATAGCTGTGTAGTACTTTATTATATGGGTATGCCATGGGTGTATAATCACCTGTACTGGATCCTTTGAAGTTTTGAGTTATTTAAAATAAAAGTGCTGTAAACATTCATAAATACAATGAATAATTTTAATTTTTAAAGTGAGTTTATAGTAGCATGTGCATTGGCTTATATGGTAATGTCTATGCTTAAATGTATGAGAAACTAAAAATATTTTTGAGTGAAACATTTCAAATTCTCTGATTATTTCAGTTGTTCTGTGTCTTTGCCAACATATGGTGTTCTCAGTGCCTTCCTACATACACATTTTTGATGGTCTTCCATAGAGGAAATGCTGGAGGTCATATTTTTCCTTTGTAATGACCCCTTGACATCTGAGTACAGTGGGGATATGTTCAGACATACTACAGGTTTCTGATTTACAGTATAGAAAGGATAAGCCTAGTCCTTATTACACTGTTCCATCCAGAATCCTGAAATACAGAGTTTATTGCCACCATGTAACAAGATGCTTAAACTGTGCCCCTGCCAAGGTCTCCTATATACCTGTATGTATCTAGTATGCTTCTTAGATTGTGGCCTTCATCCTTGTGTTCATGATAGGTCTGCTTTACCCAAGAGCAGTGCCACAGCATATGGAAAGGTAAGAACATGACCTACCAATGTTCATACTAGAATGGCTATCAGAGCTGAGGAGTAGAAACATGGAAGATAAATCTATTGTCTATTATAGATTTACATAGTTTTGATTATTTTATTTTTATGAACAGCTTAACAATTTAACAGTTATAAATACTTTCTATAGTTTCAAAAAATGGATAAAAAATTATTTTCATAATTATAAAGCTTTGTTACATATTTATTCTGTTCTTTAAAGAAAAACCAACATATGATGGTAGAGGGAGTGGATCCATGATTAAGAGCTATTGTTTCTCTCACAGAGAATTGGAATTAGGTTTCCAACACTCATATGCCCTGTCCTGAAACACTGTAACTCCAGCTCCTAGGGATCTGACACCATATATGGCCTTGGAAAGTAGCACACATGTGTGCATAGGTAAAGGTAGACATACACACACACACACACACACATACACACACACACACACAGAGGGAGAGAGAGAAGATAAATACTTAAAATCAACATGTAAAATTGTATTTGCTTTGTTCACTGTGATTTTTTAGAATGTAGATCTATATATGAGAAGAAAAGGAAAGAATATAATTACATACAATATGAAGTGGCTAAATGTGGCTAATTAACATTTTGTTTTTATTTTTTTATTCCTCTCTGTGTGAGAGAGTGTATGAGCATGTGAGTATGTGCAGGTATTGGTAGATGCATGGAGGCTAAGAGAGGGTGTTCGTCTCCTCTATCGTCTCCCTGGGATCCTTTGAGTCAGGATCTCTCTCTCTCTCTCACTGAGGTTGTTCTCAGTTTTAATTTTGGTTTGCCTAGGCTGTAAGCCAGCAAATCCAGGAATCCTCATCTACATCTACCTCAGAGCTGAGGTTAAGAGGTTCCAGGACTTACTAACTAGGTTCTGGAATCCAAATCCTAGTCTTCATGATTGCAGGTCAATTCGTATCAACTACTGATCTTCTCTCCAGCCCCACACATGTATCATTTTGTTGTAGGAACTCCTATTAACTATTGCTTAGTATTCTCTAAGAATGCAATATCTAATCACTAACTAAACTCACTGCACTATGCAATTAAACTTTACTTATGACCTTGAGTCCCATGAAAATCTTAAACCCTTAAATATAGAATGTATATAAGCATCTATACATTCTCTGTCTGTCTCTCTCTCTCTCTCTCTGTGTCTCTCTCTCTCTCTCATATGTGTGTATATGTGTGTGTGTGACCAAAACACATATCACCCCACTCCTTTGGTGAATAGCTCTCCTGATTTTATAACATATATTTATTGTGTTCCTAAGAAAGTAGCTACTATGTCTACTGTGTGATTTTAATTTGATATTGATCTGTGTAATGTCAAAACTCGACACAGATGACAGCATTATTGAGAGAGTGCTTCAGGGAAAGGAGTGTGCCTGAGGCCCAGGTGCTCTTTGAAGACATGCATGGAAAGGTCTCCCTAGGGATTAATGACTTTATAAAATAGACTATCTGGGAACTCAGCTTTCCTAAGTAAATTTAACCATTATTCTCATGTCAGGAGCAGAGGGCAGACTTTCTTCTTCATAGCACCAACCTTTCCCTTATGAGGGCTGAAATGCATGGGAACAAATTAGCAGAAAGAGATGCTTGGCCTGGCATTATCTTCCCCACCGGAAGTCCCTAGTCAAGCAACAGAAAACAGTTGAGCACTTTAGTTAGCACCAAAAAGAGATCAAGAGCCTGTGTGGTATGTCAGGGGGTAAGGGTGATGCTATCTAACAATCTGAGTTTGATCCTTGGGACCAGATGGTGGAAGGGATAGAATCACCTCCTGATTCCATTCTCTGACTTCCATGTGTGTGTCACAGCATGTACATGCTGTTATCCACAACCCAATAGATAAATACATGTGATTTTTAAAATGTAAAGCTCAGATGAGCTCTACATTGGTAAATTAATGTAAAGCTAGAGCCATGTGTCACCTACTGTGGAATGGGCTCTGTCCTGACCATTTCCTGTCTCTAGTGAGCACCCTAGTTGCCTTACTATAGCCATAGTGTTGTCTGGTGTACATGATAGTCCTAGCCCCATAGCAAAATCCCCAAAGGAAAGGGTCAGATACCAGCCTTGGTGGGGTTTATTTAATGCTGTCTGAGCAAATTCTTTTCTGCTTTGGGGCTCATAAACTCATAACAAGTCCAACCCAAATATCTCTACAACACCCAGGAAAAGTCCTTTTTTAGACAGAAAAGTAGAAATTCAGGATCTGATGAGCCAAGCATGGTGGTATATAGCAGTAATCCCAGCTTGCAGAAGATTGAGGCAGAAACATGGTAAGTGTTTGGTCATCTTGAACCACACTGAGACTGTCTCAGAGGAAGAAATAAACTCTGAGTATGTGGCTCAGTTAGTAGAATGCCAGCCAGCCTAGCCTGCAGGAAGGTCTAGGCAGTCTCCAGCACCATATTACCTGGGCCTGATGGCACATGGCTATAATTCAAGCACTCATAAGGTAGAGGCCTGAGAATTAGGAGTTCAAGGATATCCTTGGCTACATTGCCAGTTCAAGGCCAGTCTGAGCTACATAAGAACCTGTCTTTCAAAAATGGGGCTGGAGAGATGACTCATTTGTTAGGAAGACCCAAGTTCAGTTCCCAGAATCCATGCCTGTAAGTCTAGCTCCAATAGGATCTGGAGCACCTGCAAGCATGGGCATGCTCTGTCTCTCTCTCTGTCTCTGTCTCTGTCTCGTCTCTGTCTCTCTCTGTCTGTCTCTCTTTCTCACACACACAAATACAAGTCATAAATAATAAAATAATTATTTAAGAAAAAGGAAGGAGACAAAGAAGATCAGCCACTGAAACTGAATCCCTGGATTCCCTGGGTCTGTCATGCAACTGGAATTCTGAGTGACCTCCCAAGTGGAGGCTGTAATTGCTTCTGGCAAGATTGAGTTGTTTTGCTTTTTCCTGTTAAAGATAAGCATCTCCTGCCCATGACACTATCCCTATGGGGGAGATGTAGGCTCTGCATCCCAAATATGTCATGTCTTATAAGTAGAACTTATAGATACAGGAAGCTCAGTCGGTAAAGTGCTTGCTTTGCAAGCATGAGGACCTGAGCTCAAGCCCCAAGGACTCATGAAAAAAAAATCCTCAGACATGGTAATGTGTGCTTCTAATGCCAGCATTGGGGAGGAGGAGACAGATGGAACTTCTGGCCAGCCAGCCCAGCCTACTGATAAGCTTTAGGCAAGTAAGTGATCACGTCTAAAAACTAACATTAACTACTTTAGTGAAACAATAGCAGAGGTTGGCCTCTAGCCTCCGTGAGCATGATCATGCATGTGTACATGCGTGGTGCAAGTATGCACGTGTGTGTATGCACGCGCTTATTCACATAGATAAGTGCACAGATTTTGATGTTTCAGTGCTAATTGTTGAACTATAAAAATGTTATTCTCCAAATACAGAGCTAAATTAGGAGAGGTTGCTCTTAATACCTAATATAAAACATAGAAATAGAGATACAGCTTTCAGACCTCACTGCAGCCCACCCCTCAACCCAAGCCAAGCAGGACAGGCCCTTGCCTAGCTCCTTTTCTGTCTGAGGAGAGTTTTGGCAGATGTACCTCTGATGTGTTTGTTTTTGAGATTAGTTGTTTTGCCCGAGTAACCAACAAGCACAAGAAAACCTATGTCTCAAGGTGAAAAATTACTTTAAAATTTTCCACTTAGCAAGCTGTGTCTTGGCATCTTTACCACAGAATAGCAGGAGGATGAGCCTTGGGGGCTCTGCACAGAGCTGAGACGCCTCCCAGCAAGGCCTGTCTGCAGGCAGATATGTCCTTTGCCTTGCTGCTCCTTTTCTAATTCTCCTTGCCTCTATCTTTCTTTTTTCTCTGCTCCTCCCTCCCCTTTTTCTTGGAAGGTCTAAATGACTTTGAAAGCCTTTGGATCAACAGATTTCCTCTGTGATGCCAATTTGCACGGCGCTTTCCTATTGATTTAGCTTGTAATTTATTTCTTTATTTCTGACACATTTCACTTACACTCCCAGGTAAAGGGGAAGTGCTGGAGCCAGAAAACTGTAATTAAATAATCTGCTGCTGGCAGCCCTGGGAGAGGCTGAGAAGCTGCTGCGTGTTCTCATCTCTCTGCCGGCTCATTCACTGAAGAGACAGACTTGGGGTGACCCGCCCTAAGAAGAAGTGGGCTTCATTTTTGTAAATGATAAAGCAGACTGAGCTATGGCAATGTCTTCATAGTGCTACAGCATGCCTGATTCACCCAGCTGGAAACCAGGGAAGACACAGGTCCACCATGTTATCCATATCAGTCTTTAATGAGATGACGAGGCATACAAACTGCACAGTGCACGGTATTTTTTTTCTTAGAGTCAATCCATACTAAGTCGATAGCCTGCTGAAGCCCAAGGTTTCATGCATTTTTTCAATTTAGTTGCTGTCGATGGCTCTGAAAGTGCTGATCGCATCAAACTGCCCCTCTCCCACACAGACTTCAATAACTCTGGGAAGAGAGATTCTGGTAGCCAGTGATGGCACTTCAAACAAAACAGTATGCCCTCTTTCCTC
Source organism: Sigmodon hispidus (assembly GCA_004025045.1). Taxonomy (NCBI): domain Eukaryota; kingdom Metazoa; phylum Chordata; class Mammalia; order Rodentia; family Cricetidae; genus Sigmodon; species Sigmodon hispidus. Next base: position 141,757 of record PVIH01000617.1, read on the forward strand.
TTCATCAGCCTTCTTCACCAGAAGGGCTTCACCGTGGGAGTGATGTTGTTACTGAAGTCCATCGCTGCAAACGGTGGATCCGAGAGATGGATTCTCATCATCAAGTCCACAGTGGCATGACTGATGGTGGCTATTTACAAAGAACAGGAACCATCTTTTAGAAAACAAACAAAGGGTCAGAGAGATGAAGTTCAGTGGTTAAGAGTACCTACTAGTATTGCAGAGGACCCAGATTAGTTCTAAGCATCCACACAAGACAACTCACAATCACCTATAAAAACAGCTCCATTGGATCTAATGCCCTCTTCTGGAATCCAAGGGTACCGGCACCCACATTGTGTGATACACACACATTAAAACAAAATAAAAATTAAATCTTGCAAAACAGCAATTACAAAAGTGGATCACCACCAAGAAAAAAATCAACTCTGAAAATGTGGATTGCATCAAGGAGTGGTAGTCTGGGGCCAGCAAACATTTTCTGTTAGGGCCACAGATGAAATACCCTGTTTTGTTGGGTTAAAAGCACATCCAATATATATTTCCCCATTGTGGCTGTTGAGGCTGTTTTATAACCCTTTGAACATGTTTAAATTTTTTTTTTTAAAGGCAAAACAAAATCCTAGCTTATTTCAAAGACCATATAGAAAGGGGTTATGGCAGTTTGTCTTTTTCCAAATGATGTTTAGTTGAACTTGACCTCAGAATTCACTTCTGTGGTCATGTGAAAAACCTTTGTATGTCACTGAGGAATCTTAGGGCTTAGAGAGTTTTTCTTGTGTTTAGACTCAGCTTTGCCCAATGCTGGCAGGGTCACTTGGTGCTAGTCCTTGACTTCTCTGAGCTACATTCTTCTCATCTAGAATACATGAATAACACCTACCTTATTAAAGTCAATAGCAGTTAGTTTTGAAAACAATAACCTTGATTTGTTTCAGTTCAAAGTTTTAAATCTAATTCTTATCATAGTGGCTTTCATGCAGTATACAGTCAATAAATGTTTAGATAAGATTAGTTTTTAAAAAGCCATTTTTATTAGAAAATTATATTTAAAAACTCCACTTAGAAATTTGGAAAGTGGGCTGGAGAGATGGCTCAGCCGTTAAAGGCTAGGCTCACAACCAAAAATATAAGAAATTTGGAAAGTATACCTAGTTAAAAGAATACGAAAGCAAAGAGAAGAAATAGTATACATTTGTTTCAAGAATATATCAATATAGGTGGGTATAGGAAGGCCTGTTATAAACAGACAAATAAAATTGAATAGAAATAGAAAAGTGAATCCTTAAGATGGTAACTACAGCTAAATACTGAGAGATATTAAAGGACATCTCCTAAAAGTGTAAAATGGGATAAAGTCGATGTGGGAGGAAGTTTGTCACAGAATCTAAAGCATGCAGAAGGGGGACTGGGAGAGAAGGGTGTGTGTGTGTGTGTGTGTGTGTGTGTGTGTGTGTGTGCAGTTGCCTGTCAATGTGAGAGGCATTGGATCCTCTGGAGCTGGACTTACAGATGGCTGTGAGTTACCTGATGAGCATGCTCACTGAGAATGTAGTGAGAGATGAACTTTCTTTACAAGAATACTATGAGGTTTTAAATACTGAGCCATCTCTCCTGTAGGCTATTTTTCTTTAATCTCTTTCTCTCTCTTTGAAAACATGTAAATAATTAAATGCAGGAAATAAGAGAAAGAAAAGGTGAAAACTAATGGAAGGAAGGAAGCAGAAGGGAGGGAAAAGGGGAAGATGGGAAAAAGAAAAGGAAGGAAGGAAGGAAGGAAGGGGGAGGGAGGGAGGAAGGAAGGGAGGGAGGGAGGGAGAGAGGGAGGAAGGAAGGAAGGGGGAGGGAGGGAGGAAGGAAGGGGGAATCAGACCTTGCCATCTATTCTTATCCACATGTATTGCTCTCTCTTAGCCTTAATTTCATTTCTTAAAATGAAAATAATGAAACCTGTCTGGCAGAGCCATCATAAGACTCTTTCTTCTAGTATTCGTAAGGGGAAAAAAAATCACCATGTAAAAGCTGTTTATAATGCCTGGCATGGTTGCACATGCGTGTAATCACAGCATTCCAGAAGTGAAGAGACAGGATTGTTAAGTTCAAGGCCATCCTGGGCAATATCTCAAAGCTTCCAAACAAGCAAACAACAAACAAGAGGCTGCTGTTAAAATCTGAGTTTAGGCTAATCTCTTATTAACTCTATTTTGTGTAGAGGATGCATACATCTAAAAGGAGGAACATACCTGCTATTTGTCTATTGTCACACATAGAGTGTGATAATACTCGCATCTGTGGTGAAGTCTCTTCTGTTTTTATTTCTGCAGTTAGGTATTTATAACATCTCTCTTTTCCTGTTTCTTCTTACTTTAGTTGCAGGGGTTATGTTGACTATGCCAATCTTTCTTAAAGAATTAAATTTTTCCTTCTCTAAGCTTGTTTTCTGCCTCTTCATTTCTGTATTAATTATCTTATCTTTCTCTATCCCCTTTGTACTTACTTTATTAACACTTTTCCAGACTTCTTAAATGATATCAATACCACACTTATGAGTGTGATTTTGTACATGCACATATACTAACATTGAATATATTTAAGGATATATGATTTCTTCTCTTTGTGACTTTTAGTTTTGATACTTAGCGTTTTAGCTATATTTTTTAACTAGAATGATTTAAAAGTATTTTCTAAAATACAATATAAAGTTTTGATAATATATTTCTTGTTTAACTACACTGAAACATGAAAAGCAATGTACATTGATGGTCTGGAGCCTGGTAAATGTTGCTTTATAGCTGATAAACAGGAAAGAGTCTGTAATGTTCAGTTGTCTTGGTTATATTAGGTCAAAAGCCTCACTCAAGAGTAGGGAAATTATCATATTTATTATATTGTTTCATAAATAACTTAAGTAAGTATGTGGATTGACTCAGTAGAGTATTTACATAACTTTCCCAAGACCCTATGTTTGATACCAAGTACTCTCTAAACTGGGCATAATAGTGCATACTTGTAATCCCAGTCCTTGAGAGGTAGAGGCAAGAAGATTGGGAATTGAAGGTCACCATCAGCTACATAAGGTGTTGGAGGCTACCTTGAACTAAATGAAACCTTATCACCCACTAAAGAGAGGAGGAAGGGCAAAGAGGAGGAGGAAGATAAGAAGAAATACAATTTTAAAATAAAATGAAGTTGACGCACATGTACCTTGATCATCTTGTTACATCTACATCTCTTCATCTACATCCCACCCAGATCTCATTGAGTCCATCATCGTCTGGTATGCAGTGATATGTGACAGGATGCAATGTCTTCAGAGCCGCCTGTGTTTTTGACAGAGATAGATGAAAAGTAGACATTCAGTGTGTGTTTGCTGTGACCTTTGCTCACACATTAGTTTGATGGAGTGATGGCTTTTTTGGTCTTCTTTTCTAGGAAGTGAGAGGTTTGAGGTCAAGTGTACGTGCATCTCAGATCATCCCGTAACAGCTACTCAGCCAGTGTTTGAAGAATTAAAGGGTGGGGACAGATACTTTCAAATATTTTCTTATAGAAAAAAATAAGGGCCCAAGGTAAAAAGAAGACAGATCAAAGTACCTATTGACTGTACCAATATTAAAACAGGATCTATTACAAGGAGCTTAAAATAATCCTTTTGCTGATCTTTTTTTCATACTGAAATCCATGATCCACTCCTAGGTTTGATTTCCATGAAGACTTCCTGAGATTGGAAGAAATTCTGCAGAAAGGACTGGAAAAGTCCTTCCAGTGGAACAGGATACTTGCACTCACCCATCCTCAATGATGCCCTGAAGTGCAACAGGATACAGCATATTCCCCCACCCACCCCGGTGATGCTTAACATCTTATTGATCAATGCTACGTAAGGAATGAAATGAGAAGACTCTGACTGCTAGAAACTCCATGTATCCCAAGGAATTCTGTCTTCACCTTGTGTTGCAGTGAGGTCAATATTGATAGGATTTAGGGTGAGAGAACTCTGAACCTGACATACGTCTCCTCTGAAACCTCTTAAATATAACATAGTGGGGTGCTGATGTAGCTTTAGATTTGATCTCCTACACACACACACACACACACACACACACACACACACACACACCCCTGATTTTGATAGATCCTCCTCACCTACTGCTCTCCCAGCACCCACAAATTTATGTCCTCCTCCTTCAGTGACCCTTAGGAGTTTCATGTCATATATATTCAAACCCTTTCCTTTTCTTTCTTTAAAACCATTTTCTCCCCTTTCATGGACCTATTTCTCCTTTTATAATTTATTTTTTTTACTTACAAAAAAGTCTCTTTTATCCATGTATCCCTCTGCTCCCCCTCCCTTTCCTCTTGCCAATCCCTCCAGGTCAGCCTTCAGCAACCTCTCTCTCCGTCCCCTGAACCCCTCCCCACAAAGTGCAAGAAGTCCCAAGGTGGGTCAGCTCAGCTCGGCACATCTACTCCAGGCAAGTCCTATTTCCTCATTCCAATGTCAAGACTGGGTTAGGCACTCCTCTGCAGGGAAGGGCTTCAAGGTGCCTGCTATGAATATAGTTGAGCTAATGCTTTTGGGATATGATTGTGCATTCTTTGGGTATATGCCCAATAGTGATATTGCTGGATCCTTGGGGAGATTGATTCCCAGATTTCTGAGGAACTGGCATACTGCTTTTCAAAGTGGTTGTACAAGTTTACACTCCCACCAACAATGAAGGAGTGTTCCCCTTGCTCTACATCCTCTCTAGTATAGGCTGTCATTTGTGTTTTTGATCTTAGCCATTCTGACAGACTTAAGGTGATATCTCAAAGTTGTTTTGATTCACATTTCTCTGATGACTAAAGATGTTGAGCAGTTTTTTTAAGTGCCTTTCAGCCATTTGTAATTCTTCTGTTGAGAATTTCCTTTTTAGATCTGAACCCTCCTTATAATTGGGTAATTTAGGTTTTAGGGTTCTAGTTTCTTGAGTTCTTTATATATTTTAGAGATCAGTCCTCTGTCAGTTACAAGGTTGGTAAATATCTTTTCCCATTCTGTAGGCTGTAGCTTTGTCTTATTGACTGTGTCCTTTGCCTTACAGAAACTTCTCAGTTTCAGGAGATACTACTTATTGATTGTTCTTAGTGTCTATGTTACTGGTGTTACATTCAGGAAGTAGTCACACATTGGAGGGTGTTTCCCACTTTCTTTTCTATCAAGATCATTGTAGCTGTGTTTATGTTGAGGTCTTTGATCCACGTGGATTTGAGTTTTGTGCAGGGTGATAGGCTTAAATCTATTTGTATTCTTTTACATGCTGCCATCTAGTTAGGCCAACACCATTTATTGCAGATAATATCTTTTTTCCATTGATATTTTTGGTCTCCTTGTCAAAAATCAGGTGTTTGTAGATGTGTGGGTTAATGTTGGGAAGGTCTTTGATTCAATTCCATTGATCCACAAGTCTGCTTTTATGCCAGTACCAGGGAATTTTCATTACTCTAGCTCTATAGTATAGCTTGAAGTCCAAGATGGTGATTCCTCCTGAAGTTTTTTTATTGAGCAAGATTGTTTTGGCAATCCTGGGTTTCCTGTTGTTCGTTATAAAGTTAAGTATTGTCTTTTTTTAAGGTCTGTAAAAAATTGTGTTAGGATTTTGATGGGGATTGTAGTGAATCTCTAGATTGTGTTTGGTAAAATTGCCATTATTACTGTGTTGATACTACCTATCCAGGAGCATGGGAGATCTTTCCATTTTCTGATATCCTTTACAATTTCTTTCTTCAGTGACTTAAAGTTTTTGTCAAACAGGTCTGCCACTTCTTTGGTTAGAGTTACACCAAGATATTTAATACTATTTGCAGCTATTATAAAGGGTGATATTTCCCATATTTCTTTTTCAGCCATTTTATCCTTAGTGTATAGTAGGGCTATTGATTTTTTTAGTTCATAGTGTACTCTGATACATTGCTGAAAGTATTTATCAGCTGTAGGAATTCCCTAGAATTTTGTGGGTCACTTATGTATACAAGCATATCATCTACCAAATAGAGATAGTTTGACTTCTTTTCCTATTTGTATCCCTTTCATCTCTTTTTGTTCTGTTATTGTTTTAGCTAAAACTTCAAAGAACTATATTGAATAGATAAGGAGAGAGAGAGGACAGTCCTGTCTTTATCCTTTTAGTTTGATGTCGACTGTTTGTTGGCTTGCTGTATATCACATTTATCATATTTATGTATTATCTCTATATTCCTGATCTCTCCAGGACTTCTATCATGAAGGGGTGTTGGATTTTGTCAAATACATTTTCAGAATCTAATGAGATAGTCACGTGTTTTTTTCTTTCAGTTTGTTTATATGATGAATGACATACACAGTTTTTTGTATGTTGAGCCATCCCTGCATCTCTGGTATTAAGCCTACTTGATCATGGTGCATGACTTTTTTGATATGTTGTTGGATTCAGTTTGCCAGAATTTTATTGAGTATTTTTGCATCAATGTTCATGAGGAAGATTGGTCTGTGATTCTCTTTCTTTGTTGTATCTTTGAATGGCTTGGGCATCAGGGTGATTGTGGCCTCATAAAAAAGAGTTTGGCAATGTTCCTTCAGTTTCTATTGTATGGACCTGTAGTAGCACAAATTTGGGTTGCATACATGAGACTCAGAGCCAAATATCAGGGGAAGGCTGAAATATCAGAGAGAGGAAGCACCACAGTCAATTCTTACCCAGCTGTATTGCAACTTTCTCAGCCTCGCTCCTGGTCATTTTTGCCTGTCACTTCTGCCAGTTGCTTCTGTTTCTTCTGGGTTTCTACATGCCCTTATATATCCTATCCCATCCAGGTTAAGATTAAAGGCGTATAGCCTTGAACTCACAGAAACAGAAGAAGTTCTGTCTCTGGAGTTATGGGATAAATGATGTTCGTCACCACTCCCGGCTTTCCCTGTGCTGAGATTAAAGGTGTGTGTGATTGACTCAGCTGTTTATCCATGTATTGAAGGATCAAGGATTTCCTGAGCTATCTGCCTAGGATTTGACTGTGTGATCTCTCTGATATCCCAGGATATATTAGATATCTAACATATATCCACATGGAACAGTTTGAGGAGTATTGGTATTAGTTCTTCTTTTAATATCTGGTAAAATTCTGTACTGAAACCATCTGGTCTTGAGCTTTTTTTCACTTGGGAGACTTCTAATAACAGCTTCAATTTTCTTTGGGGTAATAGGTCTGTTTAGGTCTTTAATCTGATCTTGATTTAATTTTGGTAGGTGGTATCTGTTCAGAAAGCTGTCCATTTCTTTTAGGTTTTCCATTTTAGTGGAGTATAGATTTTCAAAGCATGACCTGATAATTCTCTGAGTTTCTTGGGTGTCTGTTACTATGTCCCCCTTTTTATTTCTGATTCTGTTAATTTGAATACTCTCTCTCTGTCTTTTGGTTAGTATGGATAAGGTTTTATCTATCTTATTGACTTTCTCAAAGAATCAACTCTTTGATTCATTGATTCTTTGCATTGTTTTCTTTGTTTCAATTGTATTGATTTCAGCTCTCAGATTGATTATGTCCTGCTGTCTTTCCCTTTTAGGTGAATTTGCTTCTAATTGTTCTAAAACTTTTAGCTGTACTGTTAGGTCACTTGTGTGAGATTACTCTAGGTATTTCATATAGTCATCTAGTGCTATGAGTTTTCCTGTTAAGATTGTTGTCATTATGCCCTATAAGTTTGGGTATGTTGTGAATTAATTTTCATTTAATACTAGGAAGTCTTTGATTTCTTTCTTAACTTCTTCCTTGATGCAGAAGTGGTTCAGTTGGGAGGTATTCAGTTTCCATGAATTTGTAGGCTTTCTGTGATAGCTGTTATTGTTAACTCTAACTTTAGACCATGGTGATCTGATAAGCTACAAGGAGTTATTCCCATTTTTTGTATCTATTGATATTTGCTTTATGACTGAGTACGTGGCCAATTTTAGAGAAAGTTTCATGGGGTGCTGAGAAATATGTATATTATTTTGTGTTTGGGTGGAAGGATCTATATATATCTATTAAGTCCATTTGGGTTATAGCATCTGCTAGATCTCTTATTTCCTTGTCTTTTCCCAACCCTTTACTCTGAGCCTGTATCTGTCTCTGAAGTTGAGATATGTCTTTTGTATGCAGCAGAAGTATGGATTCTGTTTTTCTATCTATTGTTATTATAACTTTTATATCTATCCTTTTTTCCTGCAAATTTCAAAATTCTATTCTTCTTACAGAAACATAAAATTTAATTGCATATGGACCACATGTTCATTCTCTATTCCTTAGGGATGCACATCTAGGTTGATGCTCTTTTTCATTGTTCTGAGTCCATCAGAATTAAATATGGATACACAAGCACATCAAAGGTGAGAGTTTGTGTTTTTTGGATATATTTCTGATGTGATTAGATGGAGCAAAAAGCAGCTCTATTTTTGGAATTTTGAGAAACTTCCAAATAGACTTGCATAGTGACTGTACCAGTTTACAAATGGGGTAATGTATTCAATAAACAGTTATCAAAAGATGAAATACAAATGGCCAAAAAGAAAATTGTAAAAGTATTTGTCTTGTATGTCATTGGGGCAATTTGAGTGAAAACTACTTTGACATTCTATTTCACTTCAGACTAACCCACTATCATCAAGAAAACAGATGATAACTAGTGCTTGTGAGGAAGGGAGAAGGAGGAATGTTGTTCACCTTCCCTGTCAGAGAGTTGTCTGTTAGTTAGACAGGTCGGAAGTAGTTCTGTCCTCGGTAGGTAGATGGTTCAATAGCTGAAGATGCTGTCCTGAGTAATGGCACAAACCCACCACAGAGAGACACAGAGAGATCTGTTAATCAAATTAGTTAGTTTGCACTGATAATATCAGAAGCAGGGCTGATACTTGGATAAAACCAAGTTCACAGAGGCAGGGTGTCCTGACACATCCTGTAATTCTAGTCCTAGGGAGGAGGAGACAGGAGAATCATGAGTTCAAAGCTAGTCTTGGCTAACAAGTGAAATCCTGTCTCAAAAAAGAAAAGAAATACACACACACACACACACACACACACACACACACATACACACATGGGGGAGAGACAGAGACAGAGAGATGAGACAGAGATAGACACAGACAGACAGACAGACAGACAGACAGACAGACAGAGAGCAATGAGATAGATGCAGAAAGAACTCTTTAAAAATAAAATGAAAATGCTCCATGTAGAATCTGTACTGAAAGAAGTTACTTCTGACTTTGGCTTTTTGCTATCTGCCATCTAAAGGCGTTTAGCAGTAGGAAAAAAGAAAAAGAGAGATTGCCTGCTTTGCATAAGATGTTTTCCATGTAAAAGAAGAATATTGTGTGAGAGAAAGAAATTCAAGGAAGTCAAGTTCCTGGAAGAAAAGCAGGTGGCAGGTTTTTAATAAAGAGTAGGAAGTTGTTTTACATTTCATCACTGGCACGCAGTAGATAAATGCCCCTGACTAAATAACCAAGAAAACAAATAACAATGACACAGAATACAGTCCAGAAGAGAAGTTTTCTTTGCAGATTTTTCACTGTGTAAAATGAGGCACACCAGTGGTCAAGAGTCTGTTTAGAGAAAGAAGGATGAGTGGACATCACTTACCATTCCGCTGAGCATCTTCCAGGAAGACAGGAAGAACATAGGTGACAGAGCCTCTCTGTTGCTTCCTGGATCATGTTTTTAAAATGTCAAGTAATTTGAGTACAATGTTTAATTGCCAAGGCATTTCATAGGGCTGAGACACTGTATTGAAATGACCATTACTCTTAAATAGCACATCATGATGTTAGTAAAGAAAATTGAAAACCAAAATATGAGCAAGTGTTTGAGGAAGACCAGTCCTTTGTCCGAGCATCACAGGCAGCCAGACATCCTGCTGTTTCAATTGTCTCCTACAGTCTCCTGGTAGATCCAAATGTAGATGATAGATCATATGAGGGAGGTGGATCCCCAATACTCTTGGTCACTGTGACAGTGAGTATGCAGACACAGTATAACTTATAGTGTAAGTTACCAGTAAATCTTAGAGATCTGTGCATGAAGGCATGCACCAGTCATATCAAAACTTGGACCTTAAGGAGGATGGTGAGTTAGAGACCAGACTGAGGCATATAGTATAACTCCTTGGACAGAGAGATGGAGAGGGAGATGTTAGAGGAGGAAGAGGACAAGAGAAAGAGGAGATGAGCAGAGAGAAGGAGAAAAAAGAAGGAAGAGTAGACAAAGGGAAAAATTAAGATGATGTAAGATACATAAAAGAGAGGGCAAAGAAGAAAAAAAGGAAAGAGAAAGAAAAGTAAGGAAGAAGTAGAAGAGAGAGAGAGGAGGAGAGAGAAAGGGAGAATTGGGCACTGAGAAGTGAAGAGAACAAAATTACCTTATGAGTCTAAATTTAGTCAAGAATTGCATCTCGCTGGTATCTACAATTGGATGTAGAGACCAATGAAGTTTTCCAACAGAAGTGCTTGATAGATACTATTTTCATTGTTTGCCAAAAGTAGAAGGCTGATGATTGGTAGCTCATTGTTGGAAAGTGCCTTAGGCTTGTTGAGTTAGCTTGCTGTCAAGGATATAGTACTGTTTATTAATTTTATTTTGTAATGTAATTTCACAGATGTAAATCAACACATACTGAGCTCATTCACCATGTGGAATATCCATGAAACTCCACTTCTCTTCCTCTGAAGACAGTCTTTAAGACCAACAAGATGAGCAACCTAGAATTTCAGCCTGAGGATGGAAGAGCCAGCCAGGCCTGTTATACAAGAGAATATTGGTGGTTCAGATGCTAGTTCTTCCAAGATAAGCACTATAGCTTTTCATTGGACCCTTGGTGACCAAGAAGAATCAGTAACTTGAAGCTGAGGTTGGCTTTGAGGTAGGAGAACACTGTTGAATAATAATTGTGGGCATAGGGATTTCATCTTCAGTGGAACTCCAGATCATTTTCAACATTTATACAGGAAATCTATCAGCTTAAAACTAAGAAGAACTTAGTCAATCTTCAAGTGTTCACCAATCCCAAGATCCTATGTTGTCTGACCACTAGAACCTCCTACAGAGGAGGCATGTGTAAGTAGAACATCACAGGCCATTCTCACATCAAGAATTTGTGTCTTTTTTTTAAGTATGCAATGACTGGAGTAAAGGAGATGATGCCCAAACATGAGAATATGATTCAAACCCTCAGAACCCACATACAACTGAAAGTAATAGAGCTGCAACTCCAGTGCTCCTGTAATAAGAAGAAGGCTGAGACAGGGATCTCTGGAAGCTCACAGGTAGCTGGGTTGCAGCAGTGAACAAAAGATTCTGTCTCATGCAAGGTGAAGGGTGAGGACCAACACTTGATGTTGTCTTCTTACATTTACACATATGCCACAGCACATGGATCTGCATTCAAACATATACAGAAACTATACATGTACACACAGACACACACACAAACACACACACATACAGCTTTTTTAAAGTGAAGTACACCTCTATATTTTAAGAGAATGAGTTCCTCAACTTCTATTCACTTTAAACAACAGCACTTTTTATAGTTGAATTTTTTCTTAGAGTCTTCTAAATGAAGAAACATCAGTTTTTCCATGGTAAAAATAAAGGGAAATGTAAACAAAGGCTGAGTCATCAGGGTTTATTTACTTGTTAGATGACTCCCCCTTTGAATTCTATGATCAAGATTCTATTATAACTCAGCAGATGGACAAATGACTATAGGACCCATCGGTAGAATTTAGGTATTTTGGAAAAGTGAAAGTTCTGATATTAAAAAGGACATCTATCATAATGGCTCAACTTTCCCTGAAGACATTGATCATTGTTCAGTATCCATCAAGGCACTGAGGAGACAATAGCAAACAAGAAACACACACAGAGGCACACACATAGAGGCACACACACACACACACATACATATAAGCATGGAGGCAATCACACATGCACAGAGCCTGTTTCCACAGCTGTTCACTGAAGACTTATTTATACCATCAAGAGACTGGAAGCAAAAAATGTCACCAGTGAGAAAGAGAAACAGGGTGAACGACTTCTATAAATCCACATGACAGACTTGTATGCAGTTATGAAAAGGAACAAGAACTCTCGTCTCTGTCCACCTGTTTCTGTCCATCTGTCTCTCTGTCCCTCTCCCTATATGCTAGTCTTGTATATTGCAAACTATAAAAATAAGGTACAGCACAGTATGACCATATAGTCTGATGTGTATGTAAAGTATAGTATGTACAGTTATAAAGAGAAAGACTCAGTAGCCTAAGATGTGATGAAGAGTATGGGTTGCTTTCCTGCATCTCCATACTAGGTGGGCTGGCTAGAGGAGAGAAGGGCTCTGGGATCTGACAGCCACAAAGAGCAGAAGAGGAGCTGGGAGGTCAAGAAGTCACAATGCAATAAAACTAGTATTATTATTTTTAAAAAATACCTAAGAAGATGTGTCAATAACTACAAATGAACAGTCATCACACAGAGAAAAGTGAATTACACTTGATATTCCTTTATTGTAAGCATACAAAGCCATATTTTGGATTCCTTCCATCATAAATATTACTGAACCCAACCAATATCAACCAAACTTTAAGTAATGATTTATAAGAAACAATGGAAATAGAATAACAAAGTTTTCAAGATGAATGTATTTAGAAAGCCTTCAGGTACTACCACTGGCATCTCAGAGCCCATTCCCTCCAGAAGAACACCTAATCCAGTTCTAATATTGGGATGAGGGAATAGGACCTATGTAGTGAGACTATGTTCTGTTACATTGTAAATAATTGTCCTGCTTACTGGCTTAATAAAAATGTTGATCTGTGGAAGGCAGACAGGAAGTATGGGTGGGGCTACCAGTCTAAGAAAACTCTGGGAATAGGAAGAACAGAGCAGAGATGCCCCAGAGAAGTCAGAAAGTTATCATGAAGAGACCGCAATGAGACACCAGCAGATGGAAAGGAAAGAAGTTGAAATGTTGCTCTGAGTAAAGGTACCAAGCCCTTTGGCTGAACAAAATAAGAATCATGGCTTAGTTTAAGAGCAAGAGATAGATACCAATATGCTATAGCCATAGACTGATCAGCATAAAATTAATATAAGTGTCTGTGTGTTTCTGTGGAACTGAGTGACAGCTAGTCAGAACCTCAAGGTTAGGCAGAAAAGGCCGGGCCAGAAAGTTACTACTATAGATCTACCTCAATGGATTCTCCAGACTGAACTGCTCCACCTTGGTACTCTTTGCTCTCCTAGGAGAATGGATGGAATGATGGGGAGGGGGAGGCTGTGGGAAGACTGGAAGGGACTGGGAGGAGGGAAGGGAGGGCTAGCAGGATTATACATGGGAAAAAGCCCTTTTTAATAAAAAAATTAAATAGTAAAAAATAAATAAAATAGAAAGCATTCAGGCTTTGGAAAATACTGACAGGTGGAATTTATTAAACCTAGAGACAAACAGGGTAAATGAGAATGAACATTGAGGATAGGAGAATATTTTGGTAAGAAACCTAGAAAAAGCAGAGGCAGGTGGAGGAGAAAATATTTGGCTATGTGTTAATGGTGATTGGTCCTACATCCATCATACTACATCATACTATTATCCTTGGGTACTGTGATGATTAATATTGATAGTCAACTTGAGAGGATCATAAATCACAAATTTTTGGGGAATATCTATGAGGGAATTCTTAGATGGGCTTAGTTGAGGGAATGTGAGCAGCATTATTCATGGGCTCAGGTCATCAAAAAAAAAAAAAAAAAAGAAAGAAAGAAAGAAAAAGAAAAAAGAAAAAGTGAGCTGAGCACAGCATTCATCTTTCTCTGCTTCCTGACTTCAGATGCAATGTGACTAGCTGCCTCACACTCCCACCTCCAGGACTTCCCATGATGAACCTGTCCCCTCAAATTGTGAGACAAAATAATTCCTTCCTTTGTAGTGAGATTATGTTGGTACATTGCAAATAATTGTCCGGCCCCCTAGTTTAATAAAAATGCTGATTGGCTGAAGACAGACAGGAAGTGTGGGTGTGGCTACCAGACTAAGAAAACTCTGGAAACAGGAAGAACAGAGCAGAGATGAGACAGACATGCCACAGAGACCAGTGAAGAAGCCAGGAGGACAACTATGCTGCTCTGAGCAAAGGTACTGAGTCATATGGCTGAATAGGAAAAAAATCATGGGTTAGTTTAAGAGTAAAAAGTTAGAAAGCTATTTGCCTGGGCCCTAGATCAATCAGCATAAAATTAATATAAGCCTTTGTGTAATAATTTAGTGCTGAGCAACAGTGGGGTTGTGAGTGGGACCAAATCTTGGAACTAGGCCTGAAAGTCCATGCCAGAAACCTCACATAGCATTCCTTCATGAAGTTGCTTTTGTTGGGAATTTAGTCACAGTCATGAAGCTAATAACTAATATAGGTGTATATTTTAAATTTTCCATGATGCTTTGAAGAAAATTATTTACATTCTTCATTATAAAACTAATAATATCTGTAAATGGTATAGGTGGAATTAGTTATCTGTATGGAAAGATTTACAAACATTTATAGCTTTATTGTTAATAACACTCATGTTTAATGACTATCACATGATATTTAAAGTTCTGCATATTTTAACAGGTCAAATCACTGCAATGAACCTGTGAGGTAGATATTATAATTCCAATCTTAAAGATGGGTCACTGAAGCAAAAGAGTTAAACACTTAACTTCAAGCTGCAGAGAAAGTTTGGGTGTTAGCTGCTTTCTGTGCCATCATGGGGACCTGTGCTTGCATCCTCAGCACTAATGTAAAGAAAGGTAGGTGTAGGGATACATGTTTGTAATTCCAGTGCTGGGGAGGAGGAGACAAGCAGATATCCCGAGGCTCACTGACTAGTCATCCTAGTTTTCTCCATGATTCAGGTCCCACTGAGATACCCTGTCTCATGTAAGAAGGTAGATGGCTCCTAAGAAACAGAACCCAAAGTTGATCTCTAGCTTCCATATCCATGTGTACATTTGTGCACACCTGTGGACATATATGTGTGTGTGTATGCACACACACACGGGGGGGGGGAAGAGAGAGACTTAAATTCAGACAGCAAATGATTGATCCAGGAAGACCATGGTGTCTATTTTTCTTCAGAGCTCACATTCTCAAGCAGTGACTGGAATGTGTGCATATGTGTCACTGAACTGAGTGGTCACATCGTGGAGACAAACAGCAAACACAGCTACTATTTACCCTGAGGCTTCTTCTGTGGCATAATTTGACTGAATACTTCATAGCTATAATCTCTAACTCAAGGCAATCTGATCAAGTAATCTAATAGCATCTACTTCACAGAGGAGAAAACCAAAATTTACCAAGAAAGAAGTAACTCATTCCTGATCACTTAGGCTATAGAAGAGATGTGATGTTGTTTCAGTTTGTGATAACAGGCTTTAGACAACCTTTCATTTAGCTACACCAATTGTGCTGTGGTTTGAATGAGAAATATTCCTCACAGGCTCATGCATTTGAGCACTTGGTCCCCAGTCAATAGTACTGTTTGCACCCTTGCTGGAGGAAGAGCATCACTGGGCTATGTGATTTGTGGCTTTGAAATTTTATAATCTCTTCCCCTTGTTCTTGATCTCTGATTTCTGAATACGGATCTGAACATAAATAGTCTACTTCCTTGACTGTCAGACCAGCTGCGGAATCCTGCTGTCTGCCTTCTCCACCACACTGGTCTGTGTCTTGTCCCTTCTGGAACTGTGAGCCAAAATAACCCTTTTTTCCTCTAAGAGGCAGCTTCATAGCATAGCAACAGAAAATAAAGGAATACATGTGGATCAAATGTGTCACGGCTCAGGGTAGGATGTTCTAACCTTTGTCTAGTATCACTAGTGGGATTCAGTCAACCTGCCTTGCCTGTGGGGTGGGTCTCTCAGTTCTCCACAAAGTCTCATGCTTCAAGAAGCTGCCTCAGACTTGATCTCATGTGGGATAGGAATTTCAGGAGCAATAGTACCTTCTTTAGTCAGAGCATCCCTCTGGTGACATCCTTTAGACAAAGACTCATTTGAATTCCAGGCAAGATTCCAAAGTACAGAAGAGGGTGTTGAAGAGATCGCTTGGCAGTTAAGAGCACTTGCTGCTCTACTAGAGGACTCAGGTTTGCTTTGCAGCAGCCATGTCAGTCAGCCCATGAGAGCCCATAACTCCAGCTCCAGGGGAGCCAATTCTATCTTCTGATCTCCATGATCACTGTACTCATGTGCACCCACACACAGACACACACATACACTCAAATAAAAATAACTTTGTTGAAAATGAAGAAAGAAGTTCCGCTAACTGTTAAAAGAAACTTATAAGTAACAAGATATACAGAATTGATCCAGAAATCATGAAATCATGTGAAAACTGAAGTCATTTCTACAACAAAATCATGCAGGAACTAAGTCAGTCTTGTGACATGTGGAAACTATTGTATACCTTTTTCCTATCTTATGTTCTACTGAAAATTTAGATTGCCTACCTTATCTGAACTTATCTCAATTGGGAGCCTCCATCAGGCTAAACTCCCAGTGCTCAGTGCAAGTATCAGAGCAAGATACGAAAGGTTTGCTACTGTGACTTGCCTAAAGAAAGGATTACACTGTGGGGCAGCCAGAGATGTGATGCCATCAGGAAGAGCATTAGCAGAAGGTCCCAGTTTGCAGGTAATGAGAGCCCCCACAATCAACAACAGGCACGCAGCCATAATAGAATTTCAATGAGATAAATTCCACTTTCTGCCCAAGTTTAGCCACTCACAGAAGAAACAATTACCTTGCGAAAATGAAGCACTCTCCCTATATTATCCCTTCATTAAAATATTCAAATGAAGGTAACAACACAGTTATAAGCCCATTTATAAAGAAAAATAACATTAATGCATTTAGCACTAATGCGCTTACCTCGGAGCGTTTCTCAAAGATGTTAAAATGTGAAGTTTATAAAATGTTCAGTGATGTTGAACTTGAATTACAACCTAATGCTTGAATTGCTACATTTAACATAAAAAGCATGTTATTAATCTCCAATTTAGGGGAGAATAATTTTCGCTCACTGTGCAGAATAAAAAAAATATCCAGTTATGATGGAATTTCATTCAGATCAAATTTGCTTTAATTGCAATTCTATTAAATTAGAAATAGACATTTTATCCTGATATGATTCTTTGATGTCTTCAGTTTTAATGCTAATAAAAGCATTATCGCCACAGGTGTGAGATGCATTATGTACAATAATTAGGGCTTAAATTAAAGATGTGTCAGGCTACCCAAAAGTAATTTGGGAAGCTAACACAAAAGAATTAAGCTAGGTGAAACTTTGGGGCATTTTTAGTTCTTCATACCCTTTCTGACATTAGTTTTTGTTATTTTACTTTATTTTTTATTTCAATGGCAGCAATAATGTCGTTAAGAGTAATACCTCTAAAACACAAATAAATAAAGCACTAAAAAGCAACTGAGTGGAATATTTTGCAAACAATGAAAGACATTGTAGAATATCTAATGAAATAGAAAACTGTAAACAATGAATATTAAGTCAATAAAAGGCAATATATTAGTGTGTATAGCAGTTCATATTTGCAAAATATGCATAGAAAAGTCTGAGAGGAAATGCAGCCAAATGTTAGTTAGTCATTATTAATTTTCAAGTGGGAACTTCGAGCAGATATTTCTTCTAAGATTTCCAGTCTATATTTTATATAGTCATTATTATTTTACTTAGAGAAAAAATAAAACTCCAAAATGTATATAGAATGCCTGAGCTTGTCACAATCAAAGAATATGTTGTGCTTCTTGGATAAGTATACATATTAAGTTATCTTTATATAGATAGTATTTCCTGGAGGATAAAATAATGAGTTCATAGATTGATGTACCGGTGGATGGATTCATGAACAAATAGATGGATGGATGGATGGATAAAAGGGTAAATGCTTGGACTGATAAATGGATATATGGATGGAGTAATGGATAGAGAATTGGATAGATGCATAGATCAATGAATATATGAATAAATAAAAAATTCATAGACCTGGAGTTCAGTATAAACTTAATGGAATAAAAATCAAGAATTATGGTTTTCAGGATGGCAAGAGATCAGGCAGTGAGGTGGTTACTTTGGAAGCCCAAAGACCTGAGTTTCATTTCCTGGAAACCACCACCACCACTGCCACTACCACCATCACACGAACAACAACATGGGGTTGGAGAGATGGTTACCAGTTATGAGTACCTCCTGATCTTTTAGAGGACCCAGGTTCAGTTCTACTCACTCACATGACATCTCCTAATTGTCTGTGGCTTCAGTTTTGGGGGACCAGATTTTCTTTTCTGGTCTCCATAGAGACCAAACACTCACATGATACTGAGATGTACACGCAGACAAAACATCCATCCATACAAAACTAAATCATTTAAGTAAACAAAGCAGAACATAGTGACATGGACTTGTAATCCCAGTGCTGGAGAAGCAGATGTAGAAGGATCTCTGGGTCTTACAAGCCAGTTAGCCTGGCCTACTTGGTGAACTCTAGGCCAGGGAGAAGCTGTCTTGGAAACTAAGGTGAATGACTCCTGAGAAAGGACACTCAGGATTGGCCTCTGTCTAAGCATGTTCACAGATATGTGTATGCACTCATAAACATATTAAAGTGTTCACCTAGTGACATTCAAGCTTACCACTCACATACATACACACACATGAATAACAGCTTTTAATATACAAAAATCTCAGCTTCAGCTATGTGACATTTCTGAGAAAGAGAGGGACCCGAGAGGTCCAGGGAGACTCCAGAAGTCCCTAGGCAACAGAAGCAAGGCCATTGTTCTTTGTTTCTACTCTAGTTAGATATTAAGGCTCAACTTCTGAAAATACCGCACACACTTTGGTTGCAGGATGTAGAGAAATCAGTCTGAAATTGATCCAGAATCATCCTCCCTACTGGCCAGCTTTCACAGTGCTAGTAGTGTCTACACAGGATAGGGAGTGAGTGAAGTCCTGAGTGAATTGTGTTGCCAGCATTGGCATGTAAAGAACACCAGTACTCCAGCTCCATGGGAATGCCAATGCCTTCCTTAGATGAGGCTAAGAGAGATGGCGAAGTCTTTTTCAAGTGTAAGTGTTGACTGTGTGCAAAAATTCTTTGCACCTTTCACCTCCCAGATGTTTACACCCTGAAGAGAGCTCCCTGACAGAGCCTGTTCTTACTGAGATTAGCTAAGCCTGCTTTCCTGTTCAGTTGTATATAATAATACTACCTCCTGTTTTTCTGTATATAATAGACCAGCTCCCTTTTCAGCTGTACGCAATAGCCCCTGCCTCTTAGTTCAACTGTATATAACAAATATGCTCAGCATCCAGGGTGCTGAGGCTTCTCCCTCAATGAACTCATACCTCCTAATCCTGTTTTACTGTCTGGCTGTCTGCTTGTCTCTCTGAGTGTGCATGCACACACACACAAGCACATCTCTTTTCTTCATTCTTCATTCCCTTATTGCCCCTCATTGGGTTTCCAGGGGTGGGGAAAACTCATGCCTCAAACTATAATCCTGGTCTAAAGTGCATGGCTAGGAAGATCATAGGTCATAGGGGAGATCATACTGTTGTTTTGCTGAATTGCCATGTTGTAAACCTGCCTTCTATATATTTATGTCTGTGCTGACTTTAGCCTTAGTTCAAAAACCTTCTTTGTACCGTGGGCAGATGGGCAGCTGTGAAGGCAGAGGCATATAAGTAACTGATCAATGTGTTGGAAATCAGTCCTAAATTAGAGAGAGAGAGAGAGAGAGAGAGAGAGAGAGAGAGAGAGAGAGAGAGAGAGAGAGAGAGGAGGGAGAGAGAGAGAGGGAAAAAGAAGAGAACATGTATTTAGGAGGATGTATTGGGAAGAGAGTCTGGAAAAACCTTTGGGTCAAAAAACATTGAAATTATCAAAGAATAAATGAAACTATTATGTATGTAGAGAGAACTGTGACCTGCTCTTTGCTACCTTGTTTCCTTCCCTTCAAGATCTCTCTTCATTTACTGAAGAACATTGGAACAGAGGTAGCCATTGTGACCCTAAAGTGTTCAGCTCTGAAATAAACCAGATTTGGGTTTATAACTAGATGGAAACAGTCTCAACCCTTGGAGTTGGATAAAAATGTCCCTCTGTTCACAGAGAAGTAAATTGACCTAGATATAGCAGAGCAGTGTTAGACTTCTGCACTTTTTTCCTCTAACCTTTGTTAAATATTTTATTAATGTCTGCACCCACTCTGTGTCAGGAAACAACCATATGCTGTTGAAAAGGCAAAAATAAATGAAGACATGTTTTCTGCCCTCAGGCTTGGTTGGAGTAGAGAACAGAAAGTAGGCTTTGAAATTCCATGTTCCTTGGGCCTAATTCAAACTCGACTGAATGAGTGGCAACTGGCACACCCTACTCAAACCCCAATATCCTCATTTAAACATAATGATTCCATACTTTTATATTAAACCGTATGATATAAAAATAAGTCATCTGGAATAAGACACCCAGACAGAGTTACAGAAGAATGAGACATACATAAGAAGCCACAGTAGAATTGTCATGCATATATTTGGGCTTGATGGAGGCTTGACTTACCTGATTTTCATTTCTCCCCAGTCTTGCTCTAATTGCTGAGGAAAAAAGAAATCTTCTGTAGTTATAGAAACTTGCCACTATCAAGCACAGTTATAGTGACCAGCACTGAGGTTTAGGGGCATCCTGGAAACAGTGTATACTTGGGAAGTCTCCTTGGTATTCCTATTCTTTATTCTCTCTGAATCTTCAAGATAATTCCATAATCTTTAGAGAATGGTATGTTATTTATTTATTGTTCTCTAACAAGCTATTCTAAACTGTAGAGGCTCAAAGCGACACATGCCCATTAGTTATTAGTTTCTGTGGGTCAGGAGGCAGGATTTGGCCATATTGGCTTTTCTCGTGCAGATTTTGTAGGCTGTGATCAGACTAGTCAGGGGCTCATCCCAAGGATGAGGAGAAAACAGCTTCCAAACTCAAGTACTCATTTACACAGCATCTGCTAAGTTCAGGTCCTGGCAGGCTGTTGATTAAGAGCTATCTCAAGTTTCTTAGTGTATGGTTTCTCATAGGGGAGCTCACAAGTTGGCAACTGTTTTAATCAGACACAGAGAGACAGAAACAAATGAAAGACAGAGGCAGAGAGACAGAAAGGAAAGGGAAAAGGAGACAAGAGAGATGGAATGAGACACAGATACAGAGAGGCAGAGAAGGAGTTAGGATAAACACGCAACATTTGTTCATATCCTCAGAAGGAAGAGGAGACAGGGCATTACTATCCTAGAGAAACCATCCCTTGTCTTTCTTTGACCAATACAATGAAAGCTAGTATTTAGGTCCAGTCATCTTCAGGGCATGGGGTAGGTACTGAAGATAATTGCACACGAATGTGAGTGCGGGGAAGTACTGAGGAATCCTAGACATCTTAGCACTATATGATGGCTATGCCCAGGTGATGCTGCTGGAGCCTGTGTCGTCAAGGCTGAACTTCTAGGGAAAGGATAGATCAATTGTAGGGTCTAAATGTTGACTGAATTTACATCTCATCTTGGTGAACTGAAATCTGAAAGCCAAATTCCTTTGAGATATTGCAGTGAGAGTCAGGAGAAACAATGTTTAAGACATCAAAAATTACTGGGACAGTCATACTTTAGTGGATGGCCCACACCCATCCATCCATGGACAGCACCCATTAGATCCAGTATTATTCAGAGAGAGAGAGAGAATGAAGTTGAGAGAAGGATATGTGGGTATGCCTGGGTGAATTTGATCAAAAACATAGTGTATATGTATGAAATTTTGAAATAATAAATTAAAAGTAGTATATTAAAAATACTTGCTATTCTTAAATTTTTATTCTTTTATTTATATACTTTTCCCCCTCTTTTTACCTATAGGTCCTTTGTGTATAGATCATGGTTTCCACTTTAGTGTTATTCTGGGGAAAGGAGGGTTAGTTGGTTTTTTTTGTTTTGTTTTGTTTTTGTCGTTTTATTTGGTTTGTTTTGAGACATGATTTCTTTGTATAGCAGCTCTGGCTGTTCTGGAACTCACTTTGTAGATCAGGCCGGCCTCAAACTCACAGAGATCTCCCTGTCTCTGACTCTCAAGTGCTGGGATTGAAGGTGTCCACCACCCCTGCCAGGCAACGTTAGTATTTTTATGGGATTTCAGAGTGTGCAAACTAGTGGATCTCTGTTTTGTATACTGTCTTTTGAGCTCTTTACCTCCTGTTTGTCTGCTTTGCTTTATATTTCATTATTATCCCTTAGAAGCCTGTTTGTTTTCTAATGATAGACTAAAAGGGGTGGATCCTGAAGGCAGGAGAGGTGGCGAGGACCAGGGAGAGGAGAGAGAGAGGAACGGTAATCAGGATCTATTACATGAGATAAAAGCATTTTCAGTAAAAGAAAAAACACTAATTGATCATTAAATATTACATTAAAAATACTTATGGACCACATGGCAAGGATTTTTTTTTTAAATCAGAATATCTCACAGTTTCCAGGACACAGAAATTTCAGCAGGTGACAATTCAACAATGACACTTTCTTTTTTTGTCAATGGATACTGGCTAGAGTTGCAGGGTTCCACTGGACAACCATACAAACTCTAGGATTTCTACACAGTTTAGGTGACCTTAACCTCCCATAGCAAGTCCACCTACCACTACAGTGAGATAATACCTTCTTAAAGGCTGCCATAGTAAATGCATAAAATCATATACCAAGAGTCTATTATGATGGCCCCTGCATCCCATAACTGTAGGCTGTATTATTGTCTAGGTCATAAAAGACAATCGTAGTTTTATTTCATAACTCAACTTTCCAAGTCCGATCTTGAGAAATGTCACTCCCCATATTCTAAAAAGTAACATATATCAAATGTTTTTAAGACTTATTTTTATTATTTTAAATTATGTACATTTATTATGGTGGAAGTTTATGAACACATAAGTGCAGGTGCTCAGGGAGGCCTAAGCGTTCAGATATTCTGTAGCTGGAGTCACAGACAGTTATGAACCATCCACCGTGAATACCTGGAACAAAACTGATGCAGGTCCTCAGCAGCCATTGGCTCCCAATACTTATTTTCATCTTACCTCATTTCTTTTTAAAGATGTATTTATTTATTTTGGTTTTTGTATGTATGATGTTTTAAACTCGTGTGTGTGTGTGTGTGTGTGTGTGTGTGTGTGTGTGTACACAATATGCATGTCTGATTCTCCAGAAAGCCAGAAGAGGATTCCCTTGAACATCAAACAGTAATGAGCTGCCATGTGGGTGCAGGCAAGGCACTGAAAAACATTTGTTTATATGTACTGAGGAAGAAAGTAAAGAAGTCATTGTCCTTGGTATTTGACAAACAGAAAGTAGGGTGGATAGAAGAAAAAGCACAGACAAATATAACATGCATATTATGTTGGTGATAGCCATCTAATGCCTCTTTCCCTTCTTAGTAGAATGTCTTTTGAACATCAGTTTCAAGGCTTTATACACAGCCAAGGATGTGATGTGATTTTTTTTTTGTCTGTGTGTGTGGGATGTTTATATTTTTTTGTGTGTGATTACCTGGGAGGTCTATGGGTACTTATATGAAGGGTACTTATATGGGTACTTACACAGAGGCCAAAGGTCAGTCACCTTCCTCTGTAATATATATGCATCTATAATAACTTAACCATTTAATGTATGTTTTAAGACCAGGTCTGTCACTAAATTTGGAGCTCACTGATATATCTAGACTAACTGGCCACCAAACTCAGGGCTCCTCCTGTCTCCACTACCTCCCCCAGCACTGGCATGTGCTACCATACCCAAGACCAGCATGTTTCTGTGCATTCTAGGGATCTGAGCAAATGTTTTATGTTTGCATACAAGCACCTCACTAACTAAATCATCTTCCAGCCCATTGTGTCATTTATATTTTTCTTAATTATTCTCCTATCATTGGTAAATTTTATGTGCTTCAAATACCCTTCTCTAGAACACTTGGTACCATACAGTGAATGTGGATATCGAAGCACCTGCCTTCAGCATTGCGGAAAAACGGAGGCTGCATGCTGGAATCAGCCAGTGTAACCCTCACAGCTTCTTAGGCAAGGGAATATTCACAGTTCCCATGGCCAGCCTGACAGCTCTCACCCTAGCTCCATTGCTTCTGAATTAGGAGAGTCAGAGATGTGCCTGAGTCAAATTAGACCTGACTTGGATTATATTTTCCTTCATAGAAGCAAACCATCTGTATTATAATATTCAGTAGCCAACGCTAGGGAAGAACAGCCGAGGTTTCAAATGATCACAGGGCTAAAATATCAAAGCATGGTAAATGCTTCCCAGCAAAGCGTTCCCCTTTCAGCAGTGTTGCTTTGCAGGAGATATAGCTGCAGTCAGGAGGTTTGGGTTTGCAGAGAGTGCAAGTGAAATGCAGATGTGTTTCCTCTTCATTCCATCCCAACAGCAGTTATTCATAACAGCTTACTGTGCAGCCTCTGCGTTTCCCAGATGCAATGTGTTGAGGGGCTCTGTGCAGTTAAAATTGGTTTTATAGGCAAGGGAGATGCCGCCAGCACTGCAGATTGTTGCTACACTTCTGCTTGCCTGAATCTGGTCCTCTAGGATGAGTGTTCAGATCCTAGAATAGTTGTTGCCTGGTAATGCAAAATTCAAACTAGTATGTCAGGATTATGCTTACACACACACACACACAAACACACACACACACACACACACTCTGCAGCAGCTTATATAATGCTATAAATTAAATATGATGCCTCTTTGTGCTTTCAAAAAATCAGACAGAATCAAAGGCTCATACAAATTCTTACTCTCCTTGGAGATATCATTGCCCTTGAAAGCTTTTGCCTCCTGGGTCCTGACACTGTTCCTCAGTTTTATGTGTGTGAGCAATCTACCACTCAATGATTTTAATTGTGTTTTATGCTACTTTAAAATGGTATTGTCCCCTCAAGTCTAAACAGCATGATAGTTATTTATTAGAAGATGAAGGAGTGGGAGCAACTTACAGTTTTATTATTTAATTTTTATTTTATGTATTATTAACATGTATGTTTGAGAGTGTAGGTGTGCATATACCACAATGTTCATGCGGCCACTACACAGCTGCTTTGGGGGCCAATGTTCTCCTTCTACCTCACTTTGTGGGCAGATTCTCTCCTGCTTCTGCCATGCTGCACTTCTGTATGCCAGGCTACCTGGCCTGTCTGTGTCAGGCTGATTCTGCAGCATCTTGTTGTAAGGGTGTTGGGATTACAGATGCAGGCCCCTTCATCTGGATCTTTACATGGAATCTGGGGATCCATGGTAAATACTGGCCATCAGACTTGCAAAGTGAATAATTTTGCCTGCTGAGCTATCTCTCCTTTCTCTGTTTTCTTTCTTTCTTCTCTAAACTCAGTGTGATTCTTCAAAGCAGTTCACTTGACTGTTCTGGTTAAAGACCAAAAAGCAAGTGAAGTGTTGCCAAGTACCTACAAAGATTCACAAAAAGGGACACAAAATACATGCACAGACAGACATACAGAGAAACATAGACACACACACAAAGGCAGAAATACACCACATCACACTGTTCTTTATGTATAAAATTATGTTTTTTGAGGTTGGCTTGCCATTATTGCATCTGGATGTATAGTCTGGTCTTTTTTTTTTTTTTTTTATAGGTCTACTACCTTAGGACCAGAGACCTCATTTGCCTGTAGTTTCTATGATAGTTTTATGTTCAGCACTGGGATGAATCTGGTTTTTCTGATTCTGCTTCTATAACGTAGGGAAGATCTTAGAATTCATCCAGGCTTTAAAACAAAGTTTTTTGGTGAAAACACCAGTTCAAACTGACTGAGTTACACAGAACTCCTTTAACAGGCAAAACATAGAAAGCATACCCAACACAGCAATACAAGCAGACTCCAACATACCCAAAACAACAACACAAAACAAGCATACTGCATCATATCCAACACAACACAAGCAGATTTCTTTGAGTTCAAACTTGATATTGCTAAAAAATGACCCTGAACTGCTGATTTTTTAGCTTCTACTGCTACTGTGCTGAGGTTACAGGCATGTGCCACCATGCAATGCTGGGGCTCAAACTCAAGACTTTATACATGCTGGGCAAGCGCCCTACCAACTTAGCTACATCTTCAGAACCCCATCCACATAGAAACGAGTGCCAGGAAGACAGAGGAGATGTGCTTCAAAGAGTCCCTATGAAGCACAGTCTTCAAAGCAGCTCAGATCACCAGTGACAATTTCTTTATCATTCTATGGCCAAGACCCACATTAAAGTAAGATTTCTATAATCAAGCAATTCTCTTTGGGAGAAGGATTGATATTTATTGAAATCCAGTAAAGGGTCCTTTCACCTGGACTAGAATGTTTTCTATTTTCCTGCTCGTCATTATCTAATGTATAATGCCAATTAAACATTGATATGTTTGGGGCAGTCCAAGGCACAAAGCATTAGAGACCATACACTTAAGCTGGACTGTGACTGAACATCAAAAGTCACTATGTTATATGGCAACTGGGGATATGTTTTCTTTTTCTGTTGTAGTTAGGATACAAAGGAGAATATTCCAAAGCTGGGATTCTCAACCTCCTAAGGCTGTGACCCTTTAATTCAGTTCCTCAAGTTGTGGTGACCCACAAAATTACTTCTGTTACTACTTTATAAGTGTAATTTTGCTACTGTTATGAATCATAATGTAAGTACATATGTACTTCCCTTTGATTATCAGCCTATGAAGGAATGGAACCCCAAGAAATTAGAAATTCCCTATAAATGTCCTGCAGACAGAAGAATAAAGGCTTAAGTCCTTCCTAGACAAGGGAAACTTGTCTCCTAGAAATAGAATTTTAACTTGTCAGAAGTTTTAGGAGAAACTGGAACCCACAACAATGGACAAAGCCTCACCCTGACCAGGGCCTGCTTAACTACAA
Source organism: Sigmodon hispidus (assembly GCA_004025045.1). Taxonomy (NCBI): domain Eukaryota; kingdom Metazoa; phylum Chordata; class Mammalia; order Rodentia; family Cricetidae; genus Sigmodon; species Sigmodon hispidus. The sequence continues at coordinate 168,828 of PVIH01000617.1, forward strand.
GTAATTCTGGCCATGTTCTTAAATGTAGACCTCATGCCAGAAGCCTGAGGATAGACTGGGCTGTGACAGAGGAGAGGGCATTGTGTCTTTGTCCGTCTTGAGAGGCCACATTGAGTAAATTTTCTTTTTCCAGATACTTGTTTGTTTAATTGGCTTATTAAGAATGGGTGGCTGGGCCTGTTTTTTCAATGCTGCTAGGAATCAGGCTGTAACCCTAACAACTTCAGTGGAAATTATTTTTCTTGCCTCTGCGACACAATACCAGGCATGTACTTTTTTCCAGGGAGTGTAGGGGTGGATGGTTATAAAATCACTGGCTCTGCTGCTCACTCTGGGACTGCACTGGGAAGCCTACAGCAGATCTCTCCTGGCGTCCCTGTTCACCTCCATAGCTCTGCAGTCAGATTTGCTTCCTCGCGGCAGAGCGCAGTAAAAAGAGAGCATTCAATATCTCATGCACATTGGATCCTTTACCTGTAGAAAATCCTTGTCATTTCCCTGTCCTCTATCCCCTACGGACTACCACCCAAGATGACTAGGATATATACTGTTAAACTGTGGCTGTCAGCCTGACCAAGTTAAGAAGCTCCTGTGGCTTTAGGAAGATGCATTTGAGTACGTCTGCGAGTATTTTCAGAAGGATTCAGTGAAGCAGAAAGATTCACCTTGGGTGTGGAAGCATCACGATGAGCTGGGGTTCTAGACAGAGAAGAAAGAAACACTAAAACATACCAGGTGAATGCCCTTGTTCCTATCTCTCCCTTCCTACAACTAAAGACATGAAGAAGAAGTCTCAGCCTCATGCCCCGCCCCCAGCACCTCCATGGTGCTGTAGCCATTGGGAAGGTTAATGCTATAGTGTATATGTAGAGGTCAGTTGACCACTTACAGGAGCTGGTTCCCTCCTTCCACCGTAGGTCCCAGGGTTGGAGACAGCACTGTATCCAACTGAGGCATCTTGCAGGCCCCAGGCTGTTAACTTCTAATCACCATTCACTTCAAGTCTAAAGTGAACCAGGACTTGAAAGGTGACCTTTTTCATTTAAAAAGTCTGGACTCTCATGTCCTGTTTCTCTCGCCGGTTATCCTGGAATCACTGAGTCTTTTTCAAGCATTTGCTAATTGGAAATATCAGTTCAGAGGTGGTTGCTTGATTGTGTTCTGTGGTCTCTGCTGTGTTTCAAATCTTTATAATGTCACAAAAAAATTAAGTAAATTCATTTAACTACGATAGTCCCATGAGGCCAGCTGACATCAACCACAGGACCTTGCTCTCTTGTTCTATGGATACCCACACACATCGGCCTTGCTCATGCTCCTGGTTCCTCTGACCCCAGATAACCACTAAAGCTCTCCATCTGCCAGAGGCTTCCTGGGTCCTTCATTCACACTCACTTCGTGTGTTCAGCATTGACAGATTTTCTGTTACCTCCAAGTCTGTGTTTCTGGACACTGTTAGAAATGATCACCTTTGCTAACTTGCTTAGGACCTCCTTGTTCTCACACCCCAGTGACAGCTGATGGCTTGCTCTTCCCGGATGTTGATGGTAGCCCAGCCACCTGTAACCCTGCTTGGCATTTGCTGGGGGATGAAAGAGAAATGAAGGGCATGGAGAAGGAAGGATGAAGAAAGAAGAGGAGGAAAGAAGAGAGGAAAAGAGAGGGAGGGAAGGAGGAAAGAGGTAGGGAAGGAAGGAGAGAGAGAGAAGGAAGCAGCAAGAAGAGGAAAAAGAAAAGGAAGAAGTTGGGAGAAACTTGGTGGGAGGAAAAAATGCCTGATCCACTATTTGAAAGTTTACTTTTCTTGTTATTTTATATCCGTAACTCAGCACAGAGCCTCTCACTAAATAGGTTCATCACCTAAGCACAAAATGAATGGAGATGCAGTCTTATCTTGATTATTTCCTTCAGAATAATATCTGTGATGTTTGGTGGGAACAAGGACTTCTGAGGTGTCAGCAGCTGACTGGCAAGTTGGGAAACACAGAGGCAGCATGTACGAGGGTCCGGACTTAGACTCCCACAGCACTCAGAACCTGCGTCTTTTCCTGTCCCTCACTGTCTTGTCGGTGGTCATGCTTCTATGCACAGATGTTTCCTGAGTAATGTCGATATTTTCTGCATTAGAAATAACCCCACTGATACTCCAGGTCTATCATGCTCTAATATCTTCTTTCCTACAACCTCAGCCTTGCTGAAGCCCTGTGCTTGCCTGCTGTCCCACACTTGGAGCTTGACAGGCGCTTGAAAGCAACAAAAGAGCAGTGTATTTCTCTCTAATGTGTCTCCTATTGGACATCCAAAGGAGTCCTTGGGGAAACAACAATAAAAGAACCCAACCTAGCTCTTTATACATGGCACTTGCTTCCCCACAAATATTTGTACATTGATTATTCTTAGATGAAGAATAAGTACACAGAGGTCTGTGATGGCTTTGTTTTTTTTTAAGAATTATTTTTAAGATAATTCACATCTAGACAATCTCTCTCGAGTTTTTGCTTTGTTCCAGACATGCAAAACACCTGAATAAAAGAAGCACCTGGTTTTTGATAATTTTTAAGGACTTACTAAAAAAACAAAACAAAATAGAGAATTTAATCGAAGGAGAATCCCTCTTGATCTCTACAAAAATGTAGCCAATTATCAAGACAGTTTCCAAGTCACCCCAAAGCTGTGTAAATGTCTCTCAGCACCAGCGCAGTAAAGCTAAATATTTACCACATGCCAAATGAAATTAAGATTTATCTGGCACCAAAGGAAAAGAAAGAAAGCTTCTGAAATCCCACAGCTACAAAGAGGAGCGGAGCCTCTGGAAAGGAAAGCATTTTAACCATGTTTACAAGGGGCATTTCAATGTTTTTGAAAGTCCGCTACTAAATAATGCATGTTTCTCAAGTGTAAAAATAAAGCAGACAAGTAGCCTTTTATTGAAAAAGCTTAACTGTCCATATGGAAGAAGAATCCAGAAGCTGGGGCAGTGTGAGGTTTGTATCTTCCCAAGACGGGTGTGAGGGGTGCAGAACACAGGACCACAGGGGTTTGTATGTGATTTGTACTCTGTGTGTGTGTGTGTGTGTGTGTGTGTGTGTGAGAGAGAGAGAGAGAGAGAGAGAGAGAGAGAGAGAGAGAGAGAGTAGGAGGAAGAAGGAGAGAGAGTAGGGATTGGACTGTAGGGAGGTGGGGAGGTAGATGCAGTAGAAATGTTGGATTAGAAGGTAGACTGGACATTGTTAGTCAGATCATAGGGTCATAGAGTCATAGGGTCATAGCTTAAAGTCTTCCTTGTGGGAGCCTTGCTTAAATCCTGTTACCTAGTAAAGTGACTGCTGTTGCAGCTTATCGGTAGAGGCTTATCTGGCATACAGAAAGCCTTGGGTTTCAGTACTGTACACATATGAAAAACCATAATACGTAAAAACTGGCCAGCCAGGTGGTTCAGTGAGTCAAGATGCCCTCAGCCAAACTTCCTAATCTGAGTTCAATATCTTGGAATCCACGTGGGAGAAGGATTTCACTATCTCCTAGAAGCTATTCTCTAGCGTCCACAAGCATGCTGAAATGAACACCTCTATACATATGTGCACACAAAATAAATAAATAAACATAAACATTGAACATAGTAATAAGTAAATGAAGAAATAAATTGAGTTACTGCTCAGTAACTATTAGAGTATTTTGAAAAAGGGTCCTTATAACCTAGGTTGTCTGTGAGCTCCATATTCAGCTGAGGATGACTTTGAACTTCTAATTTTCTGTCAATACCTCTCTAGTGCTGGGAATGTGGTCATGCAGCATCATGCCCATTGTATAGTCTTTGGTATGGGACCCAAGACTTGGTGCATGCTAGCTGACCACCCATCAGTTGGCGTTCATCCTTTTCCAAACTGAGATCTTTGGCAGCAGTTCATTTGTGTACTCATTCATTCATCCAGTTTCCCTGAAAAGGCTCAGAGATGTACAGTATTCAGTCACCCTTTAGTGAACACCCACTATTATTGCCTTGATTCATACTGTAAGATGACATCTAGTCATTCCTCTTTGTCTTTAGATTTAACCAAATTTAGATCAGAAAGACTCAAGGAAACTAGATATCAGCATGGAACATGCAGTGTCTCACACACACACACACACACACATACACCATCTCACCATTATACATACAAACTTTCTAATAAAGCCTTAAAAATAAGAATTACATGATTCCATTTTTATGAAAATGTCACAGAAATTAACATTTAGAAAATAAAATTGAGAGGCCATCAGGGTGCTTCACCAGATAAAGGCACTTGCCCCCAAGCCTGAGGATCTGAGTTTCATCACCAGGAACCAGTTCTGCCACTGACCTTCTGACCTCCACAGATCAGCTCTGGCATATACCCTTCCCACACCCACACGACTACACACACTAAATAGGAACAACAATAATAATAAATATAAAATTAACATGTAGAAATGTTGATTCATGAGTTTGAAGCACTCTGATTAGTTGGGGTAAGGGTGTGAGTGCTGGTGAAGGTGTAAACATTAAGAGCTAATTAAATTCTTTAAAGTTGTCACTAAATTCACACAGCTCCCTGAATGAACCATTTTAGCTAATTTCAAGAGGTTAATTTTATGAGATATAAATTCTGTCTCATCAAAAATGCTTTTAAAATGTCAAAGTTCATAGAACTGGGGAGATTTTGTTAGGTTATGAAAACGTATGTGAGGTAAGCGTCTAGTGTTTTTCTTTTTATTTATTTTGCTGTTGGTCCAGGCTGGTCTGGAAGTCATTATGTAGTTAAGGATGTCCTTGAACTACCAATCTTAATGTCATAGAGTCATTCTGTAGTACCCAAAATAAAAACATACAAACATAACCCCCTGCAATTTTTTATTCTGTTTTTAGCTTAGTATAGACTGCAACGTTCCCTGTAGGAAAAGACTTTAAAAAGTTTATATATATATATATATATATATATATATATATATATATATATATATATCAGACTTGAGAGAAAACTACAAAATAAAAGAAATCATATTTTCTTTATTTAAATCATGTTAGTTAATGTGTAGACTGCATCACTATACACAAAATAAAGAATGGTTTTGATTTTCTTTTCTGTTTCTTAACCTTATGTCTAGAAAGAGTCCTCACTCTCACCTCTTTCCTTATTTGTCTCAGATTCATTTCAAGTGAGCATAGGGCAGTGACATCTGATTGATACCTTAGATCTTGTGATGTAGATACTGTGTAAACCAGTGCCTGGTTCATGGAAGGATGCAGATACACTATACAACCCGGTTCTGGTCCATGGCAGAATGCAGTCACCCTTTCTAAGGATACAGCTATTATTCTTGTTTTACTGTGACCATTTTCTCCCATGTTACCCAATACTCTATTTTTTTTAACTTTATTTATTTATTATTTATTTATTTATTTGCCTTGGTGTTTGCCTGGAACTGGAACTACAGACAGTTGTTAGCTGCCATGTGGGTGCTGGGAATCGAACCCGGGTCCTCTGGAAGAGCAGACGGTGCTCTTAACCGCTGAGCCATCTCTCCAGCCCCTACTCTATTTTTTAATATGACTTGGTTTTATTTCTTGTTCTGTTTTAGTGATATGTCACGTTTATTTATGCATATTTTCATCTATCCATCTATCTATATATCTGTCTATCTGGATGCATCTGTGTGTGTGTGTGTGTGTGTGTGTGTGTGTGTGTGTGTGTGTATGTGTGTGTGTGTATGTGTATACACACCATAACACACATGTAGAGGTCAGAACACAGTGACAAGAGAAACTGGCTCTCTTATTCCATTATGTGGGTCTCAGCAGACTAAACTCAGGTTTTTAGGATTGACAGCACAGGTGGAAAAATTTGATCTCCATAAATAAAATAAAAATATACTTTTTATAGCCTCATGGACATATTACTATCCTCTGGCTTTCTCCATTACTGATAAACTCTTCTGGAAGTTCCCCACATAATTGAGTATATCTTGATAGACACAATTACTCCAGCCACCTCATTTCTACAGCCTCAACTGAAAATAAAATCAGGAATCGTTTTCTAAGCAGTGTCTGCCTATTCGGCAACATCTCATGAGTGTGGGAGGTGATTTGTCGCTTGAATGATTGAGACAAACACTTGGCAGGAGATAGAAAGAAGTGGGCTGAGGCCCCAGTTGGAATATTTGCCTTATTTATTCTTGATCATGTGCCATATTCTACTTCATTGGCCAGAGGTTATTGTTCACAAGATGTCTTACACCTGGAATCCCTGCTTGTGAAAAGCAGCTGATAATCACTGTTACAGGCTACTTGAAGCCAGAAGAGATGACTTAGAAGCTAAGAACACTCACTGCTCTTGCTCAGGACCCAAGTTCAGTTCCTGGCATTCATGTTAGATAGCTCGCAGCTGCTTGTTATTTCAGACCCAGGGACTTTGATGCCGTCTTCTGGCTTGCACAGGCACCTGCACTTATGTGAACACACACACACACACACACACACACACACACAGAGAGAGAGAGAGAGAGAGAGAGAGAGAGAGAGAGAGAAATAAAATAAAAATTTTAAAAGAAAGAAACTTTTGAAAATTTGCCATACTTTTTTCTAATTTTATAAATATTTGTTTTATTTTTAGTGGGGAGGGAGTTAGATTCCATGCCAGCATCTGCAGTATTCTCCAGCTTTACTTTTGCATAAATAATTCTGCAATTTCAAGGGAAAGAGGAGGGGAGTAGCTACCATGAGCCTGCCTATGAATATGATCATCCAACAGACTTGGCAGGTGCGAAGATTTCAACAGAATGACACTCATCCTAATTCTTACTTCAGAGATAGAAGTTAAAAGCCCTGGGCTATCTAACTTCAGCTCATTGCAAAACTCTCTCTCTTCCTTCTCACTCCCTCAAGGAAATCATAGACACCTTAACTACAATTATGTTCTATGGACTATTCATCAACCATGCGACATGAATCCTTCCATTTCCCTCTGAAACTTGTAGGAAAGGGATCTAGTTCATCAGACCCCACCACACTGTGTGTTCATGACACTTCTAACAATAACATACTCAAAAGCACAGTCCAATTTAGTTGGTGTTCCTCTGAGACACACAAGATTCTAAGTTTGTGGTTTCTATCGCTGTTAAGAAATCCCATGATCACAGAACCTCTTACATAGAAAAAAATTTAATTGGGGCTGGCTTACATTTTCAGAGGTTTAGTTTATTATCATCATGGCAGGAAGCATGGCTGTGTGCAGGCAGACATGCTGCTGGAGAAGGATCTGAGAGTTCTATATCTTGATCTGAATGCAACAGGAAGTGAACTGAGTCTACAATGAGCATAGCTTGAGCATAGGAAACCACACAGGAACACATTTCCTCCACCAAGAGCACACCTCCTAATAGTGTCACTCTGTATGAGCCTGAGGGGGGCAATTACATTCAAACTACCACAGTTTATTAGCTTGATTGCCTCTATTTTTTCACATTATGCAGAAATTCAGATTATGAGAACTTCACAGTAGGTGGTTCTTACTGATTGCCCCTATAAGGAATGTCTTCCTGACATCTGTCTGTCAGTATAACAATAGAGTTGCCATTTTAGAAAGGACAGCTTTAGTGTGGGAGACAAGACCTGAAATCCACAGTGTTGACATGGAGTATCAATAACCACTCAGAAAATTAATATTCCAGTCAAACAGGGATGAATTCAACATGGGAAAAGATTGCTGGCTCTTCATTCCCCCACCTTCCAACCCCTGACCGCCATTGACTTTATATCTGCATAATTGCTTTTATTTCTCCATTACTGCTGACTAATTGAATTATGGTTGCAATAAAACAGAAAAAAGAAGGAAAAAGAAGCAAAAAACAAAAAAAAAAAGAACAAAAACAAAAAGCATGCTTCAGACTCAGTTGGTTACAAACGCCTATCAATAGTGCACAGGTGAAGAAAGCAGAAATGTTCATTGCTGCTCAGATTAAATCCAGGACTCAGGCTTTTGACTTTGTTTTCAAACTTGCTCATTCTTCTTTTTAAAATATCATTTCTTTTATTTTTTGAGATTGCAATATAATTACAACATTTTCTCCTTCCTGCTCTCCTACCAAATTTTCCCATATACCCCTCCTGTTTTCTTTCAAATTCATGTTTTTTTATTGATTGCTATTATATATGTACCTAAACATATATGCATATAATGTATACACATATTTATATGTATGTGTCTATGTATTATTTAATACATAATACAAGCTCCTTAGCCTGTGAATTGTTACTTGTATTTATATGAATATAAAGACACAAATTAACATTAGCTCATCAATAGTAGATGATTTTAGTACCTCACTTACTCCAATAGACACAATGGACAGGTCATTTGGACCAAACAACATGCTTGTTTGTTCTTTAAATCTGTCATGTAGACTTTGGGTAGATGAGTCATTCCAGACAAAGGCATAAACTAGAATGAGACCCTACCCTACCTGGCCTGGAGATGCTCTCAGACACAGCTTATGTTTGCAGTGGCAGGGCATAGAGGGGAGAGGTGATGCAGAACGTTTTCGAATGTTAGCAGTTCAAGTGTAAGTAAGGGAGGCACAATTCTCTAGTGTCACCCTCAACTTTTAAAGACATCCACCCAGGCCAAACCATCGTCAAGATGTTGACGCTGGAAAGACTTTTATGACCAGCTTGTTTAAGAGTGAGAGCTGGAGATTATGTTAAAGATGTTCAGTAAAGGTTTAAACCCAAGAAGTGGAAGGTAAAGTCCACTCAGAAGACAGCAGGTCACAGCTGAGAAGCACATGGGGATGGACTTCTTAAAGGTAAACTGTAGCTCATAGTATCATAACAGTCATATTAGAATTTGGGTGGGGCTTGAAGTTACTACGTTGTTAAGGTAAGTTAACTTAAGTTAAGTTCTATTTAAGGTTCTCAGGCAGTGTCTAGGGAAAGGAATGGAGTCTTCCCAACGTCCTATACCTTGAGTTCTTTGGCCTGGGCCATTGATACTTTAACATAAAACATGAATGTATGGAAACTGTGAGTGGTCTTTGCCAGGAGCCTTTACAGCAAAGGTTGTCATTTATGCTCTAATTCTTGCTTCTTCTCAACCAGCAAGGGGCTTTGTTCCCTCTGCTGGCTGTTGGGTTCTTTTCCTCTTAATTCTCTGGTCCCCATAATTTATCTGTCTGTCCTTCCGTCAGTCTGTCTGTCTGTCTGTAAAAAAGTTTGTGCCTTTTATCTATTTTAAAAGTTTTCTGAGAAGGCTTGGAGCAGGGATTTGGGGGCCAACAAATCCATTCTTCCTTCATTTTAAGAGGAAGCATCTTAGCAAGTGGGAGAGCAGGGAGATGTCTCAGTGGGTAAAGTGCTTGCTTTGCACATAAGCATCCATTCGATCCCTAATTCCTATGTGAAAGCCAGGTGTGGAGGCTCATATGAAATCCCAGCCCTAGAGGAATAGAGAGAAGCAGACCCCTGGTCTCACTGGGTGGCCAGGCTAGACAGATTGGTGAGGTCCTGACCAGAGAAAGCCACAGAGCACCTGAAGTTAACCTCTGGACTCTACATGCATATGTACACAGATCCACATACATACACAAATGAACATGTATACAAACAAACAAAAAGAATTCCAGCCAGACCCTGTGTTCTTAATTATCATCCTAGTTACTCTGGAAGCTCTCCTGTTTATAATATGAGTTCAAGGACATTTAGGCAACTTAATGATACCCCTTCTGAAGGTAGGAAGCATAAAGAGGGCTGGGGACATAGCTCAGTGGTAGACTTCTCTTCTAGTATGCATGAGACTCCACTTGCAATTCCCAGTACCACTAAAAAATAAATAAATAAAACAATCTTTACATCCATCCCAGGATGTTAACAGCTGAGTTTGGAGGCACTTTGAGACAAGAGGACTTACATTCTACCTGAGTAATTAAGTCACCTTTTATTTTTTTTTTCCCTAGCTGGAAATTGAACCCAGAACCTTGCACATGGTAAGAAAATCATCTACAACCTCAGCTCTACTTTCACTTAAAAAAATATTTTTCAGACTGGGTCTTGAACTCATTTGGTAGCCCAGGCAGGGCTTGAACTTACGATCATCTTGTGTCAGCCTCCTAAGTATCTGGGGTGATGCACAAGCACCAGCAGAGGATGACTTAAAGTGAGTACTTTGATACTACAAGAGCACAGTGGCCACAGTCTCCCTGGACGGTTTCAACTCTTGCCTACCAGACCAGGGAAAGGATGCTTGGAATCAGTACAGCTTAGGCATTTTTATGTATTTGACAAGAGTTAGAAAAGAGATATGCTTCTCTGCAAAGATATGTAGTTATTGTCTTGGCTACAGTGAATATCTTATCTTGGTTTAACTCTAATCACACTCAATTGCATGCATGCTAAAACTGACACTTAGAAGTCGCTTTTACTTAAACAGATTGGTTCTTAACATGGGCCCAGGAGTAACTACAGACAGCAGAAAAGCCTTTTATCTTTTTTTTCTGCTTTTATTTTATGTCCCTCTCCTACCTTTTGGCTCACCTGCTTTCTTTTATAGATGCTAACTACTCAGGGAGGGTCTATATATCCTCCTCCCCCCCAAATGCACAGAGATGAGTTCACATCCCAATCCTGCACCTTTCATTCTGAGAACTTGGAAGCACATACCTCTTCCCAGATGATGATAGCTATCCACAGAGATGAGTTCACATCCCGATCCTGCACCTTTCATTCTGAGAACTTGGAAGCACATACCTCTTCCCAGATTATGATAACTATCCATGGGGATAATGCTATGTCCTGGATTGAAAACAATCATCTCTGGGGACTGCATTGGTCCCCAAGTAATACACATATTTTAGATCATATTGTAGTGCCAGCGGTGACATAGTAATTACAAAAAAAGAGAGAACACCTTGGGCAGGGCAGGTAAGGTAGTTAGTGGGTAAAGGTACTTACTGCCTGACTCAATGACCTAGGTTTAAGCCCCAAGACCCAAATGGTAGGGGAGAAGTGAATCACGTGAGGTGTGTTCTAGCCTCCAACAGAGGCTGAGATGTACATACTTCCATACGACTAAATCAATAAATGCAATTTTAAAATTAAAAAATGGAAACACTTTGCACTCGGCTGCTTGGCTGTGTAGTGTACACCTACCACCTCACCCTTGCTTCAATTCTCATTTGTCTGTTTAAACTCTGAGCTCCTGTCAGTATGACAAAAATGACGGAGCAACTGGACTACTTTATGCTCCTTCTTTTCCATGTGGCCACATTGAATGAATTTCCTGCCTCCTTTCTTTTCCTCCACAATTACTGTCCTTTGGATTGATGTATTTGAGATGAGTGGCAAAGCCACTTATGATGCCAGAGTTTAGATCTTGTCAGAACTTGGGCAAACCTAGATTCTGTTAACCTCCTTCCCTGGAACTCTAACACTTTATTTAACCCAGACAGGACTATTGCTCCTTGTTCCTTCCTCATCCTGCAGAAGAGGAGGAGGAGGAGGAGGAGGAGGAGGAGGGGGAGGAGGTTTAAAGCTGTCTTTGAGCACTGTAGTTTTTTCTTCTTGTAATCCTAGCACTCTGAAGCAGGGGTTTAAAGACCACTAGTTAAAGGTTACCTCAGGCTATGCAATGAGGACCCAGCTCAAAGAAAAAGAGGGCTGGAGAGATGGCTCAGAGGTTAGGAGCACTGGCTGCTCTTGCAGAGGTTCTGAGTTCAATTCCCAGCAACCACATGGTGGCTCACAATCATCCATTATGAGATCTGGTGTTCTCTTCCGTCATGCAGACATACATGCAGGCAGAACACTGTATACAAAATCAATAATAAAACCTTAAAAAAATAGATCTGCATTTCTATTGCCATCCTTCATCCCTCTTACCTTGCTTCATCCCGATCATCATGTTACATCTCTGTCACAGTCTAAGCCAACGGCTCTGCGGATAGAAGGGCAGAGAACCTGATTCTGCCTCTTCATTCCAAGTCTGCACCTCCCTTGCCTTCACCTTGCCTGGCTCGAGCTGTTATCCTCTTTCTACAAGGGATTGTGGTACCTGTTTAGGCCTCAGCAATAAGCTCTAGCTATGAAGGAAATCAGTGTCAAAAGAGGTCCTGTCTCAGAGAAGAATCTTTCAAAAAGGATGACAGATAATAGCAAGGACTAAATCTTCAAACTCTCCCCATAATGGTCTCTGACACCTTGGCCAGTACAATATTGCTGAAAATTCTATTGTCTGTTTTTCTCTCTGTCTCACTATTGCAGCCTCTCTCTCTGTTCTAGGAACAAAGAAAACTTTTATTTAAGAAAAGAGCAAAAGATCAAATGCAGTCTTAACTTTTTCATATATCCACGGAGCCCAGAACTCTGCTGAAGGTAAGGTGAAGGCGGGGGTCGGGACGATGGAGTAGGATGAAGTGCCTAGGAGCCACTGACATCAGATGGGATGGCAATCCTTTCAGGAGAGAAACCTGTCACCTCTAATTACATTCTATGGCTCTGGCTGAATGCTACTTCAGAAACAGAATACTTTGATGTGAAAGAAGAAAAAATAACAACTTTCACCTTTTCCTATTGACACCAGTGTAATGACTAGAGAGAGCCAAGGCCTTTAATGTTGAATTATCTGAACAGCTCTCTAAGAGATTATGGAAATGGCATGCTTTTAATCCTTCCATAACATCTGAACCTGAAAGAGAAGAATGTGATTCATTTATAAAGACCTGTCTTAATTTCTCAGTGCATCCATGACAAGCGAATAGGTTAAAAATAAAAACAGTTGGGGCTTGAGAGATGGTTCAGTGAGTAAATCAAGTTGCTGTGCAAGTGTAAGAACCTTAGTTCAAATACCCAGGACCCCTGCCAAATCTGGATGCTGTAGCACACATCTGTATCCACAGGGCTCTGATAGCATGATGGGAGGTGGGGGCATGGAAGTCCTGGGACTAGAAGGCTATGTGGTTTACTGTGTGTGCAAGCAGACAACAGAGGCACAGTCTGAAACAATGTGGGAAGTGAGGGTTGTCCTTTGGTTTTCACATGAGTATCTGCAAGCTGAGAGAGAGACAGAGATATATATATATATATATATATATATATATATATATATATATAGAGAGAGAGAGAGAGAGAGAGAGAGAGAACTTAGGTGTTAGTGAGCTTGATGTGCTTACAAGCTAAGCAGACTTCTCCTCACTCAGTAAGCTGGTCTGAGTGATGGCTTATCTTACCCAAGGCCATGGATAATGCATTTATAAGTATTAAAGCATTGCTATGTGGCAGGACTACATTAGGAGTTAGAAAACAGTTGCATATACTGGCAACTAGAACAAGGGTAATGGCTGCCCTCAAGGATCTGTCAAAGCAGATGCAAGCTAAGAATCACAGAGAGGTGACTGCAGACACAGTAGTCCTGGGGCAAAGGACCTGGTTAGAAATGTTCAAAGAGAACAAACAAGAGTGGACAGCAGGTATAGAGGATGTCAATCCATCTCACTCACCGTCAGGGACATGCTTACCAGAAGCACAAAGAAGGCTTGTGTGATACCTGATGGGATGATCACCATCAGAATGAGGAGTAATGATCAGGAGCAGCAGCACTTGCCTGGAATGACAGTACTGGGATGGGGTGGGCTGAGGCAGGAGGATCAAAGGTCAAGGTCAACACACTGACAGGGATTTGTGTCTAAAATAATTAAGCAAACAGACAAATGACAAAGCAATAGTAAGTATCATCACAGCCATGGACAAAATGAAAACACTGATACATCCTTGAACTCTTGGTAGGGGTGTAAATTAGCATAGTCATGGTGATAGAGTGCTTTCCCAAGAATATTAAAGACAGATCCAAGATTCTACTTTTAGGTATGGCCTTGGTTTGTTTTGAGCCATCATGACAGAACATCTGGGATTGTGTGAATCATAAGCAAGGGACCAAGGGACATCGCTTTCATGTTCTAAAACTGTGTGGTGAAGCTCACGTGTGTGCGTGTGTGTGTGTGTGTGTGTGTGTGTGTGTGTGTGTGTGTGTGTGAGAGAGAGAGAGAGAGAGACAGAGAGAGAGAGAGACAGAGAGAGAGAGAGAGAGACAGAGAGAGAGAGAATGAGTATCTGGAAGCCAGAAGGCATCATTAAATGCTGGCCCTTACCAACTAGGATCATGCCACCACTGTGAATGGCAGGCTAGCTGACTAAGAAACCTGCTGCTGCACATCTCTCCTCAGGAGTGTTGGAATCACAGATAGTCTCTGTTGTGTGTGGCTATTACTGGGAACTAGGAGTCAGAATGCCAGTCCTCATGCTTGCATAGTAAAAAGTTTATCCACTGATCTTTTTGTTCAGCCCAGAATTTGATTTCTTATATTTTACTGATGACTCCAAGGTTGAGGGGTCAATATCTGGGGAGGGCCTTGTCCAAGGTCCAGGGGTCTGCATTTTAAGGAGGGCTTTTCCTGTAATAGAAAGAAGAATTACAAGAGAGCAAATGGGAGCCAAACAAGACTGAGTAACAAGTCTACTCTTGAGAAATACTACTTCTCCTGACATGACATTAATCTCCTGCTGAAAACAGCCTGGACTACAAAGTGGAATCTTGGGTCCTCATGACTAATTTCCCCTCATTAGACTGAACTTGTCATCACTGTTCTGGTAAGGATCAAGTTCCAGGACATGACCTATGGGGAACAATACATAATAGATATAGAATCCAAAGAACAGAAACTGGCGTTTTAACAAGATATTTTCTGCAGTATTATTTACAATATTCAAATGTGGAAACAACACAAAGATCCATCCATGGATGAAAAATCAAAGAATGTGTACTACATACATACAAATGCACACATACACACACATATGCATACACAGATATAGATATGTATATGTATACACACAATAGAATATTATTCAGCTTTAGGATCAAGAGAATCTTCCTTTTTGTAACAGCACCAATGTATCTGGAGAGCATTGTACCAAAACAATAATCCAGACACGGAAAGAGAAATGCTTGACTATCTCAAGCATACATGCAGATCCTAAAGTAATTCTAGAAGTAAAATGGTGTTTGACTTGAATGGGGAATGGGAAAATATTGGTCAGTGGGTAAAATGTCTTTGGGTATACATATGTATATGGGGTTATAGTTAAAAATATTGCATTTTTTCACTTGAAAACTGATAAAAATCAGATCTTAGGTATTGAATTTACTGTGCAAGAGTATTTCTTGAAGAAAACAAGATCAATTTCCTTCTATAAGTCCCAAGTAGAAACATCCTTCATCACTGTAGACTACACTAACAATAAATTCTAACACTGCAATGCTTTTCCCATTGCTTTTTCTTCAAGTTCATGACCAGCTACTTTCTAAACGAAGGCCAAAGGAGCCACACCCAATACCAACCCTGAGATTGTCAGTTTGTTCTGTTTTGCTACCTAAAGAGCATAGGACTCAGTCTTCCTGGATGTACTTCCTGCAAGCACATGAGCAGACAAAACTTAAATAAGTTCTTTGCTTACTATCTGCTATTAAAAAAAACAAATTAAAATTTAAAAAAACAAAAAGATCAATGAGACAACTCAGTGGATAAAAAAGCTTGCAACCAAACCTGATGACCTCAGTTTGATCCCTGGGACCTACATGGTGCCCGGGTTTATAGAGCCAACATCCTCAAGTCCTCAAGTTTACTGTTCTCTCTCTCTCTCTCTCTCTCTCTCTCTCTCTCTCTCTCTCTCTCTCTCTCTCTCTCTCTCTCTCACACACACACACACACACACACACACACACACATACACACACACACACACACAATCTAATAATTTTAGGCAAAATGAACAAAGGAAATAATAACCAAAACCCAATGTGCCCTGAATCTGGCTTCATTTTCTCAAAAGCAGTTTCTCCACTTACAGAAGCTTCCAGGGCCCCCATTTCCTTAGCTGATCCCTTTAAAAACCTGCTAGTCCCGAGTCCCTAAAATTGACACCTAATTCCAAGGAACCCACTTGCCTACTTGTTATTGTCTTGTTTCAGCCCTACCCACCCGCTTCCTTTTTCTTTTGCTGTTGGAAATGAGTGTCAGCCACGGATGCTGCAGTTTGGGGGCTGGAAATACAAGCCCACGAGCCCGCACTGGTATTAAAGCGCGATTTCATTGGAAGGAGGCAGAGGGAAATGGAGGCCTTTGGTGTAAAGGGCTTCTGAGAGAATATGTCAGGATCCGTGAGGCTGGAAAGTTCGCCGGCCTGAGATTTGCTGCGTTCTGCTCTGCAGTCACACTTGAAATCCAGTTGTCTAAAGTTGATGCAATTCAATAGAGTGCGACTTCTCCAGCAGTCGCGGCGATCCGACCCCATTATTCTTCCCCAGCAAAGTGGGCATGCCGGGTTTGGGAACTTTTGAACTGTGTCCTCAACACTCCAAATCCAATTTCCCAGGCTTCTTCTCTGAAGAAAATAAAATGACTGTGGCTGCAATTGGTGGAGCTTGCAGGATACTTTCCCTGACCTTCTGTTCCCTTTACAACAGCAAATGGATTTCTGTTAGGATGCAGAGTTTAATTAAGCTCCTCCCAAACTACAGTAAACATGGGTGGTTGTCTGATGGGGCCCTGGGATGATGTTTCCCTCAAACCAGTTTCACTTATTTTGTATCTTTGTTAGCATACCATTCTGGTTCATCATCCTCTTGAACTCACCAACATTTAGAATCACCCTGGAAATACATCTTTTGAGTGTTTTTAAGTGTGTTTGCAGAGAAAGGTTTAAGGGAGCAGGGACCACCTACCCTGAATGTGGGAGACACACTTTTACAAGCTGGGACCCAGACTGAATAACAGGAGAAAGAAGTCAGATGTGGTGACACCACTCTATGGTGGCAAGAAGGGAAATCAAGGAGTTCAAGGGCAGCCTGTGGTATATATAACCCCCCTCCCAAACTGAAACAGAATAAGCACAGAGAGGAGAAAGGGGGCACAGGTTACACTGGTGTCCTGCTCTATTATTCCTTGCCAATTATTTTAAGACAGGGTCTCTCTGAGCTTGGATTTGGGCAGGCATCAACAGTGACCCTCCTCTCACCCCACCCTACTTCAACGTGTGTGCTTGGATTCAAACTTGGGTCCCCAGGTATGGCACGAGGCACCACCACTTGCTGAGCTAACTACTGGGCCACATTATTTCCTCCTGCACCATGTAAAGAGATTGTTGCTAGAAACAAATGTTGCTGAAGGTAGTGTTGTCAACCTGAAGCAAAATCCTTATGGACTCAAAAAGAGGTCTAAGTAATAGAGACTAGCTTCCAGAGCACCCATGATCCCTGGCTTCAGCCATCCTTCCGAACTGCAGCATCTGTTTATCTTCTGAAGTTTAACATCAGAGATACAGAGTTGGGAAACAGAACCCACCCCAGTCACCTTGACAGAGATTTAACACAAAGCATAATTAAGTTTAGTGCTGAAATAACACAGGTGGAGAAGAACTCTAGGGCTGGAGGACTGAAAAAAAAAATAAAGTTCAAAAGCTTAAAGAGGGGTCTTGTTGAACTTGGACTTGGGTCTTCATCTGGGCCATTGCTGACTGGTTCTGGAGTGTATAGAAGAAACTGGTGTCTAGGAGGAGAGGCCTCTGGTCATTCAGTGCTTGTGTCTTTGAAGGGACACTTCTAGAATCTTAGGGAAAGTGAAAAGTAAACAAATACCACAGTCAGAGGATTTCAGGGCTGTTGTTGTGATGGTCAGAAGGAATGACAGCAAAGAAGTCTGGGTATCCTAAAACATGGGGGCCTCTCTCTCTCTCTCTCCCACCCAGTTTTTCAGATTTGTGGTGATGTATATATTTCATCACACATATTCTCTTCAGGACTCAGTTTTACAGAGCCCTGCAAGAAGTCACTTAGCAAGAGGGGACTATGGTTCAGCAGGCTGGGGAGCTAGCTGGCCTTGTGGACAAGGCACTTGCTACACAAACCTGGGGGAGGACCTGGGGTTTGGTTCCTGGTACCAAGCAAGGTAATGTGCTTCTGAGAACCCAGTGCTGGGGCTTCCCTGCCAGCTGGTGTATCCACAATAGCGAGCTCTGGGTTCTATGAGAGACTCTGTCTCAAGAAAAAAAAAAAAAAATTACAAGATGAGTGATAGAGGAAGATGCCTGATGTGACCTCTAGCTACACACACACACACACACACACACACACACACACACACACACACACACACAGAGACCATGGTTTTCTCAGTCTGGACAATATTTTAAAATTTTTAAAACAGTATTTTGCAAAAGCAGAAGGAACGGTCACTAATTAATTGGCAGAGAGGTTTTCCTCCTCACATGAGATTTCCTTTGCTTACCTCCCTTCCATTCCTCTTTCCTCCATGGCACCTCATAGCAGGCCGTTAACTATTAATCTTTCATTTGTCTCTTTCTTTCCCTTCACATCATGAAATCCTTAAGAACAAGGTTGCATTTTATTTAACTCCAGGTCCCCCGGTCATTACCACCCTTCATCCCATAGGAACTGCTCACTAAATGTCTGCTGAGGGAGGGCACAGGTCAAAGACCAGCTCGAGGAAACGAACAAGGAAACTGAACCTGAGAGAAGGGACCTCATCAGGAGGTGGAGAAGAAGCTTGGAGAGGAATCAGGATGATGGATGCCAAGTGTGAGGGGTGTGTGTGTGTGTGTGTGTGTGTGTGTGTGTGTGTGTGTGTGTGGAGAGAGAGAGAGAGAGAGAGAGAGAGAGAGAGAGAGAGAGAGAGAGAGAGAGAGAGAAAGAGAGAGAGCTATGCTTCTGCAGTGAGCACTCAGGCAGAAGTGCTCAGAGAAATCCATTGTTGGTAACATGATGCCAACTAGGAACACAGCAACAAGAAGTGATTGTCTACCGAGAGATGTAGAACCAGAGCCGCCATCAAGAGAACTTCCTGGGACAGGGGCAGAAGCAGTAGCGCTGACCCCACAGAGCCAAATGTCACCTGTCCCTTCCATTCTACTGCTTAGAGCCAAACCCTGTTCATCGCTTCCTGTGAGCTTCCCTGAACCTTCCCTGCCCTCCAGCCTAATTCCCAGTCAGTCAGGAAAACTGGAGCTGATTATCTCTTCTTTCTTGTATTTTCCTTTCTTTTCCCACAAGCTGACTAGAAACAACTTGTAGATTCTAGAAATGAATCATGATCTCACCAGTGAACATCAATATGTGATTTACCTTTGCCTCAATTTCAGCATTTGTGAGACAATCAAAATGATAGGTCTTTAAAATTGACATGTGTGAAAAATTTATTAAAAGCAAATGTTTGAATAAATTGGCCAGCACAAAGGCTGTTGATGTGTGAAGTAATTGTGTTGGTAGCATGATGAACCATAACAGTTTCCTACAACTCCCCTCCTTGAAACATTTTATCAGGAATAGCACTTACTATTTCCTATCTTCTCAGAGTCTAGTGTATAGAGAGTGTTCAGAAATAAATGAGAAAGCCAAGTCTCTTGGTCATCCTGAGAAAAATGACTTAAAGGATTTCTTTTTTCTTTTTCTTTCTTTTTTTTTTTTTTTTGGCTCATGGTTTGAGAGGACAGTCCTTTATAGTGGGAAGGAGCATGAGGTGGGTCACATGATCCAGTCAGGAAGGAGAGAGAGATAAATACTGGTGCTCACTCGCAAATTCTTTCCTTTTTGTCCAATTCATAAACCCGTGTTATGGGATGGTCCCATCCACAGTCAGGGTGGGTCTTCTTTTTCAGTTAACCCCTTACAGAAAGTCTTTCACAGACGCACCCAGAGACTTGCTTTTAGGATGATTCTAGATTGTGAGGTTCATGATCAATATTTAACATTACAGTAAGTTAGAAGCTTGAACTACTTTGCCCATGGCATGGGGGTGGGGATAGGGGTGGAACTGCTTATCTAGTATCACTCAGAACATTCCCACTGTTGCCAAAACTGGTCCTGACTAGAAAAATACATTTCTTGGAGCTGTCTGGACATGCAGGACATCATCAAGACTCCAGAAATCATCCCACAGTCATCACTGCATTCCCAAGGTCATTTCTGGACCCTGAACACTGACAATATTAGCAGGGATCCATTGTCAGGAATAGTGAGGAGCTCAGATAGGAAAACTGTGGAAGGAAAATGAGTTTATCACAGGAAACTGAAATGTTGTTGAACAGTAAGCCTCTGTCTGAAGAGCTCCTGGGCTTGGGACTTTGGCTCCCTCCATCTCTTATTTCTGCCTATTATTCTCTGAAGTGTGTTTCTTTTGTTTTACTAGTTGATAAAGATACAGGTGTATGTGATATTGGGGCAGAGACATGTATGTGTTTCCTCTTAGTTTATTATTGTTGTAATTAGTCTAAATGCAAGGTGTTGTCAGGGCTGAGTTCCCTGTACAGGCCTAGAGGAGAAGCCATTTTCTTGACATTTATAGCTTCTACACAGTGCTGCATACAAGTATTGGCTTGTGACCAATTCACTATCTTCAAAGCCAACAGCATAGTACTTTCAAATTCTTCTCTCTGTGACTATAATCTGCATTTCTCTCTTTAAAAGACTCCTGTCATACATGGGGTCCTCATGTATAATCACCTACATCTGAATATTTTCAACTTAATCACATTTGAAAAGTCTCTTTTTCCATATAAACTAGTGATTACACTTTGTGTGAGTCCCACCATGGACATCATTTTGGTGTGGCTAGAGGAGGTGGCCTTTTGAAACACACATAGGCATAAACCCTCTCCATAGTAATCATTGCATTTGCTCACAGGAAGATCAAATGCACATATTGAATGCTCTCAGGCTGGGCATTGTGGTTCATGCTGCACTCTCAACACCCACAAAGCTGAATCAGGGCTGAGAATGTACCTTAGTAGGTATCATGTCTGCTTAGTATTCATAAAACCCTGGGTTTGCTGTTCAACACCACATAAACTGGATTTGGTGACACACATCTGTAATGCTAGTATTTGAGAGAAAGAGACAGTAGGATTAGAAGTTCAAGGGCATCCCTAGCTATACAGCGTCTGAGGCCAGTCTAGGATACATAAGAACCTGTCTCAACAAGACAATGCACTTGCATGCACGCACGTGTGCGAGCACGCGCGCGCACGCGCGCGCACACACACACACACACACACACACACACACACACAGAGAGAGAGAGAGAGAGAGAGAGAGAGAGAGAGAGAGTTTGGCTTGAGATATCCCACCACCAACAGCAATATGATTGCTCTCAGTTCACTCTTAAATCTAAGAACACCTGCCATTATATATTGCTTCCACATTGTCAGCTCATTTGCTCATTCTGTAGTATGGTGTCCAGTATTTTGGGGAAAGTGTTATGCAATGAATTACCAATCTAGTAATGAATATTGCTCTGTATTTCACCACTAGCCTTTCCCCTAAAATAACTTTTCTCAGGAAGCAGTACAGCATGGATCCTGATAGTCAATGAACCTTACAACTTTTAGCTGATAATGCTTGGAAAGAAGCCAATTCTCTTCCAATTACCATTGAAAAGTCAACGGAACAATTCCAGTCAATCTCTGTTCATTTGGTCTTGTGGACCAGCCACCCTGTGTAGGATAGAATGGTTTTTATATTGTCCAATCTGGTTATGAGTATGAATGGGGTTCATGATGTGAAATTCCCAAATAATCAATAAAAATGGTATTTCTGCAAATGCTAAAGTTGTCATTGTTTTGCAAATAAATAAATGGTTGTTTTTGAAAAGGTATATGAGTATCCATCATATATATTGATGTTTCTGTGAGGGTGGCTACGTGACCTGATGCTGCAGGATGGATGTCTGTGTCCAAAAACAACCCATGTGTTAAAATTTTGTCTGATGGAGTCGTGTGATATCTAGCTTTGTCAGCTTGACACTACCTAGAATCACCTGGAAAGAGGGCCTCAATGAGAGATTATCTACTAAGTTTGGCCTGTGAGTATGACTGTGGGAGGTTGTTTTAATTGTGTTATAGCTTAGCCCTACTATGTTTGGTACTTCTTCCTAAACAAGGTGACTGAACTGTGCAAGGGTAAACTCATGAAGCTGGTCACTAGCAAGAAAGCAAGTAGGCATGTATGTGGTGATATATACTTAATGAAAATAGTCTGGAATATCAGAGGGGAGGCACTGACAGAGCCAACACAGAAAGGTCAGGGAGTGGTGACCCACACCTTTAATCCTAGCTTTAGAAATGCATAAAGAGGGAATAAGATAGCTGGGTGGAGGAAGAGAAGAGAGGTTTTCATCTTTCCCTGAACACTTCCTTGATAGAGAGAGGTTTGAAAAGGGAGGATTAGTTCCCACTCCCCCTAGAGGAACACCTGACTCAGTCTCGATGTTGCTGGGAGAAAACTGGATCTGCCAGGAGTGGAAGCTGAACTGAGCAATATTGGGACCTTGGGACCTCCTGCCCATGCTGGGGAGGAGATGGGAAGATGTGGAGAAGAGAGAGTGACCTGATGTGGTGGGAGGGGGAAGGGACCTTGAATAAGGATATAC
The DNA here is from genome assembly GCA_004025045.1 of Sigmodon hispidus. Classification (NCBI taxonomy): domain Eukaryota; kingdom Metazoa; phylum Chordata; class Mammalia; order Rodentia; family Cricetidae; genus Sigmodon; species Sigmodon hispidus. The sequence goes on from PVIH01000617.1 coordinate 191,331, forward strand.
ACAGATAAAAAATGTGACTTCTTTATTCATAATAAAAAAGAAAAAAAAACTAAAAAAAAAAAAAAGAAAGAAAAAGAAAAGGGAGGTTTCATGGAGACAGGCCTGAGGAGTTGGCAGGTGAGATGTGGCTATGCTTTGTTTCTGTATCTCTCTGGTATTCCAGCTTTTCCCCAATATCTGGCTATGGGTTTTATTATGATACCAAACAAAATCCATTCTATATCTGGCTGCCAATGTGGAAAAAATGAGCAACAATTCCCAAAACAAAAATAAGGCTGGAGAGATGGATCTGTCCTTTGATATTCCAAGCTATTTTTATTAAATATATATCACCACACATGTATATGTTCAATCTCTCTGCTCTGTTCTGGAAAGTAGTGTGACTAGTGCTTTGAAGACTGCCTTGTTTTCTCTGCTATGATGGACTGTAAGCTGGAACTGTAAGATAAAATAACCAATTTCTCCCCCAAGTTACACACACACACACACACATACACACACACACACACATACTCAGAGCATGGGTATGTAAATGAGAAGATGTACAAGTATCTGTTCTGTCTTTTTATCATGCAGTCTCGGGGCTTAGCAGGAACCTTTACCTATTCAGTCCTCTCAGGTGTTCAAATTTTTTATTTTATTCCTAAAATCAGATCATGACACAACACCGCCATCTACAATATGGCTTTGGCCACAGAGGTCTTAGATCAGTATGCTTCAGTTCTATTATACCCTTTCTATTAAAAATAATTTTGACTTCATTTTTACATTTCTGCAGTGAAACCCATAAATAATGTATATAGCTGTACCATTTGAGAACAATTAGTGCTCCAAATACAAAGGAAAAGTGGAAAGTAAATTGTTATAAAAATAGTTTGTTTTTACAACATTAGTTATCTAGCAAATTCTTTCCAATAGTTCCAGAAGGCTGGTTGGAAGCCCTGCCATCCCTATTAAAATTTATGTCTCTTCCCAAGTGGGTACCATATACTTAACGAATAGCCAAACTCTGCCCTGCCCAGTGCTGGTCCATCTTTGTCACATGATGCTGCTGTAATACCTCATGACAGTTTTTCCTACCTGCAGCTATTTGGTTCAATTATTTTGACCCATTCATTGACTGTTTCTACTTGAACATAAACTACATGACTGCAGGAATGTTACCTGTCTTGTTCAATGCTAGCACATTTTAGAAGTTCAATAAGTATGTGTATATGTATATATATATATATACACGTATATATATATATATACATATCATACACACACACATCTCTGGATGATTGAATCAATTCATACTCTTTTACAAACAAAAGCACCCCAAAACTAAAGAGGCAATTTTTTTTAATTATCTTAATTTGACCAAGACTCAGGGATTCTGTAAACTTGCCCTTGGTTACAGAACTATTATTAGTTGGGTACATTCAGGTTATCTGGGTTCCCATTCAGTACCCTTACACACAGACACCACCATGTATGTGTGGTTTTATCCTTCAGTAACTGAAAAAGAGATGTTTGCATTAAATGACATGGATGTTGCTTCTTCTTTTCCTAATTAATCAACTAAAAATTGAAGATAATTATAACTGATAAAGGTGAGAAATATCTAATACATCCTATCTGCCGTGTGGTGAATTTCATTTTTCTTCTTTATTGGTATAATTATAGTGTGAAGCTTCTGTGTCTGGCCTGGCCAGTCCTATATCCTTTCAGTCAGTTCCAAATAAACATACAGAGGCATATATTAATTATAAGTTGTTTGACCTATGGCTCAGGCATACTACTTGCTAAATCTTACTCTTAAACTAACCCGTGATTCTTATCTTGTTTAGCCATGTGGCTTAGTACCTTTTCTCAGAGGAGCATTCTTATCTTCTTTTCTTTGTGTCTGTTGGTATCTCTGCTCTGCTCTGCTCTGAGTTTTCTTAGGCTGTTAGCCCTGCCCATATTTCCTATCTGTCTTCTGGCCAATCAGTGTTTTATTATACCAATAGGAGGGATACATATTTATAATGCATAAGAGTATAATCCCACAGCACATACTAACTTCTTACATATGACTTGCATGGTCCCCAACTACATGCCTAAGTGCTCAGTAGCACTTGTACATAGCAATTAAACAATATGGTAAATGCTTTCTAGTTTTGCTGACACACCTTCCAGAAAGGCATATTTCCTGTTGAAGAAATAGGTAAGAAGGTGTACTTTACACAGGCAAGAGAAGGGAACTAGTGACAAGGAATGCACATTGCTGAAAACGACATATGCCAAAAGCTACTTCACAATACTTCATGAATTCCGCCAGCTCAGTGAGGCTTCAGCTGCAGCACGCCACTTTAACAACTTTCTCCCTCCTTGTTGATTCTATTCAAAGTGGCAGTGCTGCATCTTGGCAGAATACAAAGCATTCCAAACAGCAGTTGGAGTTGCGCACATTTAGAAGGGAGCTGAGAGAGCAGTTTATATCTACTTTTGAGTTTCCATGTGAGAAGAATGCAGTGATTATTTCCAGCAACTTTGAAAGTTGTCTTCTGAAAACCTGAAAGATGCCTGTGAGAAGGTAACAGTGGCACACTTTAAGGCATAACAAAGAGTCGATGATTTGCCTCTAGAAGCCACTGACCGATGTACTATTACTGCAGGCTCCAAGATAAAGCCTGATAATTCACCCGCAACCAGCAAGGATATGGATTAGTAAAGGGATGATTTTGAACTGGGCACTAGTGTTGACGTAAGGAAGTCCACTCTGCTTCCTCCCCAGTCTGATTACATTCATCAAGGCTTACAAAATCTAGGCATTTTACTTTTCTTGGCATTGTGAATGATGTCTTAGACTGAAAGAGATGTCACTACTCCTGTGTGGTAAGAGAATTTACATTGAAGCAGGGGATGCCTCTTTTTCCTGTCTTTTTAAAAAAAGTATTTATTTTACATCCTGACCACAGTTCCCCCCCATTCCTTCCCCACCCTTGACTACCTCCTCTATCCACTCCTCCTCTGTTTCTCTTTAGAATGGGGAGGACCTCCCATGGATATCAACAAAGCATGGCATATAAAGTTGCAGTAAGACTAAGCACCTCTCCTTGTATTCAAGAAGAACAATTCAATTCATTAAGAAAAATAGGTTCTCAGGAGTTAGCAAAAGCATTTGGGACAACTGCTGCTCCCATTATGGGGAGTTCCACAAATAGACTAAGCTACACAATAGTCACATATATAGAGAGAGGACTCAAGCCGGGGCTATGCAGACTCCAAGGTTGTTGATCAGACTCTGTGAGTTCCTATGAGCTAGCTTAGTTGTTTCTGTGGGGTTTCTTGTGATTTCCTTGACCCCTCTGACTCCTAAAATTCTTCCTCCCTCTCTCCAGCAGACTTCCCTGAGCTAGACCTAATGTTTAGCTTTGGCTCTCTGCTTCTGTTTCCTTCAGTTACTGAATGAAGGCTCACTGATGACAATTGACTACCTGTTTACTATTGCTAGAAGTGTTAGTTAGAGTCATCCTTGTAGAGTCCTGGGAGTTTTCTTTGTATAATGCTTCCACCTGATCCTCAAAAGCACCCCCTTTCCAGTCATCTCTTCCAGTACTCTCCCTTTCCACTTGCACCCCAAACTGATGTCTCAAATTCCCACCCCCACCTGTCTACCAAGTGATCTTTTATATTTCCCCTTCCCAGGAAAATTTATGTGTCCCCATTGGGCCCTCCCTGGTACCTGGCCTCATTAGGTTTGTAGATTGTAGCATGGTTATCCTTTCCTTTATAGCTAATATCCACTTATACGTGAGTACATATCATGTTTGTCTTTCTGGGTCCTTACTCCACTCAGAATAATTTTTTTCTACTTCCATCCATTTGCCTTCACCTTTCCTGATGTCATTGGTTTAACAGCTGAGTAGTACTCCATTGGGTAACTGTACCACATTTTCTTTATTCATTCTTTAGTGGAGGGGTGTCTAGGTTGTTTCTGGGCTCTGGCTATTACATATAAAGCTGCTCTAAACATAAACAAGTTTCCTTGTGGTATGACTGAGCATTTTTAGGATATATGCCCAAGAGTGGAATTGCTAGGTCTTGAGGTAGATTGATTTCCACAGTGACTGTACAAGTTTGCACTCCCACCAGCAATGGAGGAGTGACCCACTTGCTCCAGATTCTCTCATCATAAGTGGCCATTTGTGGTTTTGATCTTGACAGGTATAAGATGAAGAGTCATTTTGATTTGCATTTCCCTGATGGCTAAGAATGTTGAATATTTCTTTAAATGTTTCTCTACCGTTTGCAATTCTTTTGTTGCAAATCCTCTGTTTAGGTCTGTGCCCCATTTTTAAATTTAATTATTTGCTATTTTGATGTTTAGCTTTTTGAATTCTTTATATCTTTTGGAAATCATCCCTCTGTGAAATGTGAGGTTGGTGAAGATCTTTTCCCAATCTATAGACAGGTCTTTTGTCCTATTGATGGAGTCTTTTGCCTTACAGAAGCTTTTCAGTTTTATGAGGCCCCATTTATTAATTGTATATCTTAATGTTTGCACTATTGGTGTTCTATACAGGAACTTGTCTCTTGTACCAATGCAGTCAAGGCTATTTCCCACCATCTTTTCTATTAGATTCAGTGTAACTGGATCTATGTTGATGGCTTTGATCCACTTGGAATTTAGTTTTCTACAGAGTGATAGATATGGATCTATTTGCATTCTCCTACATGCAGATATACAGTTATGCCAGCATCATTTGTTGAAGATGCTTTCTTTTCTCCATTGTATAACATTGGCTTCTTTATCAAAACTCTTGTGTTTATAGGTGTGTGGGTTTATATATCTTAGACTTCATTTCAATTCCATTGATCTACCTGCCTGTTTTCATGCCAATAGCATCTGGGTTTTATTACTAAATCTCTGAAGTAGACCTTGAGATCAGGGACACTGATACCCCTGGAAGTTCCATTATTATACAAGACTACAGGACTATCCTGTAGCTCTGTATTTATCCTGTATCTTGTATTTAGCTATCCTATTTTTTCCATATGAAGTTGAGGACTGTTCTTTCAATTTCTGTAAAGAATTGTGTTGAAATTTTGATAGGGATTGTGTTAAATCTATAAATTGCTTTTGGTAAGATGGCAAGGTTTACTATGCTAATCCTACCAATCCATGAACATAAGAGATCTTTTTATCTTCTGATATGTTCTCTTGTATGGAATGTCTTTCTGCATTCTGTGAATACTATTAGTTAATAAAGAAGTTGTTTTGGCTTATGGCAAGGCAGCTTGGAACCAGGCAGGAAATCCAAGCATAGATAAAGGAGATGGAGGACAGGGTCAAGGAGACACAATTCATCCAACCAAAAAGCAAGATGCAAAGTACAGGTAAGCCACAAGCCACATGGCAATACACAGATCAATAAAAATTGGTTGAGTTATGCTGTAAAAGCTAGTTGGTAATGAGCCTGAGCCACAGGTTTGCAATTAATATAAGCCTTTATATAATTATTTGGGACAAAGTGGCTGAAGGTATGTCCAGACCTGGGGGTAGGCCGGGCTAGAACTTTGGGCTACAAATGGTGCCCAATGTGGGGCAGTGAAAATGTTTAAAAAGATTCCAAATCCACAGAAATGGAGACATACTGGGCTTTGTCACACAGTCTCATGCCAGCAACAGTGCACAGACAAGTCCCCCAGCAGCTGCCTGTGAGATGTAACTGGCCGCCACCAAGAGCTGAGCAGGGTGGCCAATTTCTACAGTCTCTCTCACAGGCTTCATTACAAAGAGGTTTCTTCCAGCAACTGCTTTCGAGTTTGGGAGCACAACTGTGGGCTTAAAAACACAGCTCCATGATACTTAGTATTGCTTCCCAGAATTGGGAAGGTAAGCGTGACTCTGGTACCACAACATTATAAAGAAACTTTAGGTGACTACCCAGGTAGCCAGATATGTCTGTCATTTATAAAATTTGGAAGTTGCTTACAATGTACTTCCTGTTTCCTCAGGTAATATTATATCCTTGTGTGGTCTTTGATGGAGTTGAAGATTAGATAGTTACGATTATAGTTTTCCTTAGTTATAATAAAAGGTAAATTACATATAAAAATTTGGGCTCACAGAATAAGGTAAATGGTAAAATATTTTTTAAATTTATGCTAAATACAAATAGACTAGATATTGTAACTGTGATTCTTGCTTGATAGCTCTTTTGTTATATGTAATTTTACTACATTAAAATTGAAAGCTTTTTTGATTAGACAGAAAAGGGAAGTGGTGTGGGATGTCTTCCTGTATGGTGTGAATACTATTGGTTAATAAAGAAGTTGTTTGGGCCTATGGCAAGGAAGCTTGAAGGCAATTGGGAAATCCAAGCATAAATAAAGAACAAAATGGTCAGAGTCCAGGAGACATAACCCAGAACCCAGGAAGCAAGATAAAAAGTATTGGTAAGCCAGTAGCAAAACCTAGACTAATGAAAATGGGTTGAGTTATGTTGTAAAAGCTAGTTGGTAATAAGCCTGAGCCATAGACCAAACAGATTGCAATTAATATCAGCCTTTGTGTGATTATTTGGGACAAAGCCGCTATAGGAGAGAACAAACCTTGGGAATAGGTCAGGCCAGAAACTTCTGGCTATGTTCACTAACTTCTATCTTCAAAGACTTGAAGTTTTTGATATATGGGCCTTTTATTTATTTGATTAGAGTTGCCTCAGATATTTTATATTGTAGGTGGTTATTGTCAAGTATATTATTTCCCTAATTTCTTTCTCAGCCACTTTATCATTTGTATGTTAGAGTACTGCTGAAGGTGTTTATTAGCTCTCAGAGTTCCCTGGTAAATTTTGGGGGTCACTTATGTATAGTGTCTATAATCATCTGCAAATAGTGATACTTTGATCTCTTTTTTCCAATTTATATATCCTTGGCCTCTTTCAGTTGTCTTATCGCTATAACTAGAACTTCAAATACTATATACTATGCTGAATAGATGTGGAGAGAGTTGACAGCCTTCTGATTCTAGTGGAATTGCTTTATGTTTCTCTACATTTAATCTATGGTTAGCTGTCTGCTTTCTGTATATTGCTTTTATGTTTAGGAATGTTTCCTGTATCCCTGATATCTCCAATACTTTTATCATAAAGGGATAGTTAATTTTGTCAAAGTCTTCTTTCATTTTCTTTTTTTTTTCTGTGTTCTTGAATTATAGTATTTGGATGAGATCTTTTTAATTTTTTTTATTATAAATAAAGTCTCATTTTTTATCCATGTATCCCTTTGTTCAAACTCCCTTCCCCCTCTTGCCCCTCCAAGTCACTCTCTCTTCTCCCCATCTTCCTTATCTCCTCCCCAGCAAGAGCAGGAGGTCCCAAGGTCCCAAGGTGGCTTAGTTTAGCATCCACTCCAGAAAAATCTGCTTTCCTCATCCCAACATCAAGACTGATCAGGTGTTCCTTTGGAGAGAATAGGCTCCAAGGTGCCAGTGCAAGATGCTTCAGATCCCGAGCTGTTCAATGGTTGTGGTTTGCAACTTGGGAATGCTTTGCTTTTTGTTTAAAGTCCACTAATGAGTGAATACATCCCCTGCTTATCTTTCTGGGTTTGTGATACCTCACTCAGGAGGATATTCTCCAAATCCATCCATTTGCCTGCAAAATTTAGGATATCACTTTTTCTTAATGCTTTGTGTAGATGTACCACAGTTTGTTAATACATTCTTCAGCTGAGGGGCATCTAGGTTGTTTCCAGGTTCTTGCTATTACAAATAATGCTGCTGTAAATGTAGTTGAGCTAATGCTTTTGGAGTGCGAGTGTGCATCTTTAGGGTATACGCCCAGTAGTGGTATTGCTGAATCCTTGGGGAGATTGATTTCCAGTTTTCTGAGAAACCGCCATACTGCATTCCAGAGTAGCTGAACAAGCTTACACTCCCACCAACAATGGAGATGTGTTCCCTTTGCTCTGAATCCTCTCCACCACAGGCTGACATCTGTGTCTTTAATTTTAGCCATTCTGACAGGTGTAAGGTGGTATCTCAAAGTTGTTTTGATTTGCTTTTCTCTGTTGGCTAAAGATGTTGAGCACTTTCTCAAGTGCCTTTCAGCCATTTGTAATTCTTCTGCTGAGAATTCCTTTTTAGTTCTGAACCCTCAGCATCTAATGAGATGATGATGTGGTTTTTAATTTCACTTTCTCAATATGGTAGATGACATTGATAGATTTTTCATATGTTGAACCATCCCTGCATCTCTGGGATGAAGCTCACTTGATCATGATGGCTGATTTTATTGATGTATTCTTGAGTCTTATTTGCCAGTGGTTTTTTTTTTTTGAGTATTTTTGTATGAATATTTATGAAGAAAATTGATCTATAATTAGCTTTCAATGTTTATTCTTTGTGTGGTTTGGGTCTCAGGGTAACTTTAGCCTCAGAAAAAGAAATTGGCAGTATTCCTTCTGCCTTTACTTTGTGTAATAAGTTGAGGAATACTAGTATTATTTCTTCTTTCAATGTCTGGTAGAATTCTGTGTTGAAACCATCTAGCCCAGAGATTTTCTTGGTTGGGAGACTTTTAATGAGTGCTTCTATTTTCTTAAGTTTGTTTAAATTGTCTATTTAATCTTGGCTTAAGTTTTGGTATGTGGTATTCTTTAAATTTTCTTTGTTCTCTGTGTTTTGATTATTAAGTGGTAGGGAGATTTTCTTTTCTGAACGAATTTAGTTGGGGTTCTGCAAGCTTCTTTTACCTTTAAGACATCCCCTTCTTTAGGTTGGGAATTTTTTTCTATGATTTTGCTGAATATATATGTATATGTATACATATATTAATTTTCTGTAGTCTACTTTATATCCTAATCTACACAGATATTCAAATACAGTTCAGGTAAAGGTTAAAATAACAAAGGGACAAACATCTCAAAATCCTTTTTCTGTGTCAATATTTCTGATTTTATTTTTTGTTTTGTTTTGTTTTTTATTCATAAAATAAAGTCCTTTTATGCATGTATTTCCTTGTTCACCCTCCCTTACCTCATTCCATTCTTCTCAATCACCCTTTAGCCTCCCTCCTTCCCATTCCCCCATCCCCTGCCCCCAAAGGGCAAGAAGTCCCAAAGTGGATCAGCTTAGCATCTACTCCAGGCAAGTCTGATTTCCTCATCCTAATATCAAGACTGGATTAGGTGTTCCTCTGAGAGAAATGGGCTCCAAAGTGCCAGCACACACATAGAAACACATTCTGATCCCTCCCCTCGAGGCTACACATACTGCCCAAGTCAATGGACAGTTCCCTATTCTTGGAGTGCACAGTTCCTTTTTCCTGATGGTTCCCCAATTGCTGTTCTTGATTCAGTGAGCTCCCCAGAGATCCATCTGGGCATCACTGCTGGAATTTTCCTCAGAATTCCTGTTTCTTTGCTCATAAAGACTCTCCTCCCCTGCTCTCAGCTGGACCAGGAGCTCAGACCAGTGCTCAACCATGGATCTCTGCTTCCACCTCTATTCATATTTGGATGTAAGTTCTGTGATGGCAATTAGGGTGGTTATTCCTTTGATTATAGTGGAAGTCCTATCTAGGCACCACCTTCACTATTGGTTGGAGACCTAGCCAGGAATATCCTGTGAGTTCTTGAAGGTTTCCCTAGCACCAGTCTCTTTTTAACCCTACACTGGCTTCCTCTGTTAAGATCTCCATCTTTTTTTCCCCTCCCTCTTTGTTGCTCATCTCACTCAATCATCTCCTTCTCTCATGATTTGTTCCTACATCTTCTTGGTAGCAACCCATTATGTTCTCAATTAGCTAAGGAGATCTTCTCTATTTTCTCTTCCTAGGGAATTCCCGGATGTCTCTCTTAAGTTCCTTCTGATCCTAAGCTTTTCAGGGGTTGTGGTTTGCAGCTTGGTTAGTCTTTGCTTTTATTCTAAATCCTACTTATGAGTGAGTACATCCCATTCCTATTTTTATGAGCTTGTGATACCTTGCTCAAGAGGGTATTATCCAAATCCATGCATTTACTTGCAAATTTTAGGATGTCATTTTTTCCCCACCGAGTAATACTTCATTGTGTAGATATAACAGAGGTTTTTTTTTTTTTTTAACTCATTCTTCATTTGCGATGCATCTATGTTGGTTTCAGGTTCTTGCTATTCTGAATAATGTTGCTATAAACATAGTTGAGCTAATGCCTTTGAAGTATGAATGTGCATCCTTTGGGTATATACCCAAGAGTGGTATTGCTGGATCCTTGGGGAGATTGATATCCAGTTTTCTGAGGAAGCACTATATGCTTTCCACAGTGGCTGTACAAGTTTACACTCTCATTAACAATGGAGGAGTGTTCCCCTTGCTCAGCATCATCTCCAGCATAGGCTGTCATTTGTATTTTTTTTATCTTAGCCATTGTATAAGGTGGTATCTCACAGTTGTTTTGATTTGCATTTCTCTGATGGCTAAAGATGTTGGGTACTTTTTCAAGTGTCTTTCAGCCATTCATAATTCTTCTTCCATTTTTTTGTTCTCAAGCACATTTTTTAAATGGGCTATATAGAGTTTGGAACTCTAGTTTCTTGAGTTCTCTATATATTTTAGAGATCAGTCCAATGTCATTTGTAGGGTTGGTGAAGATATTTTCCCATTCTGTAGGCTGTTGTTTTGTCTTATTGGCTGTGTCCTTTGCCTTACAGAAGCTTCTCAGTTTCAGGAGGTCCCACTTATTAATTGTTGTTCTTAATGTCTGTGATACTGGTGTTATATTTAGGAAGTGGTCACCTGTGCCAATGCATTGGGGAGTGTTTCCTACTTTCTTTTCTATCAAGTTCAGTGTGGCTGAGTTTATGTTGAGGTCTTTGATCCACTTGGATTTGAATTTTGTGCAGGGTAATAAGTCTGTATCTATTTGCATTCTTCTACATACTACCATCCAGATATGCCAACACCTATAGTGAAGATACTATCTTTTTTCCCATTGAATATTTATGGCCTCTTTATCAAAAATCAGGTGTTCATAGGTGTGTGGGCTAATGTTGGGGTCTTTGATTCGAGTCTATTGATCCACAAGTCTGTTTCTATGCCCGTACCAGGCTGTTTTTATTACCATAGCCCTATAGCATAGCTTCAATTCAGGGATGGTAATGCCTCCTGAAGTTCTTTTATTAGCAGGATTGTTTTGGCAATTCTGGGTTTCCTATTACTCCATGTGAAGTTGAGTATTATTCTTTTAAGGTAAAAAATTGTATTGGGATTTTGATGGGGATTACAGTGAATCTGAGATTGATTTTGGTAAAATTGCCATTTTTACTATGTTGACCCTACCTATCCAGGAGCATGGGAGATGTTTCCATTTTCTGATATCCTCTTCAATTTCTTTCTTCAGTGACTTAAAAGCTTTTATTGAGCAGGTCTGCTACTTCTTTGGTTAGATTGACATCAAGATATTTAATGCTACTTGCAGCTATTATAAAGGGTGATGCTTCTCTTATTTATTTTTCAGCCCTTTTATCCTTAGTGTTTAGCAGGGCTATTGATTTTCTTTTTTTACGCTAATCTTGTATGCTGCTACATTGCTGAAAGTGTTTATTAGCTGCAGGATTTCCCTGGTGGAATTTAGGTGGTCACTTATGTAAATGATCATACCATCTGCAAATAGAGATATTTTGACTTCTTCCTTTCCAATTTGTATCCTCTTCATCTCCTTTCCCTCTCTTCTTGGTTTAGCTAGAACTTCAAAAATTATATTGAATAGATAAGGAAAGAGAGGACAGTCCTGTCTTTTTCCTGATTTTGGTGGGATTGCTTTGAGTTTTTATCCTTTTAGTTTAATGTTGACTGTTTGTTGGCTTGCTGTATATCACATTTATTATATTTATGTATTTTCTCTGTATTCCTGATCTCTCTAGGACTTTTATCAAGAAAGTGTGTTGGATTATTTTCAAAGGCTTTTTTAGTATCTAATGAGATAATCATGTGGTTTTTTTCTTTCAATTTGTTTATATGATGGATGATATTTGTAGTTTTTCATATGTTGAACCATCCCTGCATCTCTGGTATTAAGCCTACTTGATCATGGTGGATGATTTTTTTGATATGTTGTTGGATTCAGTTTGGCAGAATTTTATTGAGTATTTTTGCATCAATGTTCATGAGGGAGATTGCTCTGTAATTCTCTTTCTTTGTTATAGTTTCTTTGTTCCTTTGGAACAGTTTGAGGCGTATTGGTATTAGTTCTTCTTTGAACATCTGGTAGAATTCTGCACTGAAACCTTCTGGTCCTTGGACTTTTTTACTTGGGAGATGTTTAATAACAGCTCCAATTTCCTTTGGGGTTATAGGTTTGTTTATGTCTTTAATTTGATCTTGATTTAATTTTGGTAAGTGGTACCTGTCCAGAAAGCTGTTCATTTCTTCTAGGTTTTATTGAGTCTTTGAGCTAGGATTCTTCTCCTTTCTCTATTCTCAGGTTTGGTTTTATCCAAGTTTTCCTGGTTTCCTGGATGTTTTGTGTTAGGAATTTTTTTAATTTAACATTTTCTTTGACCAATGAATCTATCCTCTATTGGATCTTCAAAGCTTGAGATTCTCTCTTCACCTCTGTATTCTGTTGGAGATACTTGCCTCTGTAGTCTGTCTGCTTCCTCAAGTTTTCTATTTCCAGAATTCTTCAGATTGAGTTTTCTTTATTGCTTTTATTTACATTTTCATCTTGAAAAGTTTTATTTGGTTCTGTCAATTGTTTGATTTTGTGGCTCTTTTTATTACATTCTTGAGATTTATTGATTTTTCTCTCATTTTTTTATTTGTCATTTTCTCTTTGCCTTTAAAGAATTTTTTATTTCCTCCTCAAAAACCTTTGTCATCTTCATAGAGTTATTTTTAAGGTCATTTTCATGTGCTTCAGCTATGTTGAGGTGTTTAGGACTGCTGTTGTTGGATAGCTAGTGGCACCATACTGACATTTCTGTATTGATCATGTTCTTACACTGGCATTTATGCATCTGGTTTTAGGTGTTGATTCCTGTGTTTGTCTTTTTTGGATGGATATATTGTTTCTTGGTTTCTGTTTCTTCTCTGGTCTTCTGCCATAAGTGGCCAAGAATTCTACTGACTGGCAAGTCTTCAGGTCTACTAGAATATCTCTGTTGGGGTTTGGGGTCCCTTGGAGCCCTTGATCCAGTCTGACCTCTGGTAAAGCCAAAGTCTTCTTGTATTTCTAGATCTGGCTTGTCATCCAGTAATGCTTTTGTCTTCTTCTGGGGTACCAAGAACAAGCCTGACCTCTGGTAGAGCTGCTGAGACTCTTCTTTCAATGAGTGTGGACTGTACATGAGCCTATGGTTCTGTTCTTCTAACTGATATGGACTATGTCTGGGCCTATGGAGTGTGCTGGAGTTCTAGGAAAGGGCTAATTGTCAATTGGTAAGGGCAGTTGTGGCTGATGTGGTCTGAGCCTCAGTGGCAGATGTATTCTGGGTCAGGAGCAGGGCCCAGCAGCAGCATGGTTAGGGACTAGCTGGGCATTGGCATGGGGAGGGGTACAAACCTGCTAGCAGTTCACTCACCAGTTGTTTTGTGTTTCCTGAGCCTACTTGGTAGAAGTCTTCTGGAATTGGTGATAGGGCCGAGGAGTGGGACCAGGGACTAGCTGGGACAGCATAGGCATGGGAAAAGGTCACAGAGGGCACAGTAGTGGATGCTTCTCAATGCATAATGATCACATTATGTATGAATTACTGACCATTTTAAGAGGGATGAATTAATAAAAGTTTTACTTAAAGCTTTAAATTACATGTTATAAATTGAAGCAAACAAATCATTATTATCTAGCAAGCTGATTTCTTTACTTGTAGGGTGTAGTCTGGTTTGTGAGAGTGATGAGCTGACCAGGGTCCAGAAAATAACCAACCCTGAGTCGTGCAATGGAAATGAGCACACCCTTTCAAGTCACTGTGTTTTTGCATTTTCTCTGGTTTGCACGTGTGTGTGTGTGTGTGTGTCTTGTGTTCTTGTGTGTGTGCCTATGAGTGTGTTGTATATATTGTCTGAATGAAAGTGCCCATGCCCATGTATGTAACAGCATGCAGAATGCTAAAGAAGACTTAGGGTCCCCTGCTCTATCTATCACTCACTTATTTCCATGAGACAGAATTGCTCTTACCATCCCTGAAGCCAAAATGCCAGCCAGTATGCCTCAGTACTCTGCCTGTTTCTGCTTGCCATGGCAGTGGAGGTTAGAGATGTGCATAAGGCCATGCTTGGCTTTTCTTATGGGTCTTTGTGCTTGTGTATCAGGTATTCTTACCCACTGAGCCATCTCCCCAGCTTCTGACTAGCAGCACCTTTTAGAGAACATTACTTACCATCTGTGAAGGGATCTACACAAACTATCATTTTCCTTGTGGAGATGATACTTGGGATTGTTTCTTGTCAACTTGACATATGCTAGAGCAGTGCTTCTCAACCTGTGAGTCATGACCTCTTTCAGTCACATATCAAATAGCTTGCATATAGAATATTTACATTACTAGCAAAATTATAGTCATAAAGTAACAATGAAATGGTTTTATGGTTGAGCTTACCACAACATGAGGAACTGTATTAAATGGTTACAGCATTTAAGAAGGTGAAAACCACCATGCTAGAGTCATCTGAGGAAGAAATATCATTAAGAAAGCATTCCCTGATAAGACTGTCCTGCACACAGGTCTGTGAGGTGTGCTCCTAATCGATTATTGACATTGGAGGGCACAGCTCATTGTAAGCGATGCTACCCCTGGGTGGGTCATTCTGGTGTGTGTAAGAAAGCAGACTGAGCAAAAAAGGAGCAAGCCATGTCTTTATGAACTTCCTACCTCAGGCTTCCTTCTTTGAGTTCCTGCTCTGACTTCCTATAATGATGGACCATAATCTGTGAAATAAAGTAAACTTTTTCTTAAGTTGCCTTTGGTCATGGTATTTTATCACAGCAATAGAAAGTAAATGAAGACAGGTGGTGTGCAAGCATCAACACTGAGGAATGTGAAATTCCCTCACTTGACCCTGATCCTCTTCAACAATCAACAGTAGCTTTCTGTGTGTGCATATGTGTGTGTGCGCACACATGCATGCTAGTGCTCATGCCTGCACGTATGTGCATGTGCATGCATGTATATATGTGCTTCTCTGTGCATGTGTGCATGTGTATGTGTGCATGTGTGTGTTGTTTCTTTCATGCCAAGTAAGTGCTTTGCCACTGAGATATATTCTTAGTTCTTCTTCCTTTCTTTCTTTCTTTCTTTCTTTCTTTCTTTCTTTCTTTCCTTATGAGATATGAACCTCCTATGTAGCACATGCTTGCCTAGATTGTGAGATCCTCCCTCTTATCCTAAAATATTGACAATAAAAGTCTGAGACACTATACCTAGAAAATGTTTCAGTTATAAAACTTATAATAGAAGTATCTAAACAGAAAAACTATAATTAAATAAGCTGTCTGTTTTCCTGACTTGTGTACACAATACTACAATTTAACTAGATTTCATTTTTTTTTATTGAGACATCATACACAGTATAAGCTTAATCTTTAATCAAACAGAAAGGATTTGTGTTTGGTTAATTCCTTTGGACAGTTGTGAGAGGTATATGGTTTAGCCTATGGAACTCACTGTTTTAGTCTTCTTTTTTTTCTTAATTATTTAGAAGATAGTTCAGTGTTTCAGCCATACTCTTGGTTGCTTAGGACTAAATTCTAAGAGTCAAAATGCTGATTTTACTGAAGCTCCTGGTTGTAATGCTGAGAAGATAAATCTCAAGCGGGTTGTCTAAACCCTAATGATGCCATAAAGAGATAGCAAGAGATCAAGTCATTCTGCCACCAGAGCCCCAGGCAACCCAAGAACAATGAATGTCTAACAAGTCACAAACATAAACTTAACAGGATCAGACAGAAAGTCATAGTGATGGCAAAATAAAATGGGGGATATTTAACTTGTGTAAGGGTAGAGGTAGGGTTGTCATTTTATTTGAAACTTCTCTTTATGCATGCTATGAGGAAAATCACATGGAATACATCATCTAATGAGCCATGAACTCTACCAGGGTAGAAACTTTAGCTACCCTTTTATTACTATATTCCTATATTCTCAGTGCCTAGCAGTGGGGTGTGTGTGTGTGTGTGTGTGTGTGTGTGTGTGTGTGTGTGTGTGTGTGTGTTAGCTAATGTGTTGACATGTGCAAGAGAAAGCCCACACTACTTGGGCTGAGAGTGCTTACTTTTCTCTAATTATTATAGCTACATTGCCCCGGGGCCTGCCACTTATCTTGGAGCAGGTAAGGGTACAAGTAGAACTCAGATAGGAACACGAAGTCTGTCAATAGAGGGTGTACAGGAGTCTTTAAACCAAGAAGTCTTCCAGGAAGTGCTGATGAGAAGACCTGTTTTCATCTCTATCTGGGACATATCATGCAAACACCTCTCCCTTCATAAATGTTTTTACTAGATTTCCTCTTCTTAGCAATGTACACAAATCCAACTCATTTGGACCAAAATAAAAATACATATTTTTATATCCTTGACAGGATGTAAACTTTCTCAGTCTACCTAAAAAGTAATTCAGCCACTGTTGCTAGGGCCTAATGCTTATCTCGGGAGAGGCTAAGAAGACTCAGCACCCAGGCTGTTCAAAATATTGCATGGCTGTCCCTCTTTGGCTGGGCACTGTCAGGACCTCAGACAGAGCTTGTTGCTAGGCCTTCAGGCAGACTCTAGGTTGGCTCATAAAGAAGTATGTTATGTACATGCATTGGAAACTGGCTTAAGCCAATTTCCTCAGCCCTATGGGTCTGTCTTACTACAAGCCACTTCACTGGAAATATACTTTCAAAATCATTTTGTTTGAAATTGTGTGAGTGAGTGTTTGCCTGTATGTGTATATGTGGTCAGTGAGCCATTATGTGGGTTCTGGGAAGTGAACTAGCATCCTCTGCAAGAGCAGCCAGTGCTCTTAGCAGCATAATGTCTCTCCATACTCCATTGTATGTTTTAATGATTACATTCCATTCTACATTTTCTGTTTTATTCTTCCTTTCTCTGACTGTTGTTTTATCTTTTCTTCTCTTTTTTAAAAATTAATTAATGAATGAATTAAACTTTATAGCCACCTTGTTTAGTGAAGTCTATCTTTAATTGGGCTATGTGATTAAGGGTAACTTTGAACTTTAGATTCTCCTGCTTCAACTTCCATTTTCTAGAAATATAAATATGCACTGCCTGTGCTTGTTTGCTACAGTTACTCA
The DNA here is from genome assembly GCA_004025045.1 of Sigmodon hispidus. Classification (NCBI taxonomy): domain Eukaryota; kingdom Metazoa; phylum Chordata; class Mammalia; order Rodentia; family Cricetidae; genus Sigmodon; species Sigmodon hispidus. The sequence goes on from PVIH01000617.1 coordinate 208,580, forward strand.
GTTAGTAACCTAGTGCTTGCAGCATGCCAGGCAAGACCTTTGTCAGCTGAACCATATCCCAAGCTTGCCTCAGGCTTTCTCTTCTGTGTACATATTTTTAAATTATTTTTATTTGTGTGTGTGTGTGTGTGTGTGTGTGTGTGTGTGTGTGTCACAGAGGGCAGAAGAGGACATCAGATCCCCAGAAGCTGGAGTTATAGTTAATGTGATCCACCCAACGTGGATGCTTAGAAACAAACTCAAATCCTCTGGAAGAACAGTGTGTACTCTTAACTCTTGCACTATGACTCCAACCTTATCTGTTTACAAACTGTGACATCTCCTTTTTCAGAAAAATGATGACCATGAATTATCTCTACATGCCCCACCTCTGTGTGCATGTATGTGTGCATACATGTGTTCACAAAAATACCTGTTCTATTTTTGACCCCTTTGCTATCCAGTTTTGAGTCCTTGAAATCCAGCCAGTGCAAAAGAATAGAAATATTGCTGGCATTCATTTCAATTAGAGCCAGCCAAAACAAGCAGGCATGCTGAATGCTGTTTTCCATTTCTGTCTCCAAGAGCATCCCATCATAGGATTCTAGTCCAACCTCACCCTCTTTGGAACAAGGACCATCTCTCTCTTTTGCAAGCTCTAGGGCCCTAAATCTGACTTCCTTGGATGGGAGGACAGCTCATGTCTGCCAAGGGTAACAGAGGACCCTGCATCTGTCATTCTGATCCATGCAGTCATCTGGCCAGATCTAGCATGCTGATCCATTATGCTGACCTACAGATACTAACATTAGTGTGTTCAAGTTTAGAGCCAAAGGCTGGAAACCAAATCTATAGCAAGGAGCTGAACAGGCTGGCCAAAATGAACCAGGACTTATTCTATTAGAGAGAATATTCCGTTTGCTCCAATAACGAGAACTCTATTGAGATCGGTTAATTCAATTCTGCCCATCTTATCAGATTTATTTTTAATGAAACTGAACAATAGTTTCATTTGTTATGTTATTAGTTTTCCCAGTAGAAGCCACGAGACTTCAGTACAGAAAGCAGAGCAGACAAGCTTCACCAATGTCTCTGGCTTATCAGTGATGCGTGCCAGTTTGGATATTACACAGTGAAATACCTCTCTCTTCCTTGGGGTCCCTTTCTTGCTTTTGGGACTTAGAGCTATGAGGCTGTCTCTCCTCTCATGTTGCCTCCCTAGGCTCTGTCTAATCTTTCCAGTCCCTTGTTAATTAATCTTTCAAGGCCCCTTACTGCCTCATTTCCACTAGTTGCTAGCTGAGTGATTTTGGCAAAATGGCTTAACCTTGCTAAGCCTTTATTTATTTTTGCTTGTAACATTTGGAAAGTGATGATAATACAAAACACTTTTCATAATTTTTTTATGAGAATGTAGTGCATCACAAGTATGTCAGTTTGTCTTTAGTGGCACATAGTATTCTGGAAGTATTGCCATTCTATTTTTAAAATTTTTTTCTACATCTCTTTCATGTTTCCTTCTAAGTTTCTGTGAGGACACAATGATTCTTTGTTTTATTGTTTTTGTTTGTTTTACCAGAAATTGAACTGGACCTTGTGTGTACTAGGTAAGTAGTCTTCTACTGAGCTAACCTGAGACCTTTCCAAATCTCCCTCTCTCCCTTTCTCCCCCCCCACCATGTGTGTGTGTGTGTGTGTGTGTGTGTGTGTGTGTATGTGTGTGTGTGTGTGTGCCTGTACATGGTGTAAGTATGCGTGGAAATCAGGGGAAGACATGGAGTACCCTGTTCTATCCCTTTGTGTTTTAATCCAGAGACAGGGACTCTCACCCTAACTGGAGTTTGCCATCTTAATTCTACTGACTAGACAGTGGACCCTAGCAAACTCTTCTGTGTATTTCCCTGAGAGCATGGTGTGACCTATTTGTGAGGCCATGGACAGGATTTCTGTGATGTTGAGGATCTGAACACATTTCCTCAGGCTTGGCCAGTAGGTGTTTTACACACTGAGCCATCCTTCAGCCTCTGTGCCTTTTATTCTAAGATAAAATCTCACAAAGTTCCCCAAGATAGCCTTGTTTTTTGCTACATAGCCTTGTTTAGTCTTGAACTTGTGATCCTCCTGTCTCAGTCTTTCAAGGAGCTGAGATTGATGGCAGGCCTGCGCCACAATTCCCTGTGTATGGTGATCTTGTTGACATCTATTTTCTGTGACTTTCCAAGTAAATATTCAATGAAAAGTATTATGACTAGACACATTGTTATGTCCCAAATCTATTTCCATTGCTGTCATATTTTGTTGTGGGTTTTTTTTTGTGATACTTCTCTTACTCTTTCAAGATTTAGTACATGTGTCTCTTTCTTCAAAGCCTCTTCTCACTGCAGACCCAGAGGATATATTCTGGTAGCCAAAAACACATCCCATGATAGATTCTTTAATTAAAAAAAAAGATACAAAAGTATCCCACATTCATATTGAGGTTCATGTCAATGAAGACCCTGTCATCTTCAGTCTGGTTCTCTAGACAGAGAGCTTCTTATTCCTAGTTAGTGACACATACTGTGAAGAAACACAGAAGAAACAGTGAATGAAGGAAGGCCAGACAAACATGGCAAAGAAACAAGTTAGATAGAAATACAGCATCCTGGTAAGCTTAGCCTCAGCTTACGGAACTTTCTAGGAGGTTATTTATATCCCTGATGTTTCCCAATTGTGTTAGATTTAATTGTTTATGTATTTATTTTTATTTTCTCCATCACTGTGACAAAAATACAAGCCAGAAGCAACTTCATAAAGGAAAGATTTATTTGGGCTCATAGTTTCATGAAATAGTCCAGCATGGCCGGTATGAGTGGTGGCCACATTGGCTTGGGATATGGTGACGGAAGCTTGCAGGGTGCTCATTCATCTCTCAGTAGATGAAGAAGTGAAAGACTTGGGCCAGAACCAGAAACAATATATGCAAGTCCTATCCACAAAAACCCACATCTACTAACTAGGTCCTGAAAACTTCCAAAACACCACTGGCAGCTAGAATCCAAGATTAAATACAGAAGTCTACTAGGGACATTCCTTATTCAAACTTCCGTTTTACTCATGAGGGAAAAGGCTGGGATGACAGTACAGTCATGTCATTTGGGACCTGGTTTGAATTATTTTGGTGGATGATATGCATAAACTTTAAAACATCTTAAGAGATATCCTTGGAAACTGGGAATGGAGCCTGGGGCTTGTGTATGCTAGGCAGGTCAACTACTGAGACATATTCCCCAGTTCCCAAATCATCTTCCATGAGTGGGTACAGGTGCAAACAGAGAACAGATAAATTCTGTAGCTTAGGGGCAAGAGATAATGGGCTGGGAAAGAAGCAGATCTAGGATTTTCTGTTGTATTATGTTTCTGGCCCAGATTTTGGGGCCTAGCCTCAAGGTTCAAACCCACAGTCCCACAGAAACACACACAATTCCACAGAATCATACAGACACTTACATTAATGTTATGCTGTTTGACCTAGGGCCCAGGCATATAACTTGCTAACTCCTTCACCTTAACACAACCCATAATTCTTATCTTGTTCAGCCATGCAACTTGGTACCTTTTCTCAGCAGCATTTCAACTTCTCCCTCTGTGTCTCCTGGCATCTCTGGGGTGTCTCTGTTCTGTTCTGAGATGTTCCCAGAGTTTTCTTAGTCTGGTATTCTCACCTAAACTTCCTGTCTGCCTCTGGCCAATGAGCTTGTTATTAAACCAGTAGGTGGGACAATTATTTAAAATGTACCAACGTAATTTCACTACATTTTCCAGCTATCCATGCTCTAACAACCAAGGAAGACACTGAATTTGAGATTTCTAGAAGAAGCTGTGTATTCAGCACCTTAAAACTTTCCAGGAGCACTCACAGCTGTGGGCTTTGTGCCAAGAGATGCCTGGAAATAGTTTGGTAACATGCCAGAGAGAAATCATTTATTATTTCTTTGAGGTTGGAAAAACAATAGGGTAGGAAGAGTTTGGAGCCGTATAGAGCTGATACCTTCCCCCCACTCCTACTTCCATTTTGAACATGTTTAATTGGAGTGTTGTGTAATTAATTGCATGTCTATTGCAATATGGTGTTTACTTACAAAGCACTGTGGGCCATGTCAGTGATTAGCCGCTTTCTTTGACGTCTGTCGGAGTGCTAATTACAAGCAAACATGGTACACTTTCTCTGACAAAGACACAGGCGGCATGGCACAGAGGTTTCGCTGCTTCTCAGCCCATTCTTTTTGCCTGGATGGTGCTCCTGGTTGGTGGCTTTACTGGAAATGCTGATCCAGCTGCTCAGGAGTTGCCAAGAATCAAAGAGGGTCTAAGTTTCTATCAATGATTCAATGGTATTGCTATTTCAGGAGCACTCCTCACCTCCAGCGTGTTCCTGGCCCCCAAAATTGGAAAGAACCAGACAACCTGTGTCTAATAAATCACAGCCCTGGAAATTCCTTGCTCACAGACTCTGCCAAACAATTATGCAGCGAAATGTTCTAATTGTCCTCCGATTTTAATGTTAATACCCATTTCCATAATTCCTCTGGATCTTTACGACACTGTTTGACACTTGCCAATGAAGCAAATGAACTGAAAGGAACATGCACAGATGGCTTGCGTTCCACATTAAACCCGCACACTGGGATCTGCTTTGTTTTCCTGTTGGTTTGGGTGGCTGTTCTGTTAACAGAGAGGCTAGCCTAGATTGCATACCTCCTTTGTAATATGGCCACCTCAAAAACAGCCCAGGTTGGTTGGAGAGAGGACACAGAGATCAGAGCAAAATGTATTTTGCTGGGTGGGATGGGGTTCTCTGCAGAGCATCCACATTTAAGTTCCCACCACACTAGGCTCTTGAATAAGACCTTCTGCTGTAAAGGGATGATGACTGCCATCACATCCTTCTGCTTGTGAGCTTGAAAACCTAGAAAGCGCCACACTGTATCTTCATCTTTTAAATTTCTGTCACCTTCTCTCAAATGTGAAAAAGTTGAACAGAACTATTGAATTATTGTCTTAGCTCTCCTGGATCCTAAAAAGCAGTTCAACAAGTTACCAATGGTATCTGATTGTTTCCTCCCACAATCAGGACTGTATCAGGGAATGCAATTATGTTTCCTGTTACAATAGCTTGTTTGTAATACAAGGCTTGTTTGTCTTCAAGAGTGTCTTACCTTGGGTGGCAGACAGGAACACAAGCACAGTGGGTAAGTGAATACAACAATTAGGAAAACTGACCAATTCCTCTCTCTTTTCCACTCCTACATTCTCCCCCTGTAGCTCCAAGTATGTCAGCCCATTCCTCAGCAGGCCAGCACTTCCTGTGTTTGCTTTCTGTGGACACTAGTGTTCTCAGAATTAGTGATCCCTCTAATGTTGAGAAGACACAGTTGACCAAGAAAATATCAAGCTAGATTCTGAAGTGAGACTCAACCACAGTAGGCTGTGGCATGTCCCTGAGACTCCCACAGCTTGTCTCGACCAACACACACACTGTGACATATATGGAAACATTGACAGGCACACACACACATGCATGTACCCACACAAATGAGAATATTTCCAATGGCCATGTATAGCCACAGCTACTATGTACATTTCATCAAAATGGGATTAAGATGTTCTTCCTACAGCAAAGGGAAAGTCTAGCAAATTAATGTAGTTCTCTCTGACTTCAAAGCTCATGTTTGGAAACATGCATTTTCCCTCTCCTCATACCTATTATGTTCTGGAAGTAATCCACAATTTCCCAGCAATGAGGAGTCTGCAGACACAAGAAAAGTTAGAGACACAGTAAGCAGGGAGAGGGTACCCTGCATAAAGGATATGGGGATATTTGACACAAGGATATTATATCTGAGAGACCTTCTGTAAACTATATAGGTTGTAGCATCACTGGAGAGGGTAAAGTGGAGAGGGCTTTAGAAAATGATACCTTTAAAATATTGTGTGCTTGATGGTTTCAGATACTTTTCATGTATCTACTCACAGTTTTCAGCAGCAATATCACCTGTTCAAAATCATTCACCTTGGCAGTGGTGATGGGAAGCCGAGAGCCCAGTGCTTGCCTGCCTAGCACGTCCTCTGAGGCCTCAGTTCCTCACATAAGAGTAGTCAGTGTTATTACCGAGGACGATAATCACCAATCAACTAGGTTGGAAAAAGGGCCAAGAAAAGACAAAAAGGGAATGACTAGCGACCTCTGTTCTGGCTTTTATAGTTTATTAAAGTCATATTGTGAGTGTCCGCTCTAGATATTGAGGGCTGGATGCACCAAGATTTCATTAGAACATTCCCTTAGTGTTTTTTAGGGAATGTGAGGATGAAAGACAGATTCATTTCCACAGTTCAAAGCTAAAACTACAATATAAAATATATATTCATGCTGGTGCCAGTTACTTAAGGTGCCTCTAGACACCAAGGTGCATCATGCTGTTATTTGCAGACGTGTTTGACTCAACTGTGAAGATAAGATTCTATTCAGTCCTATTTTGAGTCTTAATAGCTAAAATTCAAAAAGGCATTTGGTTCTGTGAGGAAAAAAAAACCCTGTAATTTACATGCTTCCATTATTATGGGGATGTATATGTGTGGGGTGGGGGAAGGGATTATTGTGTTTACATCACATTTCTTTGACAAGTAATGCATTTAATTAATCTACATAGAGTACTAGTACAACACAGTTGATTAGCATAGTAGACAGTGCCTTTTTAATATAACAAATCTACTGAGATATTTCCTTTGTTAATGAGTTGCATCATTCAGGGAAAGGTTGTCTTATAACCAATTCTTGAAAATAGCACTGCAGTCTTTGTGCACATGCTCAGAGCTGACAGATCCATCCTGAAAATGCACCAGAGTCTTTCCTTTTCTGGAATCCCTTTCCCAGTATCCCACAAGTTCTTTTCACACTCACTAGTTGGAATTCTGTATGAATGACTACAAAGGGGGAGTCTGCCTAGGATGTTAAGTCTTGATGGTTTGATGGGCTTTCACATCACCATGGCAACAAACTTCTAGGCATCTCTGTGGGAGATGATCAGATTAGGTCAATTGAGGTAATAACAACTACTCTAAGTGTGGGCAGTACCATTCAGTCCATCAGCTGAGTTCCTGGACTGAATACAAAGAAAAAAGCCAGCGGAACATGAGCGATCATTGCTCTTTGCTTCCAGACTGTGGATGCAGCATGAGCAGCTGCCTCCATGCTTCTGCTTCCATGGTTTTCTTGCCATGATGGTGTGTAGTTTTAAACTGTGAACCATAAACCCCTCCTTTCTAAGCTGCTTTTGTCAGGTATTTGAAATGAGAATAGTGACTAATGTAATCACACACTCATAAACTTTTAATGAAAGTTTCTTACAGGTCATTTTAAGACTGCATTTATAATCATCATGTTCTAATGAATTGTCTTGAACCTCTTTGTGAACCTGGGTGCAAATTAAGCTTGCCACATTGTACAGAAGTATATATGGATGGGCTCATTTCTACCTTAATTACATAGTTATACAGAATGACTCCACTAGGGGTGTGTGTGTGTGTGTGTGTGTGTGTGTGTGTGTGTGTGTGTAAAATTCACTAATAGCCTTTGCTAATCTGGAACTTGCTACGTAGATCAGGATGGCCTTGAACTCATAAAAATTTGGCTATGTCTGCTTTCTGAGTGCTGGTATTAAATGTATGTGTCAAAATGCCTAATGTCTACTATATGTATATATTTATTTACAAATGGCGTACTAATTCTTGAGAATTTTGTGAATGGATACAGTGAAATATGATCATATTCACCATCAGTTTTTACTCATCAAGTCCCTCAATGGAACCCCCAACCTATGGCATGTCCATGTCCTCCTTCCAGCGTTAATATTTTCATTATCTCCTCCTCTTCCTTCTGCATAAGTTACTAAGTACAAAGTCTAGTTAGCATCACCAGTAAGTGCACAGCTGTGGAGCCATCCACTGGAGCATGAGAAGCAGTCAATGGTCACACTCCCAAAGAGAAAGATTCTTTCTCCCATAGCAGCTACCATTTCCCAAAAGCCCCTCAGTTGTGAAAGGGGCATTGAGATGACCTCCTTCATCTATACTGGGATTTTAACTGGCTTGATTCTGTGCCAGTTATCTACAGTTTCAGGAAATGCCTGGCAAATGTGTAACCACCCTGTTACCCAAATTTAACAAACCCACACACTTGTATAACCAGATGCCTTTAAAAATCTTAAATTAACTTATTTCCTGCTAGAAAAGCCCCTCACTTACTATCCTAGCCAATCTCTATTCAAAGACAACATTAATCTTATATCCATCATCACAGACTTATTTTTTTAACACTTAAGCTGAATATTATTTGATAATGTATTTGTATTACACTTTCATTATTCATTTGTCTGTTGTGGGACATCTATGTTGTTTTCACTTCCCAGCTCTTGGGAATAGAACACCAGTGAAATAGCTCCAAATGCAAGTGTATGATCTGGACTAACTTCAAAACCCAGGAAAGCAAAAGATATCAATGTCAGGTGGGAGATGAGCAATGGAGAACAGAATATCAGGGCACAAGTGATCCGAAGGGAAAACAAGAGCTCTAATTAGGCAAGGAAAAGCTTCAACCCTAAACAAAGACATACAGAACAGAAGAGAATAAAATATCTTTTTCTGAAGAAATGAAGGAGGAGTAGATTGAGAAAGGGGCAAAGGGGAGGTAGGGGAGAGGATGGGGGGAGAGGAGGGAGGGGAAACTGACGTCAGGATATAAAGTTTGAAAATGTCAGAAGGACTCATACTATTATCTACCTAAAATTACCTAAAATACAAAAAGTCAGAGGTAAATATATACCTACAAGTTAAATAAAAATTTCCCATTTTGACTGACAATGCTCTCCCCAAGAGCCATAGACCATCCAACAAAAACACAACACCATGAGAAGCCCTATTTTGAGTTGTTGATCATGGTTGTCCAAGAAACTCCCAAAACATTATAGGCTATTGCTATTGACCTTGGTCACACAGGTTTGTGTTGAAGACACCCAGAGATCTCTGAGCTAGCTCTAACCTGAAATCCTCCTTCATAAGAACTGGCATTCAGTTTTAGAATGGCTCCAGAATGTGTCAATCAGACTCTCAATGGAGGGTAGCACCCAGCAGTCCCACCTAGCTATGAGCCGAAACAATGCACATGATGGCATGTTAACTGAGGATGCAGGAGTGGCATGCACATCTACTGATAACAAATATGTCCCTAACTGAGCTTTAAACCTGTTCAACAAGAAGGAAATCATATTCAGAATTGGAAACCTAGCTATCTACACAGGGCTAGTGATGTCAAAGATTTTGGAAGTGAATCTACAAAGTTACTTTGCTGAACCAGCACAATCCCCAAGTAGGTTATAAATATTTGCCCTTACACCCACATATTAGTGTAAGATTAAAGAGCTAGAGGAACAGAAATTCTGATGTGAGATTGTGTTTCCTAGAAATGTCTGAAAATTCAACCATCAAGTTTCACCAACATAGTGTCCTAATCATGAGCTGAGCAAGGATAACATCAATGAGCATGCTAATGTGAACATGGGAAGATCATGAGGCCTCAACCTAGACAAAAAAAATTACAGGCAATTTAAGAATGCTGTGAGCTAGAGAGATAGCTAGACTTCCAGGGAGGGACTGGAACACCAATGTAGCCACAAAACCTTTCACCTACAGTTTGTCCTGCCTATGAGATGTGCTGAGGTAAGGGTGGCACAGAGATTGTGGGAGTGATCAACTAATGACTTGTCCAGCCTGAGACCCATGCTATGAGAGTGAGTCCATCTCTGACACTAGCTGGAGTGACAGGACCCAGAGTCTGGATTGCCAAGTGACTTAGGATAAAACCAAACAGGTTTGAACCAGGGGGAGCGAGGGAGTGAATATAATGATGACTAATGATATCCTGCTATTCTCATAGACTGGTGCCTAGCCCAACTGTCACCAGAGAGGCTTCCTCCAGTAACTGGCGGAAACAGATGGAGACCCACAGCCAGACATTAGGCTGTGCTCTGGTAATCCTGACGAAGAGAGGAAGGAAGGATTGTAGGAGTCAGAGGGGTCAAGGGCATCATGAGAAAATCCACAGAACCAATTCTGAATTCACAGAATCTGAACCTACAGCCAGGGAGCCTGTGTGGGCCTGACCTAGTCTCTCCATATATATGTGACAAGTTGTATAGCTTGATCTATTTGTGGGATTGTTAACAATGGGAACAAGGGCTGTCCCAAAGGCTTTGGCTGGCTTTTGGGACCCTACTCCTCATACTGAGCAGCCTTGCCCAGCTTTTATAGAGGGGAGGAGCTTAGTCTTACTGCAACTTGGTATGCTATGATTTGTCGCTATCCATGGGAGGCCTATCTTTTTCTGAAGATATGAAGGAGGAGTAGATTGAGAAAGGGGCAAAGGGGAGGTAGGGGAGGGGATGGGGGGAGAGGAGGGAGGGGAAACTGACGTCAGGATATAAAGTAAATAAATTTAATTTAAAAATGTGGCAGGGATTAAGCAAATCCCTACTTTTCCTGACCAGGAAGATAGTACAATTCATAAGAACGCTTTCTGCTCTTCCTGTGGACCCAAATTTGGTTCCCAGCACCTACACTGAATGGCCCATAGCTACCATTTACTCCAGTACCAAGAGATCCAACACTCTCTTGTCCTGTGGGTTCCTTTTGGATTCTGTTCTCTTAAACACAGACAGACACATCCACATGCCCATAAATAAAAAATCTATTCAAAAACAGAGTAAAACAAAACAAAATAAAAAACCTCTCCAGACTTTTATGCCCAATTTCCTTCATAATCTTGAGAGGCAGGTTGTATATTCTTACCTGAGATTCTTGGTATTCCAAACAGGTTTCTTTTCAGGTTCTGCATGGACATGTGTTGAGGTGGATTTCAGGGTTTTTTGTTTGTTTGTTTGTTTGTTTTTGTTTTTTTTTTAAAAAAAAGAAGTGTTTAGTAGTTCCAGCCGTTCTCAGCAGTGGAAAGTGGAATAGGACATTAGCCCATGGAACAAAGGGGAAATGCATAGACTTTAGAAGAGAGGGCTCTGAGCTAGTGGGGTGGAGCCTCTGAGTTTAGCAGACTGGTGAAGGTACTGGACAGGATATGAGGCAGTAACTCAGGAAGCTGCTCTTGTCCCAACCTATCTTGCTGTAAGGACCTAGTGACTCCTGGAAGCTGGAAAACAGAGTCTACAGGAGGCTGCTTCTATCTACAGCTTCACACCTGTGAGCTAACACTTGGAACCAAAATTGTGAGTTTCAGATTATATTTCCTGATTTTAGAATAATTGCATATGCACCAATGAGGTATCTTGTAAATAAGATCAAAGTCCAGAAACAAAATTAATTTTGTTTGTGTACACAGTCTGAAGGTAATTTTATGCAAATATTTCAAGTAGGTTTCTGCATGAAAGAAGATTTCTGTAGGTGAAATTTTTCCATTGTGATTTGCTGTTATTTTATATATTTAGGAATATTCTAAATTTTGGACTTTCCGTGTGGGATCTTTAAACACTATGAGTCCTTTTTTTCAGTTGTGAAAGTTGGAGCTTGTGGTAGATGAGATGTAATGAGATTTCATAACTTGTCTTCTCATTGTTCAGCTGGACATGGGGCAGTGTGCATCTGGACATGGGGCAGTGTGCATCTGGACATGGGGCAGTGTGCAGCTGGACATGTGACAGTGTGCAGTTGGACATGGGGCAGCATAATAATGGGGCTATCAGCTGAGCACAGATACTAAAAGACACATCACTCAGACTTTTAAGAGTGCTCAATTGTAGACATTTGGAAGGCAGTGGAGATTTCAGAGACTCTAGTTGTGTCCTGTTGATATCTGTTCCCACCCACTAACTAGCCCATAGCATGCCCAGATACTGTGATCCTCAAGCAGAGAGGTTGGCTGTATCACACTGGCTCTGAATACCCTCAGAGCTTACCCAAGTCTACTTTTGTTCTCCAGTAATATTTTCAGCAATAGCACAAACTATTTTTTTTATTTTCCTTGATATATTTTCCCATTACATTTGAAAATTTGTCAGTATAAAAGTTTTGTCCCAGTGGAGATCCAGGCCAAGGAGCTAGAAAATAACCCATCCCTACACAATGAGCTAGATGAAAAATCCAGGCTCCTCCTGCCCCTCCTCTACAAAGATAGGGATGCCAACATGTTCTTGGGGCCCCATCCTCACCACAAATGTGTCTGGCTGTAGAGATGCTTGTGGGATAAAAATAATCAGGACAGCAATAACAGCAATGCAATTTATTGACCCACCTCTTCAGTTATAAGTGAAGCATCATGCCTGGTACTTTATCCTGAATAGCTTCATTTATTCTCTTTATCATAGGCAGCAACGCAGTTTGGAGAAGAACAGACATTTCAAGGTTACCCAAAGGTGCAGGGAAAGAACCAGCTGGAATTTAGTTCTTTAGCAAAGAAATACTAATAACAAGCTCTTAGATCTTTCACTGGGTAGTAAGCAGACAATAGGCATTTGTAGGAGATAAGTCAATGGTCCCAGCTAGAACATTTGCATAGTGTTGTTACCTTGTTTATCTGCTATGTGATAGGAGGGTCTGAGGATCCCTTGGTGGCATTGACACCTGGTAAAAAATGCAAGGAACTCTGACTACTACTTGTCCTGAAATAGAAAGGAAATAGAAAGGAAGAGACAATTGAAGAAGCCAAAAAAAAAAAAAAAAAAAAAAAAAAAAAAAAGCCTTCAAGGGGATTTCTTGGTCTGTTCTCCCTGTAGGGATTCACCCTGGAATTATAGGGTCCTGTTTCTAGAATACATAGAGATGCCACCACCACCAGTGATGTCTCTCAGGCTGGACTTTTGGGGAAGCACTTTACATATAGCAAAACACTCCCATGGCAGCAGTAGAGTCAACAGGGTGGGGAGATAATTCAGTGGGTAAAGTTGAGGACTTGAGTTTGAATCCCCAGCACTGATTTAAAAACCAGACCTTGTAATGTCAGCATTGGGAACTAGGGTCTAGAAGGAATACAGACAAAGTGTTGGAGCTCCAGGTTCAGTGAGAAACTCTCCAAAAAGATGGAGGAGCAGCTAAGGAAGACATTTGACAGTAACTGCTGGCCTCCACATGGGCATGTGCATCTGCACACAAATGTGGTCACACACACACCCTACACACATATACTCCCATATCCACACACATGAATGAGTGAACTTATACCTATCCTCATATTGACACTAGTCAGGTTCCTTTAAGAGTGAGGAAACATATGTTCACAGGTGTTGAGTGATTTTCTAGCTTCATCCACAGAGGAAATGGATGAGCCAGGTGTTAAGATGTTACTTTCCAGATTCCAGTATTAGCCTGGATGTTACTATGTGTGTGTTTGTTGGTCTCAGATGAACCTGGTTGTGCTGGCTAACTTTATGTCAACTTGAGCAGGCTGTCTAACGTTATATCATATGAGAGGAAGGTATCTCAATTGTGAAAATGTTAGTTTAAGATTGCACTAGTCACACAAAATCCCCTAGCCAGGGCTCATAGGGACTTACAGCAACTGAACAGACAATCAGGGGCTTGTACAGGTCTGTGCTAGGTCCTATGTTATGGTTGTGTAGCTAAGCCTTCTTGTGAGACTCCTAACAGTGGGGGTGGGGGCTGTCTCTGACTCTTTTGCCTGATTTTGGGATCCTCTTCCTCTTACTGAGATACCTCATCTAGCCTTGATACGAGGACATGTGCCCGGTCTTATTGTAATTTGTTATGCCATGTTTAGTTGATATCCTTGGGAGGCCTACTCTTTCCTGAAGGGAAATGGAAAAGGAGTAAATCTGGGGGAGACAGGGTGAGGAGGGGAGGCTAGGAGGAAAGAAGAGAGGAAAAAGGGGGTCAGGATGCAATATATGAGCGAAGAACAAATAAAAAGGAGATTTGGCTGCGGAAACTGTAGGGCATTTTCCTAGTCAGTGATTGATGGGGGAAGAACCCAGTCCAGTGTGGGTGCTGCCATCTTTGGGCTGGTAATTTGGGATTCTAGAAGACAGTAGGATGCATAAGCCACATGGAGCAAGCCAGTAAGCAGCCCTCCTTCCTGACTTCTGCACCAGGTTCCTGCCCTATGTGAGTTCCCATCCTGAATACCTCAGTGGTGAGCAGTGTTGTGAAAGCATAAGCAAAGCAAACCCTTTCTTCTCACAGTCACTGTTGGTCATAGTTTCATCACAGCAATGGGAACCCTAACTAGGACATTGTTTATGTTGTTCTAGGAGGTCTTGCAAAACTAGTTCCAGGCAAATATGCCATCATTTACATATAAATGTTTATTTCAAATATAGTGAAGGAATATTCCAAGATGCCATGCATAGCAAGCCACTTGTGAACTTTTAGAGAGCTGGGTAGATGTTTACAAGTATTTGAAGACAGTGTAATCACATTCTATAAAGAACCTGTGACTTGGGCATTCTAGGAAGCACATACCTTCTTTCTAAAGCTTTTGGGAATTGAATAAGGTTTAATGTCACACAGTAGAATGTGACACAAATCGAAGTAATCAGAGATGTCTTAAATACATGGGAACATCCACAGTCAACCTGACACCTCTTAGTTTTTATATATATTAACAAGTGTGGATTTGTACTGTTGATAAATCTTCAACTTTCAGGAACTGAGGTGACATTACAAAAAGCATCTCCAGCATAAAAGAGGAAACATGTCTGAGTCATGTAGACAAGGGAATAGAGAGAGAGAAAGGGGAGTTAGAGACACAGCCAACAAACCAACAGCAATACAGAACATTTATTTCTTCTCCTGCTTCTCCTCCCCTGCCCTCTTCTCTTTCTTTGCTCTCTTCCTCTTCCCCATCTCCTTCTCTCCTGCCTGCTTCTCTTCTCCTTGTTTTCTGTCCTTTTAATTTTGGGGTTTTCCAGAGTTAAGCGCTTGCACAGCCCATGCTGGCTTTGATCTCTCTGTGAAACTCAGGACGACTTTGGACTCCTGATCCTCACGCCTCTACTTCCAAACACTGCACAGACAGATGAGAACCTCTTTACCGAACATGACAGGTCTCATTATTTTAGTGATTTTCCACCTATATGAAATGGTTAGTATCTCTAGTTTATGAAATTTATGTGGTGACATACTGTATGTTAAATAAGAATAGTCTGAAATATCAGAGGACAGATTGACCCACAGAGCCAAACCAAGAAAGCCAGGGGGTGGTGACTGACACCTTTAATCCTACCACTTGAGAGTGAGAAATCTGTTTGGATCTCTGCGAGTTCCAGTCCTAACAGAGCCCAGTGGTGGTGGCACACACCTTTAATCCCACCACTTGTGATCCCATGCTTCTGCTTCCAGTACTTGGGAAACACATGCTTTTAATACAAGCACTAGGAAAGTTGAACCAGCAAGTGAGATAGCTAGAAGAGAGAGACAGCTAAGGCTGGAGGAGGCAGGACTGTTTCCCTTGGCCTGCCACTTCCCTTTTTGGCTGAGGATGAAGAGGTTTGGAGTTTGAGGATTCATGGAGACAGGATCTACCCTTTCTGGCCTGAGGAGCTGGCTAGGTGAGAACTGGAAGAGGCTTGTTTTTCTGTCCCTTTGATATTTCAGACAATTTTTATTAAACATACAATGTATCACCACAGGTTTATCTCTGAAGTTCAGAGATAAAAAAAAGTTTGTGCTTTATAGCAAATGCAGGCAGAATTGAAGGGTAAACATCTATTGTTTTGCTTCTAAATCCTGTAGCTTTGTGGGTGTTTATAGAAATTTAAATATGTGTTAATCTTGAGCTTGCTGACAGAATGTTTTACAGAAGCAACTAAAAGAAGGAGTTTCTGTTGAGTCTCAGCTATAGGTAATATCAGTCCATAACTGCAGAGCGGGTTTGAGAGCAGAATGGACACAAGTGTGCAGCTGGTCACATGCCAATAGCAGTTAGAAAGAAGCTGAGCTGGGTTAGAACTCCTATTTTTTGCAGCCAACTTCTCATAGTTCCCACAGCTTCCCAAACTAGTACAACCAGTTGAGGACCAAGTGTTGCTGCAGGTTGGGGCAATCTCAGAATCAAACCCTAATCCATAATTAACATTAAAAACATTGCCAAGTACACAACTCGGTGGGGCATGACTTCTTTGTGTACATAAACCAAGGAAGGGCTGTGTATCCATGTGCAGAGGGTCTCTATGTGCTCCTTGGTAGTGCTTCCCTTGTTCCTCATCCTGCCTTGAATAACCTTACTTAAGGTTATCAGTGTTAAACATTTCCAATGCCCTGTCTATAGTGGATGTCACATCTTGTAGCTTGCTCCTGTCCAACTACACAATGATTTTGAATTCTATGACAAGTAGAAGAAACAGCACCCAGAAGATGCACAAGTCCTCCTATAAGTGACACCTAGATCCCTACTTCACTGTTCTCTGCAGGACACTTTTTGCTCCCATGGGGTCCTGAGTCCCCAAGCACAAACAGCTTGGACATAGAAGGCAGCGAGCAGAGTCAGGTCCTGCAGAGCTGGGGGTGGGGAAGCTCGGCTGTTTGGAGGATGAGTTCCTGAAACTCTCGTGATGTACAGTACACTGTTTGCTATGAATAATTTAGCTCTGCTCACAAAAGATTAAAAAGAAACAGCAGAAGAACACTCATACGACATGTCACCCTTTCCCCGCCATCCAATCTCCCTTTAATTCAGAGAGCAATTTTCCCACTGCTGAATCCCTCCTGGCTGAAGGAAGATCATCAGTTTGCCATTGGATAAGGTCCTGATTTAAAGTTTTATTTTTAATATTAAAAAGATGAGCATTTCTTTCATATCCCAGAGAAGCAATGAGTAAACAAATAAAAAATTCATTAGAGACAGGCTGCTATCGCCCTGATGAAAGTTTGATGTTAGAATGTGCTTTCAAAAGCCTAAACTGTAGTCAGTGGGTTATTAGCTCAGCAGAAATCCAAACCAAGGAAAGACCAATTGAAGAATGGGCAATGTCTATGTTCCTGGTTTCTTCAAGGCTTCAAAAAGTTAACTCCCAAATTGGGAGAATGGTTAGTCTGAATGGCTACTATCATTTATGTTGAGAAAATTAAATTTCAGTGATGCTTTGGAGTCTTTATGTGATAGCATTTGTTCCTCAATTTTACCAGGTTTATCATGTGCCACCAAGGACGAATGTAGGAAGACATGATGTGTTATGGTTGCTCAACTCACAGCAGGATGGAGTTTTCATTTTGAAAACAAGTACCCGCCCTTCTTCCCTTCCTTCCCCTTCTCCTTGGTTCCCTTCATAATCCCCCTTCCCCAACTTCTCAAACATTCCATTGAGGTGCCTCTCTTTGGTGAAAAGAAAGAAAAACTCCATGCCACTGAGTCAAGCTTTCCAAGGAGAGAAACTGAGGATCAGTTAGAACCTTCTCTTGCATATACTAGGTCTCTGGCCCAACTTCTCGGCAAAAAAACCAGCTTGTATCTACATGGACTTTATTATTGGTAGCAATATATAGTGAACTAGTCCACACAGAAGGGAGGAAAACTACAGAGGTAATAATGCCAGGAGGAAGAAACATAAAGTGAGATGGAGATGAGAGATAAAGAGAGAGACTAATGCGAAAACATTGGTGGAACTTGACTTTTCAGACATGGAGCCCCGCCCCCAGCCCCTCCCATGGCTGGGGATGGAAGCCTATGCTGGGTGAGACCTATACCACTCAGCTATATCCCCAGCCATCTGGTAACATTTATTTTGAGACAGGATCTTCACTAAGTTCCCCAGGGTGACCATGAACTAGCCCTGAACATGATCCCAGGCAGGTCTCCAACCTAACACTCTCCTGCCTTAGCCTCTCAACTATCTGAGACAACAGGCAGGTCTGTACCCAAGGCTTGGCCTCCTCTCTCTTTTCTTGCTACTATTATAATGTCAGTTCAAGCTAGGTTTCTGCCCCTGCTGCTGCAGGGAAGTCTTCACTCCCACTAGTGTTTTGAATAAATATTAATCACAGTAAACCACACGTTATCTTTTTCATTTGTCCGATTTTCATCTTCCTCAAAAATGTACCTTAGAAACTCATCAGACTGGACTCATAAAGAAATATAGAAATATAAAAGTGAAGGCACTTGATTTACCCACATTGTGGCTCAACTACACTGTTTTAAAACATTTAATTATACGTGTACACACACACACACCACTCACATGCATATACCACACACACATACCACATACACGCCATACCACACAGACCACATACATACACACACTACATACCACACACACACATACCACACACACAGCATAGCACACACACCACATACACACACACATCTCACACAGTTTTGGGGTTATGTCTTCTGCCTCATAAAGTCAAACAAGCCAGGCACACAAGGACAAACATCATCCACCGTCACTCATGTAAAGTCTAAGTGTCTGAACTGGTGGAATAACAGGGTGGGATGGTGGAAACCAGAGGGCTAGGAACTAGAGATGACAGGGGAGAGGGGTGTGGTGGGAAGAGAAGTGAGGTTGAGCCTCACACAGCACAGTGATGAAAGTTAACATTAAAGTATTTCAAAGTTGCTCAAGGAACACATTTTTAAAGATTTATTTATTTTACATTCTGGTCACACTTTCCCCTCCCTCCACTCCTCCCAGTCCCTCCACCAATACCTCCTTCCCCTGCCCCCCCTCCATGTCCACTCTTCCTCCCGGGAGCCTCAACAAAACACAGCATATCAAAGTTGCAGGAAACTGAGCACCTCCTGTGTACTAAGGCTGAGCAAGGTAAGGAATAGGACCAAAACAAATTTTAGATGCCTCTAGAGCAAAGACTGAGAGGTGCAGGAGGGTGAGAGAGAAGTCGGTCAGCCCAATTTATGTCCCCCCCAAACATTTATATGAAAACATCATGCTGTACTGCATTGATATAAATTATTTATTAATTAAAGATAAAAATGATCAAAAGCAAAAGTAAAAAGATTGCTGGAGATTTAGTTCTGTGGTAGATTCTTAGGGATATAACTCAGTTGCTAGAGTGCTTGCCTATTGCTCATTATGTTCTATGTTTATCCCCAGAACTACACAAATCAGGCAGAAGCAAGATGGCCAAAAATATAAATTAGCCCCTGCTATTACACAGTTCAAGGCCAACCAGGATTACATGAGAGCTTGCCTTAAAAACCAAGCAAAAAGGAAAAGAAAGATAAAAAGAGAGAAAAAAGGAGAAGAAAACTTAAATATTAATTTAAATATACAGACTTTGAAATCCTTTAGTCTTATTACTGGATTTAACTTTGTTGCATTTATTTATGCATTTGTGATTATGTGAGCGGTCCTACACCTGTCAGAGTGTGGAAGGCAGGGGATAACTTGAAGTTGGTACTTTCCTTCTTCCTGTGGGTCCCAGGTATCAAACTCAGGTCTCTAGGCTTGGAAGAAAGCCTCTTTACCATATGAGCATTTTGCTGGTCCAATGCCCCCTCCCCTTTTAAATTTAGAGGGTCAGTAACATTAACTTCTAGAACCTTGGTGTCTGCTTATGTAGAATGGGAGGAAAGCCTGGTATCAGTTTAGAACCTGGCTGTTCACAGCAGGCACAGCTCTTCTAAATCGGAGCCCCGTGGAATGATCCAGCTCAGATAGTTTGTAAAACTATCCCATATGGTTCCAATGTGTGGTGAGATCTGAAGCCCTCAGCTGGATGAGATCAGCATGTCCCATCTCTAATGTTAGCTGCATTCAGTGCACCTGAAATCAATACTAATTCCCTAAATTCCAGGGCTCTGATACCCAGAGAGTGAAACCAGCACTCCTTCATATGAAGCTGCTAAATTTGGGGATAATCTGTAGTATACTGATAGTGTATTATAGCAAATTCTTGTTGTGTTCTAAGAAGTCGGGAAGTCCATTAGAAAAGTTTAGGAGATATCGAACAAGGACACTTCTATGTGACATTTCCTATTGAAAAGAAACAGGCTGATCTGGCCTCATTTCTGCCTTCTCTAATTTTTTTTCCTCATCTAGAAAATAGTTACAATTTGGCCTCAATGGAAGGTAGAAATTACAGGCAAACATGGTTCACATTTTACTTTACATTTTTCATATATCTAATAAAAAAAAATTACAGAGTCCCAACTTGTTACCTCATGTCACCAAAAGAAGACTCTGGTACCCAGTACCAGTACATCTAATTGATTTGCTGGCCAAAGGGGTACAATCGGAACCTTCATACAACCCAGGCTATTGCCAAGACTATAGGCTGTTCTCCATAATCTGACAGCCAGCTCCCATTGCTGGACACAACACCTACACAACTCATTGAACATGAAGAAGTTGACCTAGTGCCTACATAGTACCTTTATTCTTATATGCTAGTGTCCTTGGTACAGGAAGGTACTCTGCATGTTATCAAGGGAGAAACAAACAACAAGCTAGCCACAAAGCCTTTGAAGTATAATCTGCCCATTTGCAAGATATGATGGGGCAATGGTAGCACAAAGATTAAGGGAGTAACCAGCCAATAACTAATTTGACTTAAAGCCTATGCCAGGAAAGAAAGTCCATAACCTGCATTGCTTGGGTGAGGAAGAGATTTGGTAGTTCAGGGACTTAGACAAAACTAAATAATACTGGCTTAACAAAGGAAAATAATGTGTAATGATAATATGACTCCTAGTGACATTCTTATATACTCATAGATCAGTTCCTTGCTCAGCCATCATTAGAGAAGCTTCCTCCTGTAGCAGCTGGGAGTAAATACAGAGACCCACAGCCAATGTGCACAGGCTGAGAAGCTTTGGATCTCTCAGACTCTGGGCCTTAAATTAGATGTCTCCATCAAATCCTTCCCCTCAAAGCTCAGGAACCTCATGAAAGAGGAGGCATAAAGACTATAAATGACAAAGGGGATGAAGGATACCAAGAAACCAAGGCCCTCTAAACCAATATGAGCAAAGCTCATGTAAACTCACAAAGACTGAAGCAGCATGCCCAGGGCCAGAAGGGGCCTGTACCATATGTCTGCCCTTATATGGCAGTCTAGTGTTTTTATAGGATTCTTGAGCATAAAAATGAGTAGGTCTCTAATTCTTATACCTTCTTCTGGGTTCTTTTTCTTTAGTTGGTTTGTCTTGTCCAACCTTAATGTGTTGGTTATTACTTAATATTACTGTATTTTATTTTGTTATATTTTTAAAAAAATGGATCAATAAATGAATGAATACTAGGGTAAAGTCAAGAACTGTCACTTATACCTGCTAAAAGAGAGAAAATAGTTTTCTCCAGTGAAGGGACACTGGATATATCAAGTATTCCATGTTAGTATGTAACGTGGCCCTAGCATGCCTCCTGGGTGTGGCCGTGCCATTCCAGAGGTCACCATGTTGCAGCCACACCTTGCCTACAGAGCACAATCTCACGTCTTAGGGAGTGTCTACATGGTTACCCTTTAAAGAGACTCAACACGAGACAGGGATCTCTCTTTTCTACCCCATTTCTCTTTCTCTCTTCTCTCTCTCTCTCTCTCTCTCTCTCTCTCTCTCTCTCTCTCTCTCTCTCTCTTTCCTTCCTCCCTTCCTCCACATGTTCCCTGGATATCCAGACCCCAGTAAAGTCAACATGGCTTCTGGCAGCATGTCAGCGTGTTCCATCCTTCCCCTTGCAAAATACTAAATACTAAAATACTCCAGGGCAGGCATCATGCTCAGTAGCTGACCAACATATAATGGACTCCACCATTTTCTTTTGTGTGATTTTATTTGATCACACATTGGAGTTTTATTTTTCCTTTGTCTTTTCACTTTCTTTTTTTCTAAGGTGGTGTTTTATTATGTTTTCTTGATCTGGGGAATGTTGTTGTTACATTAGGTTTTATTCCTTTTTTGAGAAAGAACTTGAAGTTGGATTGGTAGAGGGTGGGGTATCTGGAAGACCTGAGGTTAGGGAAAATAGTTTTCAACATAAAAACATAGTATTTGTGGTATATGTATGTGTGTGTGTGTCTATGAGTACAATGCCCATGGAGGCCAGGAAAAGGTGTCAACATCTCCTGGACCTGGAGTTATAGGATATTGTGAGTAACCTGAGCTGGGTTCTGGGAACCAAACTCTGGTCCTCTGCAAGAAGAAAAAGGGTTTTTAATCAATGAGCCCCTACATTGTTTCATTGTTGATGAAAACACATGGTGTCATGAGCAGGATACTAACAAGGTCTTCAATGCTTTCTCACTCTTCTAAAAACTGTTATCTAAATCTATTCCTGCAGGTAGGATGAGTTGTGTCTAAGAAGACATAGGATATCCTTGGTGGTAACAGGTTACTCTGGAATTGAATATTGCTGGTGCTGAGAGGTTTTACAGTTGAGCCCAAGCTAATTAGAGAAGGTGAAAAGTTCTTGCATTTGCACTCATGGAGGCAGACAAATGTTCCCACTGGGTTCCATAAGATGGAACCACAGGTAGTTTTCAGAATCTAAAAGGTGATGTCACCTGCTAACAGACAGCATAAGCAGAGAGCTCCCAATCTCAAGGAACCACGTTCTGTTAATAACCACCATGAGCTTGGGAAACTATCACTACCCACTGTGGTCACTTCTCTTCAGCTGAGATGATCTTGGGCTTTAAACCCATGCAACCCACATTTAGTGAGGTTCTATCTATAAATATTTTTATTATTTTCCTTCATAACATCTCAATTAATATACCAAGTTGCATTTTCTCTGATGGCAAATGAGACACAAAGCAACTTTTTTTGATGCTTAAAGAATTGAGAGGAGTCACATGACTCATATAGGATTCAGTTTCTTATAAGTGTCCAACCTAAGGCATGCTGTAGTGTGAGCTCCCACAGACAGCAAGGCATCAAGGTGAGAAAGGGTGGCAAAGCCATCTCTTTCATATAATTAAGGTTCATAATATGTTTAAACAATAATACTTTTGGCATCAGTTAAATGTATTATTAGTATTAATTTTGTAAATTGGGGAGATAAAAATCATTTTCTGTGCAGTTTGAGGACTGATTTTGATCCCCCAGAACTCATGTAAAAATCTCTATGCTTATATTACAAATGCATCAAGCTTGTAATCTGGGTGATGGATGGCAAAGAGAGGATGCTACATACACATACACGAACATGTATGTGAAATTATGTCCACCACATACTCAGCAACAAAGCAGCTTTATCTCTCTAGCTGGGATGGATCTCTCCCACTCACTAGTACCTGAGTAACTGGTCAGAGGCTCAATATTAATTACAAACTGTTTGATCTATAGTACAGACTAGTAACTAGCTCATTCATCTTAAATCAATCCATTCCTATTAATCTACATATCACCACATGTCTCACGGTGGCTTTACCTGTGTTTCATTATATCTTGATCCCCAGGCAGCTTGCAGCATCTCCTCCAACTTTGCCTTTCTTCTTCCAGTACTTCTCTTGGATTTTTCACCTCACCATGTCCTATCTTGCCATAAGCCAAAGAAGTTTCTTTATTAACCAATAATAGTAACACATATTCGCAATGTACAGAAAGACCATCCCACAGCATCTCTTTACTTATTTATTTATTTTGCCTATCTATTTGACAGCTTAAAACTAAATATGAATCTTGCAGTATGGCTACTTTGGGCAAGGCCAATTAAAAGCTGAAGAAAATCTATACTGGCAGCAATAAGGTTGAAAATGTGACAAAAAGGAAATGTCTAAACCATTGAAATGCCATAGTTTAAATAATGACCACTAGGTGCTAAGTAAATCATATACTTAATGCATACAGTAAACATCTGTTATGCATGCAGGTGTATAATAGATAATTTAAGTAGAAAGCTTCCTTCCTCTGTTGCTCCTCTTTTCCTCCATTATTCCATGGATTTCTCTCTCCACATACTTTCATCCCTGCCTCTGCCAAGATTGTCTTTTTCTTTCTTTTTTAATGTACTGAATTTTGAGTGACCTAAAATTTAGGAGATATTTTTTACTCTGCCTCTCTTTTTTACTTAGAGCCACTTAACAGAATCTTAAGAGATAAGCCAGGTACAAACATTTGCTTCCAGGACTGACCCACATGGCAGGACAATGGACTGGACTCCTGCAGGTTATCTTCAGGTAGCCACATGTTCACAACAGCATACACAGGCTCATGTAAGACATATGTAAAATAAAAACCTCAGATAAACCTGTTCTTATACAAGCCCTCCATCTCAACAGCGAGTGAGACAATTGAATGTGGAGCTCCGTGGTAGAGTGTATGTCTGTATTGCGCAAGACGCTGGCTCCCATTCCAACACTGTTAAATACATAAAGTGGAAAAATATAAAAAATATAAAAATATAAAAGTCAAATATCATGGAGTTCAGGCTGGTTGTCTGTAATAGTGTAAAGAATAATAGAGAGCTCTTCTCATGGCATTAGGAAGGAGTGGAGTCAGAGGAACCTGCGTAGACCTGGAGAACAGGGATGAGTCCCTTTCTTAAATCCAGGAGATTGCAATAGTTATAAATTGCTAAAGACTGGCCGAGGGGAAAGAGCCTATCCAATGGAGGAAGGGTGGTTTAGGCAGGATCAATTCAAATGAATAGAAAGTCTGCCCACAGGAGTCTCTAAGATGTCCAACCTAGTGCATCCCAATCAATTCCCACCTTGGTGTCCTGTTTGTCTGTTATAGCAAAGCTGGTAGTTTCTGTTCCTTTTTCTCCCTGTGGCCGGCAGTTCAGTTCTGTCCATTCATAGCTGTTCTCCATGCTGACAACTGCCCCAGATCTATAAACCTTATTCTGCATCTGGGTCTCTTACAGCTTCCTGTCTGGTCAGGGCATCAGGAGCTGTAACTGTGACTTTGTGTCCAGGACCATCAGAATCTCTACTTTGACTCCTGGGATGCTCTTCTGCAGATTTGTTACTTTGAATCGGAGGCACTCACAGTCCTTATTCTTTCAGTGTTTGTGGGGCTGTGCTTTCCCATCCCACCCCCAATCCCTAGAAGTCTGTCTGTCAGCTGTCCTTCTGTCTCAAGCTGTCTCTCTCCTAATGCACCAGTGTTCCTTTCGGGATATCTAGTGAACTCCCTTTATCTGTAGCAGAGTTATTGCTCACCTTCAGGTGTTTCTAGCAAGCTATTTAGACTTCTCTTTCAGCTTTCTAATTGTTCAAAAATCTCCTATTTGCAAACATCAGAGTTTAGTTCCTGTCTTATGGAAATGAGACCAAATTCAGCAACGTGCTCAGGAGCAGACTTTGTTTCCAAAGGCAGAAATTGGGCAGCCTCCTACCTGAATCCCAGATCCATACACAGTGTCCCTATAAAAGAACCAGGATACATTTAGGCTCTCTGGGCTGGCTGGGGCTGTAGCCTGGCGTGGTGAAGCATTTGTCTATAAAGTGCTGGTGTGACTCATTGGATTGCAGCAATGAAAGAACAATTGTTTTTCTTCCTCCAGGAAATGAGAGTTTGAAGCTGGTATGCCTAAGAAAGCAGTGGGGACTTGAACGGGTATCCAGGGATGTGATATGTGGTCTTCTCTCAAGGCTATTGCTCTTTCCTGAATCTCTCTTTTCCAAATCCCCTATTTCCTTTGCACTCCTTGATTCATGAGGATTAGTATAGTGTTGTATCAAGAGACAAACCAATTTGGTGACTAGGGACTGTCACCTAGGGTTGATCAGACATTCATGCAAGCCCTT
Source organism: Sigmodon hispidus (assembly GCA_004025045.1). Lineage (NCBI taxonomy): Eukaryota > Metazoa > Chordata > Mammalia > Rodentia > Cricetidae > Sigmodon > Sigmodon hispidus. Next base: position 234,263 of record PVIH01000617.1, read on the forward strand.
CCTCTGCTTAGTTCACAGTGGCCTATAGGGTCTGCATGGATGACCCTCATTTCTTCTCTCTCTCTCTCTCTCTCTCTCTCTCTCTCTCTCTCTCTCTCTTCTTTCTCCCTTCCTCCTTTCTTTTTTCTTTTTTTCTGGGACAGGTTTATCTATGTAAGAGCCCTAGAAGCCCTAGAACTTGCTTTGTAGACCAGGCTAACCTCAAATTTACAGAAATCTGTCTGCTTCTGCCTCCCAAGTGCAGGAATTGAAGTGGTACACCACCATGTCCAGCTCTTTTTTCTTTAATTTGATTTTATGCAGTGGGGGACAAACACAGGTCTTGTTAACAGTATTGTGTATGTGGTATGGGGTTGGGGGAGGTGAGGAGTCGAGAACATGTGTGAATGAGAGAGCTGTGCGGGCCAGAGAACAACCTTGGGTCCAATTACTTAGCAGTTACTCATTTTAAGTTTTTTTTCGAAGTTGAAGAAGCCAGAAGATCCAATTATCTATCCTCATTGTATGACAACCACATTCTCTGGTACTTTGGGTTTTTATATCTGTTTGCTTGTTTTGCTTTTTTTATTGCTTACATTTTTATATAAAAGGTTTTCCTTTTACATTTTATATGCCAACCACAGGTCCCCATCTCTTCCCTCCTCCTGCTCTCTTCCAGCTTCCCCATTACATTTCTACCCCATAGGTTATGCTGCTTCAAATCCTTAATGTTGAGAACTGGAGTTACAGATGGTTGTGAGCCACCATATGGATGCTGGGAACCGGTAACAAACTCAGGTGCTCTTAGCCATGAAGTCACCTCTCTGCTCCCCTTTTGGGGAAAGAGTATCTCAATTGCCTGGAACTTGACTGTTGGGTTAGGCTGACTAGACAGGTGAGTTCAGGGACCTGCCTATCTCTGCCTTCCCAACACCCTTGTTATAAGTATGCACTGCCACATCAGGCTTTTCCACATTGATTCTGGAGATTAAACTCAGGTCTTCAGATTTGTGAGGCAAGTGCTTACCTGACTGAATCATCACTCCAGCCCTCTGGGTGCAGTACTGGGGTGGGGTGGGGGAGATTAAGGATCTTGGAAGGGAAAGAACAGTGAGGTGGATCCTTAAGGTGCTTCTCCCACATTCCTATATCCTCCAAACTTATACATCTTTCTAAGTTACATTTTGGGGAAATCAGAGTTCCCCGTTTTCTAAAAGATGAAGTAGATTGGACATGGTCATGTCTTTACTGAGAGTCAAGCGCAATGAGTGGGATCCATACACGGGGCAGAGTGGCTCTGAAGCTTATTATATCTGCTCTCGTCAGGGACCTGGGCTCCGTTCACTGCCTTGCAGCCTCGAAGCTCAGGCTGCCAGGACTTTCTTGGGTGCTTCTGGTAGGGCACATGGACTGAAGAACACTGTGAGGATGTTCAAGTATTTATGAAGTGAGCAGCCCCTCTGTGCCTTTCACCTAATCTCACTTGGGTCTCCTTGTCTGTCTTAGCAACTCCAATGGGTCACTTTTAAATAGTGTTTTGATGTTTGTCCTCAAGATCAAGGCAAATGGCTTCCCCAAACCCAAAGCTTCAGGGTTGTGCAGTCTTGAATGTGCACTGAAGCCTGATGAAGGATTTCTCCAACATGAAACTCGGGCTAATTAAATTGCCTAAGATCTTGGGGGAAGAGTTAGGAGGTGGAAGTAGAGGGTTGAGGCCAAAGAAGATGGTGAAGATGATGAGAACAACTGGGAGGCCAGTAGAAGAGAAAATGCAAATTAATCCAGAAATTATTTTTAAAAATAGTAATAAAAAAATTCCATTAGCTCACTAAATTTTCCTGTCCATTCTTCCATTTGTGCTGCTGTTATAAGTAGGTCTTTGGCTTAATGGAAGACACCCATTTCTGTGCCTTTTTCTTTTTAAAATTAAATTGCATGAGTTGTTTTGTTTTAAGTATCACAAAAAAGTTGTTTTTCAGAAAGGAAGGTTTTATGTTTTTGTTCACTGTACCAGGCAGACATAAGTCTGGACATCATGTTTGAATGATGTAACTAAAATGGAAAGCTTTGTAGGTTTCTTTTTTTTTCTATGCCTCTACTTCTTTTGATAAAGCATCACTTTAGCTGTCTTTCTGAATTACCCCACTCACCACCATCACCACACATACACACCAGTTGGAGGACAATGGGTCTGGGAACAAAGAAAACTTTCTGGAGGAACAATACATCATCTAGTCATGTAGCTTAGGAAAACTTAAAGAGGAGAAAACAGTAGCCAGCTGGTCCACTGATAGTCCCATCCAGCCACATCAGGGTTCTGGGGAAAGTCCTCCCAGTAATGAATAGCAATATGTCACTCTGGTAAGCCTGGGAGTGTTCGGAGGAGATAAAAAGTGAGCTGTGCACTTGCCTCTGACCTGCTTTCTCAGTTCTACACTACTTCCTGGTGTGGCTGCAGAAAATTTGACTTCTCACAAGTGAGCAGGATGGACTTGGCTATCTGCAGTTACTACAGTATATTTGAAGGTGGATTTTGCAGAGAGTGGGAGCTGAGATGCTGAGGCTGTGAGAGATGTACCATTTGCTGGCATTTGGAGCCTGAACTTCCAATTTGCATTCTGAATCTCCACAGCCGTTCTCTGCCCGCTTAGTGTCATTATCTACTTTTTGGGGTCTCTGCACTTCTATTTCTACCTGTGCCTGCTATTTTTTCCCCTTCGTTTCTCTACCCTGGGGAATACTCTTGCTCTTTCTGACTTTTTGCTTCATTCAGGCAACACACCATCTGTCTATTTCAGTCAGAGAGCTAGGATGTCAAAGTTACCAGCACATTCTAGGTGTCCTAAGGGAGAATCCTGGGAGCAGTGGTATGTCTGCTCATAGGTATGCAGAAGCAAGAACAGAAAGTAGTCTCTGGGGGCCTTTGTGACATTGTTCCCGCTAGACCAGTGGTTCTCAAACTGTGCGGTGAGATCCTTTTGGAGGTTGAAAGATCCTTTCACTGGGGTTGCCTAAGACCATCAGAAAACACAGATATTAACATTGCAATTCATAACATTACAAAATTACAGTTATGAAGTATCAATGAAAATAACTTTATGGTTGAGGTCACTACAAGCTGAGGAACTGTATTAAGGGATTGTAGCATTAGGAAGGTTGAGAACCACTGCATTAGACAAAAGCTTCTTATACTGTGTGTTAGTATGGGGATTTCTCCCAATATTGTAACAGGACTGAAAGGTTCCTGATTGCACAATGACCAAGATCAACTCAAACCAAAGTAAGAAGAATTCAAGTTGTTTTGGAAAGTGCTCATCATATAGTTATGTCTAAACTATAACACATGTACCTTACCCTGTGCATGCCATCATACCATGCTGCACCATTGAAGATGCCCAGAACACCATGGTTTAGGTTAGAGACTGTTGTATATTATGAATTGTAGTTTTAAAATATTTTTATTATGATTTTATGTATTTTATGTGTGCACATGAGCCTGTGTTGGGGAGGGGTATGTATACCATGGTGAGGTCAGAGGACAACTCAGGGGAGCTGGTACTCTCCTTGTTACCAGGTGGATCCTGGGAACCAGCTCAGGTTGGTGGACTTGGTGGCCGGCACCTCTATTCTGATGAGCCATCTTTCTGGCCCAGTTGCAGTGTTTTTACAGTACACACAGGTTTTTCCACTTTTCTGGAATTGTAATAGTTATAAAAGAATTATGAAAAGCAAACACTTTCGAACATTTTGCTGTCATCATATATCAGCATGTTGCTATAACAAATTGGTATATCTTTGGATTGTCTTGTGTTAGAAACACAAGCTTGTTCATCTTTGGTGTACATATTTGCTCTTTAATACATGTTTCATTATACATACTGTAAGGATTCCTGGTATTCCACGTAGCTGAGTCAATTCTGGCTCAGGTGGGATGCACCTTGTATGGAGGCACGCCCCTGGGCGTGGCTGTGTAAACCCTGCAGCACTACATACTGAAGCACCTCCCTGGACCCTCTCTTAAATAAATTCTAGTGTGTGGCCTTGATAGTGTATATTTGCTCTCACTCGTGGAACTAATACATACCATAATTGTTATAGAATGTATTTCTTTATTATGTTTATTAGTGACTGGTTCATATATCAATCTTACTGGCATATATATATATATATATATATATATATATGATCTCATTAAAATTTCTTGAGGGAAAAAGGGCCATGAATGGGAAGAGTGCAGGTGGCCCTGATCTAGATCAGAGCTTGGCAGGTAGCTACTAGAGGCAGACCTCTCTGAGAGTGTAGTATGCCAGAAAGGAAGGACCCCGGATTTGACCTGTATCTTCAATACCTATAAGCTTTCGAACATGAGGCTAATTAATTACCTGGGCTCCTGCAAGGATTAAGTTCAGATATATGTGAAACCTGTGTTAGCACAGAGCATCAGCACTCTGGAGCCAGCCAGCATGTCCTAGTTCTACTGGTGACAGTGGCTCACCCTGGGCATGTCCCCAGTCTGCTGAGTTTCAGTTAAGGTGGGTAGAGAGTGGCAGTACTATTCCTTAACCACTGAGGGAGGTCTAAGGAAGATCAAAATAATACAGATTACAGGAATAATAGTAAAAAATCCCTTTAGCTGCTCACCTACTTTAAATGAATGAATGAGCATATACTTAGGGAACTATTTGTTAGGTATAAAATTAAATATATTTATTTAATAAACTTATCTAAATTTAAAACATTAGAGCTAGATACAGCAGAGAATGCCTGAAAATTCAGCACTAGGCAGAGGTATACTGTGTTCAAAGCTAGGCTATCTTAAAACAAATTAAAATTAAGTTGTAGGCAGCAGAGGTAGCAGGGGTGGCAAAGCTTCAGGCATAAATATAAGGCTTGAGCTGCAGGTGTGGTGGTATATGTCCTGAACCCTAAAGCTAGAGAGACAGAGAGTGGCAGGTTCCTGCCAGATGCTTGATGGGGCTGCCAGCTCAGCCTCCTTTGTAAGCTCAAGACCAATGAGAGAATCTGTTTCTAAAATCCAGTGTGGACCCCTGAGAAATGACATTGGAGAATGAATGACTACTAGCCTACATATTTGTCACTTCACATGATGCATACACATAGGCAGATTTGAATCTGTGTGTGCCTGTAAATATATTTATTTCAGGTATATAAATCTTTAGATGTAAACCTATTTCATATAGATATATGTTCTTGAAACTTCTAAGTGTGTATGTGTATATAAACATTTTTTTTATTATTTATTACAAAGGAAAAATGCAGGCTAGGTTTTAATGTATCTAATTGTCCAAGGACCACCAGTTAGTTAGAGCCTATATTATTTTATTGTTGAGGTAACTGAAATTCAATGAGGTGAAGACATGTCTTTGGGTTGGCAAAATGGCTTAGCCAGTGAATGAATATAATACCAAGCCTGATTACCTGAGCCTGACCGCCCAAGTTCCACACAGTACAGGAGAGGACCGACTTTTCCTCTGACCTCCACAAGCACACACTGTGGTATATGATGGCATGTTTGCATGCTGGTGTCTCTCACTCTCTCTCTCTCTCTCTCTCTCTCTCTCTCTCTTTCTCTCTCTCTCCTTCCTCCCCCCCCCTCTCACACACAAGTAAATAAATTGAAAAAAATTGAAGATAGCCTTTGTGTCTACTTAGCCACTCTTACCTTTTATCTGATCTGAGAACATTTAATCAATGTTCTCAATACCATGCCAACTTTCTACTCAGAATGTAGCTTCCACTGGAGAAACATAGGGTAAATACTTTCCCCTGGTTGGATACATGTGATCAGATCTGTGGACATAATGTGGACCCTCCAGGCCTCAGGGCACACACTGTTGGTGTTTCCCCAACTTTTAAGGAAGATAATCAGCACACATAGCAATAAGCTTGGGGGTTTCAGAGGACATGCTTCTAACATGCTCAGTGGCAATTGTTACTGATAACGGCAAATCTCCAACCCTGGGAGTAACCAGTGTTTCCTGTGTGTTAAAGGACTCTGCTATGGACTGTGATGAGCTGGCCCCGACCAGTATTAATCATCATGTGGAATCATGAGCAGTTTGTACAATGACAATTTCATAGTCTTTAGAAAAGATTTGAAGAATTTTTGTACAAGTGCTCCAAATAAAAAAAGCACACTTATGTAAACACATGTATGTGTATTTTCCTACATGAATGAAAAGTGATTCCCTTGCCAAAATAACCTTTAAAAAATTTCCCAGTAGAAATTTGCTTTTTCTCTCCTGCTATGGGGACATTACTTTCATATTTAGTTTCTTACTTCATTATTGATAAATGTAACTACATCATTTGGAGAGCATAGTTAAAAGCATACTTCATATGTAGGTACATGTGCTTGTGTACATGTGTGCATAAAGTTCCCATATGTGAACACATAGATTCTTCAGTCTTTGTCAGCAGGCAAGTGGAACACAGGTCCAGTCACTGGAAACTATGGCCCGTGGAAGATGGTACCTTCTATACAATGTTTTTTTTGTTTTATTTTGTTTTGTTTTGTTTTGTTTTGCTGTTGGAGGACTACTAGACAAGTGGTCTGGGAATTTACCTTTGTTCTAAGCTCACAAGACATGATTTAGAGAGAAAGTTTATGAGCTTCATGTTGGTCTGACACTGTCCTAGTTGCTTGTGTGGCCTGCTCATGCATGGGGTCATGAAGTGCTCATCCAATGTACTGACTTCCTTAAAAGATTATCTATCTTTTGTGTATGAATGTTTTACCTGCATGTATATCTGCTTGCCACATAAGTTTCTGGTACCTGTAGAGGTTAGAAGAGGGCATCAGATCCTCTAGAACTTGAGTTATAAATAGTTATAAGCAACCATGTGGGTGCTGGAAATTGAACCTTGGTCCTCTGCAAGAGCAGCCAGTGCTCTTAAGCACTACTCCATCTCTCTACTACTAACTTTTTACAAAGCCTTCTTCCCAGAGAGTAGATGGAGGATTTGCATGAGAAGGTCTCTTATTAATACTGGAGCTGATCAATTCAGCAAAAACTTGTTGGCCAGTAGCCTCAGAGATCCTCCCATCTCTAATTCCTTAGTGCTAGGATTGCAGATGGGTGCCATCATGGCTAGCTTCTTATGTGGGTTCCAGGGATCTGAACTCAGATTTTCATGATTGTACAGTAAGCACTTTGCTAATTTAGTTATTGTTCCCATCCTCAGAATTCATGCTATTCAGACAACCTTTGATGTAGGGAGAGGGCAGAAGACCAAAGGTATTCAGCAGATGTGCAGGATAAAAATCTTGCTACTCAAGTTCTGGTTGGCCACTGGAAACACTCTTCATCATTGGCTCTGTGGTCTCACATTAACTAACCTCTTTGTATCTATACTGTTTCACCTGTAATATTATCAACCCTTACATGTTGCTGCAAGCATATCACACAAAATATATTGTGTATTTCATGTGCACACACACACATACACACACTCACACTGTGCCTAAAAGGTTTAGGTTCCTCTGAAACTGGAATTATAGACAGCTAAGAGTTGCCTGATGTGGGTACTGGAAATGGAACTCATGTCCTCTGGAGGAGCACAGGCACTTTTAACTATTGAGCCTTAATGTTCATATTCCAGAGAACTAGGAGGTGCATTTACCTGTACCAGATGGGTGAAAAGCCTGTGGCATAGAACTGTTGTTTATCTTTTCTTGGTATTTTTTTAATTTTTGTGTGTTTTCAGATTTGACAGGATTGTTAAAATAGTTACATGAGACAGGATTAAGATATTAAGTAACTATATGGGGTAGGTTGTTCAAGCATGATGGATTTCTTTCTTTTTCTTTTCTTTTTTTAAAAAGTTAATTTAAAGGAGATAAGGCTTAGTGGTTAAGACTACATGCTACTCCTCCATGGGACCTGAGTCACATTCCCAGCACCCATAATAGGTGGCTCTTAGACGCCTGTAAATCTAGCACTAGGAGAATCCAAAGGTTTTGGGGCTTTTATGTACCTGTATTCACATGCAACACATATACTCATAATTTAAAAACAATTTTGCAGATAGTATTTTACAATGTAGCCCAGACTGGCCCTAAACATGAGGACAATCGTCCTGAGGCTGGGATTATAGGTCTGAGTTACCATGCCTAATATCTGGTGGGCATCTTTAATGTTTAACAGTTTGTGTTTATGTAGATGCATGTTTATGGAATTGTGCAAGTATAAAATTCAGAGGACAACTCAGGGCACTCAGTTATCCTCTATTATGTGGGTTCCAGCCACAGACACATTCACCTTTCCTTTCTAGGTCATGAGGGGATTCCTAAGTGATTAACTTAAATAAGAAACACAAAAGACAAAGCCTGCTGCCTGACTCATCCCCGGTAGCATGACCTCACAGGCTTCCCCACAAATGCCCCAAACAGTTGTCTAATTACTTCCATTTAAATTTGATAGTGTTCTGATATTGGGGTAAAACCATGGATTGTATCATGCTGAAGCACAGTTAAAGTGTAGTGAGCTGTTTCTTATACATCCCTGCATGGCTCCATTGACTTCTTTGGGGAGACACTATGGAAAAAAAAAACAGTCTAATGCAGAGGAAGAGAGTGGTCCTAGGAGCATCTGGTCTACCCCTGACCACTATGCATTTTGGTGGTATCTACTTTAGTCCCCTGTTGGGCAAAAGGTTACAGGTGTGTGTACAGTTCCCCTCCCCGCCTTTCTCTCTCTCTCTCTCCCTCTCTCTCTCTCTCTCTCTCTCTCTCTCTCTCTCTCTCTCTGTGTGTGTGTGTGTGTGTGTGTGTGTGTGTATGAAATTGACCCTGTAAAGAAATCCACAGAGGCAGAAAAACTCAGAACACCAACTTTACAGGTACCTTTTCAGACTAAGCTTTTATTTTTTGATATTACAAACCAGTTTTCTTTATTCACAAACCACTGTAAGTGATATAAACACTAATTTCTAAAGACAGATATACACATTTCTGGGTTTGCAGATTGAGTGATGTGTGTTAAGAAGTCACTATATGCCACATTAATCTTTTTTTCCATAATTCATAATAGCAATAGTTATTTAGATAAATGAAAACATTCCAAATAAATACCAGTTTTTAAAAAATCCAAAATGTTTGTTTACACCTCTGACATGACATTTTAAAACAACTTATTGGCAGCTCAGCAGAGTGCCTAGACAGAAGATTCTGTGACATCGGTTGGCACCCACTTGCTCTAAATGATTTTTTTTTATTAAAACTACATACAGTCGTGGGGAAAAGTACATTTCATTGATGAAAATCAAAACTGCAAATGAGTTTTACTTTAGCCAGCACAGTAAGAATTCCATGTTTGTGATTTCATACACAACTCAGGTTCTGGGCCTGGAAAGCTGGGGCGACTGGGAGGGATCTGTTGACCCTTCTGCAGCCCCCGTCTATCACTACCTTTATCCCATCTAGGGTAGAATACTACAGCATCGAAATAAATTGTTTCCTTGGCTAACATGGACCAGATGCACACATGATCCTCCCACTGTAGCAGGTGGGGAATGAGAATTTTCAAGTGGCTGCCAACGGTCTCCCCTCTGGCCCCATCTCTCTTTACTTAAAAGAGAGAAACAAAGACCAATTTCTAGACTTATCCCTTCTCATCAGGTCCCCAGTTCGGCTCCCTTCCCCTCCTCACCTTTCCTTTCTTTCTCTCCCCAACCTTGATCATCTGTCTTAGATAGCGAAGCTATAGAAACTTTGTTTTCAAATCTCATGAAACTTTATTGATGGTTTAATATCCAACCGATCTTACGGGCATGCACGTAGGATGACTAGGAAAAGCTGAATCACAAACACTTTTTTTTTTCTTTTTAAAGTTTTGTTTGGTTTTGATTTTAAAGCAGTTGTTACAGCGGATCGGCAGGTTCACAGCGTGAGTTGATAACATACTGAAGTGCATGCCATGGGGCCTGCACTGCACACACAGGCAGTAACGCTACTCAGGGGGACAGCTTGCTGATATTTTATAATTTAAATACAAAAACAGGAAGACCCATGACAGATACCCCAACTTAAGTTAACTTGTAAACAGGACAACATGGGGGGATTCAAACAGAAGAAAATCACAAGCTGCAATTTTTCAGCTGTGTTGCTCTGGCCCTGCATCCAAGAAAGAACAGGACAGACACTGCTCTCTGGGGGGTGGGGGAGGGCTCTGGTTTTGGTTTCTGTCTTGTTTTTCTTTCCTTCTGACAGTCCTCTTGAGCTTCCAGAGACAGAAGTAAAGATACCAGTTTCAGATAACCCTGGGGCACTGGGGAGAGGGGAGGGCACTTTCTCACAGACTGAAAAATTGCAAGTTGCTCACAGCGCAGTCATGTTTTCAAAAAGTATCAAGCTGATGAAAATACCATGATTATCTCTATTCAATGATTGCGGTACTTGTAAAATGCGACTATAAATCCAGATATGATTATCATGTAATTCCATAAAAATTATACGTCTGTCTCTAACAGTTAATCTACTAAGCTAAAACTAAAGCCTCAGAGACTGTTTCTAGAACATAACTCCACTGCACAGATGTAAATTTTATACATATTTTAACTGGTACAAAGAATTTAAGTTTTTATTACTTTCTTTTTTTTGGAAAAAAAGAAAAAAATAGAAACAGTGCTTTTTATCACCTTTTTATTAATGTTAATTTTTCCCTCCCATAATATAAAAGTCAGCAGTGATATCAATAATTTCTCATACTGGAAGAAATATAAAAAGAATGCTTATTGATGGCCTAACTAGTAGTCTTTGCTTAAATAACTAGTGGGTAGGTAAGAAGCTGAGTACTGCGGGTGGAATGATAAGAGGGGCACTCACACAGCTTCCTTCAACTCCAATCTCAGTGCCATAAGCAGCAGTTTCTTAACAGAGCCTTTGGCTTGACTTTGCTAGGAGTAACTTAGAACCACAGATTTAGGATTGTTGGTGCAGTGGGTCATTTAGATTCATCAGTTACTATATATATATTTATATATTTATATATTCCTTTTTTTTTCTTTCAGCCAAACCCCAGTCCCATACCCTAAGCCCCTCCCGGCCTCCCTTTTCACAGAATAAAATAATATAGATGCAGAAAGAATGACTGGTCACTTAGACTCTTCCCAGACACCTTAACCCCAGTAGCTTCATGTTCAGCATATAATTCATTTACATAATATAGCACTCTGGATATGGCCCTAATTCGTTTTTTTATTTTTTAAATATCTAGCCTCTCTCTAGATTAACCACAGAAACTCCTACAGCCAGCAACTGAACTACAAGAAACTTCAGAAACCAAAGACCCACAATATTAAAATACACAGAACAAAATATCTGAGGTATAAGATAAAAAATGTAATTTTTTTCCTCTTTTTATTTTTAGTTGTTTTCTTTGAGTTGCTAAAATGATGTCCTACTGCATGTGTTGAAACACTCAGGTCTCGGAAAGCTTTCTCTCTCTCCCCACATTGGAAGGTTGTTTTTGTTTGTTTGTTTGTTTATTTGTTTGTTAATGATTTTGTCATTTAATATGGAGCAAAACGGTTGTATCCCCCTCGGTATATACTAGCCTGCAATGAAGAAAGAACGAGACCCACATCATCAGCATGGCTCCTAGTCTTGGCATCAGTCAAGGGCGCAAAAGCATTCTGAAACAAAGCAATTTGAGGGGTGTGGTTTTTTACATTTTTCCTTTTGTAACATGTGGATCATCAAAAAGACTAATGTTAAAAAAATTATAGACACTCAAAACCAACCAAAATAGAGGGCAACCCTTCCCCATCCCAGGACTTGTTCAGAGAACTAATGGTATGGTCAGTCCTGACCTCTCCCAGCAACTCCTTATGAAAAAAAAAAAAATCCCCCGGAAACTGAACTGGATGCACTAGTCCTACTAAGTCAGAGGACTCCGGTTCGCAGATGAGACAGGGCAAGGACAGGACCTGGCTCATTTTACTGGTTTGTTTCTGTGAAGAATGCATTAATTAACACGATGCTCCACTGAGAGAAGCTCTACCTAAGTTCAGCGATGATGATTCTAGACAATTTATTGAATGTAGGGTTTCGGTTCTCCTTCCCACCCTTTTTCCCAAGTGGCCTAGATGTTGAAGTGGGGTTGTTGAATGCCACACTGAAGAAAAAAAAAGCAAGGGGGCGTTTACTTCTGGATCTGCCTAGGAACCTATGGATTCTGAAGTTGTGGGTGGGGGAGGGCGGAATAGGGGCACTGCTGTGTGTAATTAAGCTTGTGTAGATGTGGAACAGTGGGCTTTTCGAATCCTGCTTGGGTTTTTATGATCCAAGGGCCAGGGAACTGTCTGGCCAGATCTTTCTTCAGCTATGAGGTGACACTTAACCGTTTCCTTTCGTTATGAAGTATTAGCAATTCCAATGAGTGCCCGTGGGACTGAGTTTTAGGAAGAGGACTGATATTCTTGCCTCAAGAAGAAGACTGCATGCCAAAGCGCTGAAATGATCTCCTACACTCTCACGCCATGGGCACGTCTTACTGGACTCAAGAGGTTTAGTGCATAGAAGTTTGAACAAGTACAGGCAAATTCACCCCACCCTTGCCCCCCACTTTACCCTCCCCCTTGCCCTTCCCAAAACAAAAATAAAACCCCAGACTTCCCTCCCCACCCAAGGAAAAAAAATCAAAACAAGACAACCCCCAAAGCCAGCTGATTCCTTAATTTCTTATGTACTAGGCACACACACAAAGTGTACCCCGCTGCTGTCTACTTTCTCTCCTGGGCGACTATGACTTTAAACATGAATTGTAAAAGGGGAGGAGAGGCAGGCAGATTCTCAGCTGCCTGACAGCAGAGGCCTGGAAGTGTGCAGCTTAGCTCCTCTGAAGTCTGTGCTGGGGCTGGAACCTTGGGGCTATGTGAATGAGCAGCAAAGGGAGGGAAGGGAAAAAAAAAGAAAAAAAAAGTTCTGCATTGACACTGCATTCCGTTAGTGATGGATTTAATTATCAAAATGACTAATTATTCCATTAAGGTAAGTGCTCGCTAGGTGAGACTTGCAAAATTAGAAATATAATAACTTACATGCACTACATTGCCAAGAAATTAAGACATTTATCAAGTTTACTGGGAGGATTAATGTGGCATTTTAGCTGCTGTTAGCACAAGAGACAAATTCAATTAAGGGGAAGTGAGAGGACTTGAACCATCAGCCCATACTGAGGCCCCAGCTGGGGGTGGGAGGGCAGGGAGGAAGGCAGGAAGAGCAGAGGACAAGGAGGAATTGGTACTCACCATGGCACCAACGCCGTAGGTGGGGGCTGGAGCAAGTGTGTGGTGGTAGGGGTCGGCAGCATAAACTCGTCCGTAACTGCAAAGGAAAGAAGAGGTGAGATTGGTCCATCACATACAATTACAGCTCAGTAATGCCAACAAAAGATACAGAATACCAAGACATCCTGGTGGGGCTGTACTCATTCTAAGACATGGAACATCCCCACTCTATCCCAAGATATGAAGAAGCTCACTTTAACATGGTGGTTCATTTGACACAGCTGGTCATAGGGATGCATTCCATGTACAATTGCGCAAGTTAATGATGGGGACCCATTCTGAGAAGTGTGCTATGATATGATTTTGTCTTTAAAATAACCAAGTACATTTAAACAAACCAAGACAGCCTTGGTGGTAAAATTTCAGGGTACCACTGCCACAGATGGGGCATGCGACTGTAAACACACACACACACACACACACACACACACACACACACACACACACACACACACATTCTCTTCTACTCTGATGTAGCTACTTCAGACTCTGAGGCAGACAGGAAGCAAACACCAGAGGGATTAGTCTTGAGAATTCTAGTGTCCCAGACAGATATTAATGCTCTGTAATATGGGTAAATGGATAGATAAATGTCTTTTCATCTTATTTGACTGTCACCAAGCAAATGAGACCAGGCACATCTGAAAATGCAGTGTTCTATGGGTGCAGCTTATGCCCAATATTTTAGATTTCCAAAAAGCAGCCGTACTCAGACAAGACACCATGATTGGTCTGTGAGTCAAACATAGAAATCATAGCCTGGTTTTGATCTTAACATCCCAGTAACTCATCCATCTTTGGCCAGTTCTTGAGATGGGAATATTTGGAGCAGTACATTTTAGTTTGACTTTCTGAACTTTTGACTTTTCTTCTATCTCTATTCTCTTTCTGGCTCAGCTACTATAGATTCAAGGGCTGGCATTAGAATAAAAGCAAAGTATGTTGACCAAGTGCACTCGGTGTTCGGTGAGTTTCTGGAATGGAGCAGTACACACAGCATGAGTTTACTTTCCATGCTGTGGGTGACATGGTGGACAGAACTGAAAGGGGCCATTGAACATCGGTGATGTGCACACTTGAGTCATCATCTTGCTTGTTTGGTACCCTCCTCACACACCTTTCTGCAGATAGTTTGGATGGCAACACGCTGATATTGATCAAAGCTCAGATGCAATCTGAGGATGAGTAAGAGAGGAGAGCATAGGTCCTTGGAAGACAAGCCTCAAGTGGAGACTCTAGCACATGTGGTTTATAAAGAGGGTGCTCTCTAGAGGAGAAAGAGGCAGGCGTACCAAGACAAAGAAAGCAGGCATGGGTGAGCAGGACACTGATTTTGATCAGATTCTGTTGCATGCTAGAGTGTTTCTCCCCTGCAGGCAAGTTAGTTAGCATTTTAATGCCCAAGTAATACAAATGCCAGATGAGGACTTTCCTATGAGTGGGAGATTAAGCAGCCAGTTGAAATAGCTTCCTTTAGCAGAGAGCCAAGTGGAGCTGAGGGTGGGGACAGGAAAGCTTCACAAGCAAACAACACTCAGCTGTTGGGGGATGAAGGATGTCCTAGTCCCACCTAGTGATGTCTCTGCATTTTCAATGTCTTTGACTCTAACCTTTTAAAAAAAATGAATGTGTTTATCTACACTCTCTATAGCTGGTCCCTTGAAATACAACAAGAGTGCACTTAGTATTTTTCCTTCATATCTTTTCTGTATTTTCCTTCTAATAATCTTCCCCAGTTTATTAAAACAAGGAGTTGACCCAAGACACTGAGGCAGGACTCAGGCCTATGGTGACATGGTCCTGGCACAAATCCTTGCTCTGGGTTCCTGGATAAGTGTCCATCCAGTTTGTCAGGCGACTTAGTTATTGACATACTAGAATATTGTGTGTGTGGAGTGAAGGCCCTGTTAAGTCTCAGACTCCAGGTTAGACCACAGATGGACAAGACAATAGATGGTTCCCACTTTACCAGGAACATCCCAAGGACATTCTCTAACTGCCATATCCTCCCTGCCTGTTTCCAAAAGCATGGAGCTGAAATCGCCTGGTCCAGGCTTCCACATCCACCCAGGGCTCCCTGACCCTCAGTGGCATGGCTGCAATGACGGCTTCTCTTTGGATACACACTTCTCTTTGAAGTTAACAAATGGTCAACTCATGTTCCCTTTTCTTTTATTCAAACACTGTGTGCCCCTTTGTTTATTAAAAACAAAAATGTCATCAGAGAGCCTGATTTCTCTAAGGAGAAGTAGATTCAAAGTTGAAGCATGAAGGAAGATATGCTAACAAGTTGGTGGGATTTCATATTATTTTATTGATCTGAATTGTTTCTTAATATTTCACAAGGCAAATTTGGTTATATTAACAGAAGACATGAAAAAGAATCCTAGGGTCTATGTTAAGTGACAGCCTACCCACAGGGCTTCTCATAGTGACTGTGGAGATGGAAATTTAGGATAACTTGTTTTTAATTTTGAGAATAGTTTTACTGTGGCAACAATGTATATTCTGGGCTTGGGTGATTTCTGACTTGGTCAAGTGCTGGTTTTGCAAACACAGGGGCCTGGATTAGAGCCCTCGAACCCACATTTTCAAAACTGCTAAGTGTGGTAGCACTGGGGAGGTAGAGGCAGGTGGGACCCTAAGACTTATGACGAGCCAGCTTAGCTTACTTGATGTACTCCAGGTCAGTGAGAAATCATCACCCCACCCCCATATACACACACAAACACAAAGTCTTTAAAGTCCTAAGGAATGACATCTGAGGTTGTTCTCTGGCCTCCATACACAGGTGCATAGTTCATATGGACCTGCACATATAAGTAACAGTCCACTTTTCTGGAAATGACAAAATGATTTGAATGAAAGCACAGCTCTTTGCTGTAATCATTCTGGGGCTCTAATACTGGGCATAGCTTCAACCTTTGCAGAAAACCCAAGGTAACAATTTGGCAACCTCTTTTCCAAGACTGAAGAAAATACAGCATCCTCAAACTGTTCCTCCCAAATGAGAAGACTTTTTCTCCTCAGTGTGACCTCTACCTTCAGAGTACCATGGTTTTATGATGATTAATACATTTCATTTCCACTGAGGAAAAGGGACCATGTCAGCTCAAACAGAGAGCAAGAAAGGTTCTTTTCAGATGCTAATCTCCAAACATGCCCTTGTGTGGCACCACAATTTAGACACAAGGTTACTAGGGAAGACGGGGACTTGAAGAGTGCTTCTTTGGCAGACATGCCAGGCACATGAGCACCCTAATGTCCTCAGAGCTGGCTAAGCACAGCCTGAACAAAGAGTAGCACTTCCCAGAGATGCCCACAAGAGTGAGGACAATGTGTCTATAGCTGCCAGGTTAGGATCTGACCTGGTATGAGGGTATATTTATACTACCATTTCTGGCCAAATTGCACAAGATGTAATCAGACCATGAGACTTTTCTGGTCCCAATTCCAATAAGCCAGGAATCTTAAAGATATGAATTTGCTCATTGCATTCCACATACAGTATCACTACCCTAATAGAAGACACCAGTGTTACATCAGATCAAACTCAGCAACTTGTGCCCAGCTTGAGTGCTTTCAAATCAAAAGCCATTTATAGTTTCCAGATCCATGTAATCTGTCCATCCTCCATGTATCTATTTAGTTAAATATAAACCTAAATACATTGAATCTCATCATTCTTCTGCTTAGAAGTGGTTTCCCATGGATTCTAGAACTATGTCTTCCATTGTCTTTCTGTTTTTACCTTGTTCCAATGTAGCTACTGATCTTGGCATCCTAGGCACTCTGCTCTCATTTATAGTCCTTAGACATAGGCAAAACCAGCTGCAGAACCGGACCATTTATTTTTCCTCCACTTGACTCATTTCAACACTTATGTTTTGGCTTAAATGTCTAAATCTGCTTCCTCTTCTGACCACCTTTTCTGAAGGCTACTTTCCAGCCTTGTCCACATTCAATTGCCACATGACACATCTCTGATAATTTTATTTACTTTTCTATATGGTTGTCCACCTTTTTCTGCTATGGTAAGAAAGGTGCATGAAGATGAGGCTATGTCTGCTCTGTAGATATGGGCCATTGGGCGAGGGAGAAGTAAAGATGAAGCAGGATTCTAAAGATGACTGTAAGTATATTATATTTTTCTTAATTTAAAGATTATATATATGTACATAGTACGTGTGTGTATGTGTATATGTAGACATGTGTATGCCGCTGTGCATGTCTGAAGGTCAGAGGACAAGTTGATGTTTAATTGGACTTCTCCTTCTATTGTGTAGGACATGAACTCAGGTTATCAGTTCTGGCAGCAAGGGCCTAGACTCATGGAGCTATCTGCCTTGGTTTTACAGTTCTATGAGTATAATCTAACATTAGGTGTGTGTATGGGGGGGTGTAGGTGTAGGTATGTGTGTGTGTGAGGGGATGGGTGTTTGTGTGTAGCAGGTGTGAATTGCATGTGTATATTTACTTTTATCATCCTTTATATTATTGTTTTGAGTCCAAGATCTTCCACTGAGCCCTTTTGGCTCAGCTGGCTGACCTTTGAGCTCTAGGGGTTCTCTTCCTTGCCCCCAGTTCCCAGTGTGGTGATTACAGATACATGTAGTTATGCCTAATATTTTACATGTTCACTTGGGATTCAAACTTCAGTCCTCACACTTACAAAGCAAGCACTCTTTCTTACTCAGGTGTCTCCACACAACCATACTGTATATTCTACTAATAGAGAGAGTCTTTAGGATATACATGCTAAACCTTCTGCTTGGCCAGTGGCACATACTCAAATCCTTCAACACACAGGAAAAACCAAACAAAACAAAACTGGGGACTCTTGAAATGGAATGTGAAGCTTTGTACCCCTGCTTGACTACAAACACTAAACAAATGGCCACAGAATCTAAGTCCTTTGGGAAAGTAAAACACAGAATAATGGATGTCTGCTTGTCTGCCTGCTTCCTGATGCATTCATTTGAGCCCTGCAAAGTTAGCATGAGAAATGCTCAAGACCAAACCTTACACATTTCAAACCATCCATAGAGACTGGGAAGCATTAGGATGTAAGGCTTCTTACATGGCATCTCACAAGCTGCCTTCTCCCTACTACCCATAATTTTGATTTCAGAGGCAACTGAGGGGTTCTATTCTAACATGCTCACAGGTACATCTAGCAACCAACTTGCAAATGCTGTGGAATCAAGATCTATCTAATTTACAGCTTACAGCTGTAACTTCAATTCCTCTACTTGAACTCAAGGTTACATGGCAGTGAGTGATTGATTCTTCTACCTGTTGAGTGAGAAACAGAAACCTATGTTTTTATTTGTATGCATATTGATGTGCAGGATGTGTTTGCATGTATATACATGTGTGCTGATGCATGTAAATGCCAGATGTTGATACTGGATATGCATGTGAAGGCTAGAGGTTAGATGGCAGATGTCTTCTTCAATTGCTATCCACTTTATTTACTGAGGTAGGGTCTTTTGCTGACCCTAAGAGTTTGCAAATTTGGTTAGTCTAGCTAGCCACCTTGCTTGTGGCAGGCTGTCACACACACCTGGCTTCTCTGTAAGGGCTGAGGATTCTATCTGTCATCCCCATACTTGCATGGTAAGAGCTTTATCCATTGACACATCTTCATAGTCATGAATCCATACTTTTTGTTGCTGTTTGGAAACAGGGTTTCTCTGTAGCCCTGCAACAGGGCTGGACTGGAACTTGCTCTGTAAACCAAGCTAGCCTCTAATTCAGAGATCCATTTGCCTCTGCCTCCTGAGTGCTAAGATTCAAAGTGTGTGCCATACAGTCTGGCTGTGAATTCATATATTTAAAAAGAGTATTGTCAATTTTATTGAGACATATAAATAGTACTTATTATTAATGTTTTTAAAAATCTAGTTAAGACAAGCTGAGTGCTAATGAAATACAATGTGCCTTGTGTGGGTAGTTCAAGCAGAGTTACAACAGCATCACAGGTTTTTTTTCCTAAGGATGTAGTAAGCACAGTGTAATTAATTTCACTCCTTTTCAATTAAGAGTCTTTTATGATCTCTTTAACATTATTCTTTCATTCCTCCAGTCTAGGAGACAGCTGGGAAAATCCTTGGGGACAGAAAGGTGGGTGAAGTTTGCTCACTCTTGAAATAAAGTTTACAAGGTTATGTGACCTTTCTAGCCTGTCCAATTGTGTCAGAGAAGCAACTGATTTGTGGCCCTCCTGCCAGAAGAATGGCTGTAGAGGGCACATTCACATCAGCATGCTGTACAGAGACAGCAAATGTAGCCCAGTCTGAGCAGTAGCTCTAGGAACTACTGTACCCCTCTTCTTTATAGAAGGACTATATAGTCTGTAGGTAGTTAGGAAAATGAATCCAGGCTTATCACATACATGTTGCAAAAGTGTGAGGGTCAGTCCAAAGGTTCTAACTCCCTGCTGTGTTGGAAGCCCTGGAGTTAGTAGATCTTCTCTTTTATTTTCCAGTGGAGAGTCGAGAGAGCCTGTAAGGCTTCTTGGTCCATCCTCCTAAATGTTTAGTGAGACTTTCTGAGGCCGTGCGGAGGGAGGAGGAGGAGACTTAAGCTGTACACAAGACCTTTTTATCCCGTCCAGATATTCACCCTATTTGACACTTCATCTGGTGAATTCTGAGAACTTTGCCTAATGAAGATGGAAATATTCAAAAGAAAGCTTGTTGGTTTGCTCTACTGCTGGCAGAAGATACTGGTGACATGTATCCTCCTTCTATGCAGAAGGGGATGCATTTGGAACACGTGGAATCCTAAACAAGATGCTGCTTGTTTAGACCACACCCTCTGTTTTTCCCAGGAACTGGAAATGGGAGAGGAGCTGTATCAAGCATGAGAGGGAGGAAAAACATTCGGATAGCACATGACCTTTAGGGCCTTCTATGTCCTCTAGCTAGCATTAATTTCTTCCTTGACTCAGCAATCATACATCCATTTTCCAGAATAGGTATAATGAACATTATGCTTCTTCAAATCAACCAGTTCCTATTTTTACTTATAAAAACAAGCAAGCAAACAAAAACTTACCAACAATCAGAGGAAGATCTTAGAGACTTTAACACAGAGACATCTGCTCAGAAATTCCTCTTAATTCTGCGGCTATTGACTCTCGTAAATCCCATGACTTGTGGGCTTTCTCTGAGCTCACAAGGGAGACAAATTTCTCCTTTAAAGACTCAAGAAATATCCCTCAGACCTTCTTTGGACTTTCACCTTCCTAGATTGGACCATGTTGACGTATTTCAGAAACAAGAGTGGATCCTCTTCCTTTCATGCAAGGAAGTATCTACCAGACAGCCCAGGAGGGACATGACAGCAATTTCCCTCTGGCAAATGCTGGATTTCACCCCTTTCTGACTTTTAGACTAAGGACAAAAGAACAAGCTTCTTGTGAAGAAGGTTTTGAGGTATGTGTTAGTTCTCATGTCTCTCAGGCACAGTGCTAGGCATCCACAGGAAAAAGGGAATCCTGGTTATTCACCCCATGATATCCAGGAAGCAGAGAGGAATATGCTTATGCTAGCTGGCTTTCTCTTTCCTTTCCACTCTGTCTGGTCTCCAGTCTATGGGGATGGTGCTTTGTGCTTTTAGGGTGGGCATTCTCCCTTAAGTAATCCTTCAAAAACTGCCCTCACATGCAATTTCCTAAGGGAACCTTTATGACCTTTTAGGTGCTTCTAAATCTAGTTGACAATGAAGATGAACCATGCAAGTCTCATAGTAGCCAATATTTGGGGCAATGGCTCATATGCAGTCAGTGTGTAGCAAAATGACACCAACAGGTCTGCAGGATACTTATTGACACCTTATTGAAAGGTTTGATTACCAGCACCATAAATAAAGTTGATCAAACATTATTGAAAGGTTTGATTACCAGCACCACAGACCACACATCTGTTTTTGTGCAATAGGATAAAGACCATCCTGAAAATATTAAGATGACAATTGCTTATGTGTATTTAAAAGAATCCAGAGGGCCAGAGTTAATCCTGGGAATGCTCTTATTCACATTCCTGTGGAGTGACCAACTGAGGTCTGAATATCAGGTTTCAAAATCTTTCTCTACAACAATATACACACTTACAAGGACTTATGATTCATGGAGGGAGTATACCCTTCTTATTTCTCCTAAAAGCTATAGATTTGGAGAACCAAACCAAACCCCAAACTCAAAACAGCTGGAAATCACCTCTTAAGGCATCAAACGTCCTAATGGAACACACATGGAGACAAAAGACAATTTTATTACTCTCCACAAGGCTCTGGGCTTTCAGAATTGAGTCCTTGCTCACTCCCTCAGCTTGAAGTTAAAGCAATCAGCTTCAGGAGTCACTGAGCACAGATTCACCTCATAGTCCTCTAGGTAGTTCACAAGGAAGATAGAGGCATGATCTGAGCTCTGCAGCATCATTGTGGAAGTCTCAGAGAATTTTATTGTGTGTATAAGGATGTCTATCACACAACTGTGTGATGAACATAAATGCACACAGAAATTCAATATGAATAGAATAGAAGAAAATTGGACACTATATCTTTACAAAGTAGATCAAATTGTTTTTCCTGTCCTTTCAATGCAGTTTCAATACCTTGCCTTAGTCTTAATCTCAGTGGGGTAGGATTGAAATAAAAGCTTCAATTCTAGATTCAACAAGCAGAATATTTGCCATTGAGGAAGATGTAAAAAGTTGCACTTTGGGTCTTAGTATGTTAGTCTGGAAGAAATGCTTCAGCTGAGAAATGAGACATTGTCACACTAAAGACAACTTCTTAGAAACCTTCTTTCACTTAAGAAACTAGAGATCAAAAAACCAAATAATCCAATTTTACAGTGTGGCACAGAGCTAAATAGAGAATTCTCAACAGAAGAATTTCAAATGGTCAAGACATTAAAGAATTATTCAGCATTCTCAGCTATCAAGATAATGCCAATCAAAACAATACTGAGATATCATCTCATACCTGTCAGAATGGCTAAGGTCAAAAATACTGATGAGGGCCTATGCTGCAGGAGATGTGAAGGAAGGGGAACACTCCTCCATTGCTGGTGGGAATGTAAACTTGTATGGACACTTTGGAAATCAGTATGGCAGTTCCTCAGAAAACTGGGAATCAATCTACCTAATGATCCAGCAATACCACTCTTGGGCATATTCCCAAAGGATGCAAATTCTTACTCCAAGTACATTTGCTGAACTATGTTCATAGCAGCATTACTCATAATATCCAGAACCTGGAAACTACCTAGATACCCCTCAACCAAAGAATGGATTTTAAATATGTACACAATAGAGTACTACTCAGCATAAAACATCATGCAGAGTGAGGTAACATAGACCCAGGAAGATAAACATGGTATGAACTCACTCATAAGTGGATTATCGATGTAAAGCAAAGGATAACCAGACTACAATCCACAACACATGAGCAGCTAGGTAACAGGGAGACATCCCTAAAAGAGACAACCATGGATCCCCATGGGAAAGGAAAATAGAGAAAATCTCCTGAGTAAATTGGGACCATAGTGGGGAGGGGGGAAGGGGAGGGGGGAAGTGATCATGAAGGAATGAGATGGTTGAGTTAGAGAAGGGACATAGAGGGGGAACGAAGAAATAGATATCTTGACAGAGGGAGCCACTGTGGGGTTAGAGAGAAACCTGGTGCTAGGGAAACACTCAAGAAACCGCAAAGATGATCCCAGCTAAGACTCCAAGCAATAGGGGAGAGAGTGCCTAAACTGACCTCTCTCTACAATCAAACTGATAACCACCCTAATTGTCATCATAGAACCTTCATCCATCAACTGTTGGAAGCATATGCAGAGATCCACAGCTAAGCACTGGGTTGAGTTCCCAGTCCTGCTGAAGAGAGGGAGGAGAGATTATATGAGCAAAGGGGGTCAAGGGCATGATGAGAAAACCCACAGAGACAGCTGACCTGAGCTATTGGGAGCTCACTGACTGTGAACTGACAGCTGGGGAACCTGCATGGGACTCAACTAGGCTCTCTAAATGTGGATGACAGTAGAATGGCTTGGGTAGTTTGTGGGGCTTCTGGCAGTGGGCCCAGATTTTATTCCTAGTGCATGAACTGGCTTCTTAGAGCCCAGTCTCTATAGAGAATACTTTGCTTAGCCTTGATACTGGGGGGAGGGTCTTAGTCCTACTTCACCTTTATATGCCAGACTACATTGGCTTACCCTGGGAGTTCTTATCCTCTTTGACAAATGAATGGGGGATGGGGTGAGGGGAAAGTGGGGAATGACTGAGAAGAGGGAGAAGGGGGAAGGAACCGTGGTGGATATATTAGAAAAACATATAAATAAAGAAAATAACATTTTTACTTTCATTATTAATATCATTGTAGTAAAAGTTAGTAGGAATTTTGTATCATACACAGATAATTACAAAACTGTTTGTATCCTTCATCAGATCTGTAATCTTATAATCTCCATAGAGAAGTGGAGTTGAGCAGTAGCTAAGGATCTTTGGGCTGAAATTCCTGGAATTATCTGCCTCTGCTACTCATTTGCTAAGTAAAGGTAGAAATCCTGACAGTACAGAGCTTCCAGCAATAGTGGAAAGAGGTGAAGGTGGTAGATTGCCAGCTTGTGAGTTGTCAAACAGGCTTCAGATATCGGCTGAGAATGGTGTAGATGATGCTCTCTATCTCTTGGATGTGAGATGGGGTACATATGCAAGAAATGCCCCTGGTTGGGGCTGAATACAGATGAACCAACCACATCTCAGGGCTCAAGGCCAAGATAGTAGAAGAGTCACATCCAGAAGATTCTCCAGTATTCTCCTTAACCATGGATAGAAAATGAATGGAAAAGACTTCCCAGCTGTGTATGAAAATGCTATGGAATGGCTTGGGAAAACTTGCAGGAATGCTCCCTTTTCAGATCCAGGAATCAAATGTCCAGGTTTAGGGGGCTCTGAGGAGGGAGGGGGACACTGAATGGACTCACATTCTGAACTTAATAATGATACTTTTGTCCTAAATTTTCACTGCTATTGCCTTCTTCTACTTAGGTAACTTTAGAGATATCTATATATCTCTAATTTTACCAGGGAAATGGATAAGGACATTTTGTTTTTATGAGTACATTTTATTGTTATTGCATGCCACAAGCCTGGAACAGTGCCTCATACACAGTAAGCTTGCAATAAATGAGATTATTATTTTTACTAAGTACCTTTGTTTACATGTTCACTCTGCATCTGGTACTTCTAGCAAAAGTGCACATCACATTCCACTGGAAACAATACCAATTAACCACAAATCAGTTTTCTTTGTGACAGCTTTGCTGAGCAATCAGAACACCCCGAAGCAGGGAGGACAATTAGAGGGAACTTGCTGAAAGATCCATTAGAGGAATGACCAATTTAGCAATTTCTTCTCAGTATTATGTGAAAGTATATTTCAGGTATGTGCATGCATGTAGACTCAATGGGAATAAAGGGCGGACACAGTGCTCACACTCAACCTGGTGCCCTGGATGTGCAAATATTGCTTCACTATTTAAGGGACGTGCCTCACAGTGGATGACTCCAATAGCTTTGGTTATTTTCATTTAGCTAGAATTTTTCAGAGATACCTACTGGGGTATCATAAGCACTGGAAAGTGGAGCTGCTTTTTTATATGGGTTCTGGTGCTTGAGAACAGGTCTTCTGATTATGTAGCAAGAATTTTATTGACTAAGATAGCTCTCTAGCCCCTATTGTTATAAATTTTTGTGTATGTGTGTGTACATATATATATATACTCATAAACATATATATATGCATATATAACTTACTACATGCCAGTACTCAGAATTTACTCAGTATCACCAAGTTATTGATGCATCCTGAAGAATTGAGTAGAGCCCATAACAGAGACAGCTATTCCAGGGAAAGGGGCTTAATTTAATCCTCCACACTAGGAAACAAATCTCATACCACAGTAGAGGGAGAGAGAGGGTTGTGATATTCAATATTGATTGTCAAGTTGACAAAGTCTAGCATTGTCTAGGAGACGAACCTCTGGCACATTTGTAAGGGAGGTTCTAGATTGTTTTGCTAAAGGAAGAAAGAGTCACACTGAAATGTGGATGGTACCACCCCATAAAGGATGGGGTCCTAGACTAAAAAAAAGAAGAATAAAACATTCATACCTCTCTGCTTCTTGTTTTAGATACAATGTGACCCACTGCCTCAGTCTCC
Source organism: Sigmodon hispidus (assembly GCA_004025045.1). Taxonomy (NCBI): domain Eukaryota; kingdom Metazoa; phylum Chordata; class Mammalia; order Rodentia; family Cricetidae; genus Sigmodon; species Sigmodon hispidus. The sequence continues at coordinate 259,793 of PVIH01000617.1, forward strand.
TGTCACTGTGCCTTCCCCACTATGGTGGATGGTGACTTCAAGCTATAAGCCAAAACAAAATTCTTCTTTCCTACAGTTGCTTTGGTCAGGTATTTTGTCACAGCAATGAGGGAGGGGATCATAATACAGGAGTCACATTTAATATGGACTGGATATTTGTTTCTCCACCCTGCCAGCATGTCCTGCTTATTCTCCTAACAAACATTATTCAAAATATTCCTCAAAATTCCATGGCCAAGCCTCACTGTAGGTTGTCACTACCCTTCTCTACATTTTCAAGAATCTCCATAGGGGCTTTTTTTCTCTCTGTTTCTATCATAGCCCTTTCTGGTCTCTTATCAAGATCTCTGACTGACTGTGTTAAATAATAAGATTGAAATGAATCCCCCAATGATTATGGAAAATGCCAAATGCTTTTACAGACTTCTAGTCTTAAGTTGTCTGAGCAATCTCCCTGAGCTTCTGCTTCCTCCCTCATCTCTCTAAGATACACACTTGCTCTTACCACCCTGGACATTTGCTCCTGAAATTGTAAGCATGCCTAACTAAGTGCATGGCCTTTGCACTGGTTGTCTATTCAACTTGATGAACTCCCAGCTGAAAAATCTAGTGTGATGATTAGTTTCAATTGTCAGCTTGTTGCAACTTAAAAACTCTTAGGAAGAAAGTCTCAGTTGATTGTGTTCATCAGGATGCCCTATGGGCATGATTGTGGGGCTATTTGACTATTAATTGATGTAGCAAGACTCTGCAGACCATTGTGGGCAACACCATTACCTGATCAGGGGTCCTGACCCACACAGGACTGAAGCAAGCAGGATGAGAGCAAGAATGCATGCAACATGCATCACTTGTATCCTTCTTGCCCTTGAGAACAGAGTGATGTGATAGATGCTTGAGTTTCTACCTTGGTATCTTCCAAGTAAAGAACTGTAGTTTAGAACCACAAACAGAATAGAAACTTTCTACCACTAGGTTGATTTTTCTGGTTGTTTTTATCACAGCAACAAAAATGAAAAACTTGGTTCATCCCTTGACTAGATTTGAATGTTTTCTCAGTGCCACCCTGGTCTAAAAAGTGACTTTGATCCTAGCACCTTAAACTTCCTCTTCTCTGCTGCTTTTTAATTAGAGATGCTGCAACTCTTTTAAGCTTATTTTTATTGTGTTTTAATTTTTATTCTGTGTGCATACATGTATGTATATGTATGGGTATGCATGCACCATAGAAGACATGTGCAGCTCAGAGTGCATCTTTGGGGAGTTGGTTCACTCCTACTATATTGGTCCTAGGAATCAAATTCAAATTATCAGGTTTCATGGCAAGTACCTTTGTTCACTGAGCTCTCCTATTGGCTCCAGTCCATCTTTATATACAGGTATATCCTATGCTTTTTCATCTGTATGATTTGGTTTATGCTCTCCATTAGAATGAAAATTTGTCTGTGGATGGCTCATCTTAAATTATTTAATGCTGTGACCTCTGGAGTTAGATGCATTCCCAGAATGTGACAACAGCTCCATAGGTACTAAGACATGAAAGAAGGCCCATCTTGTTCTGCTACAGCCATTAGTTTATCGTGGAAATGTTTCTGTTGAGTCATACACACTGGGGGTTTTCTTAGAAGAAAAAAACAGTCCCTCCAACCTTTCTGTCTCCTGCAGACCTCAAACTATAGAAGGTTCTTGATGTTACATATTAATAGATGGTTCAAGTGGGTTAGGTAGATGCAATAGTTAGCTCTGTATCCTGGTTTAAAGATATAGTCTCCAGTTGTCCCCTGCAGGATCAGCTCCAACTAGAGGAAACATGACCAACTCAGATATTTCAAATTTGGAATCACTGAGTAAGAAAATTGTTGTTTCCACAAACAGTCTCACAGACAGCAAACATGAATGGGTAACTACTTCATGCAGCTAGTTAAAGCAGAATCAACGTGAGGGGCACCCACTGCAAAATACACCCCAGTACCTTGGGAAGCTCAGGCAACAGATCATGACCTGCCACTGATGCTGATGCTGATCATCTCACCATCACTAAGCCACAAACAAACTGCCTCCACCTATCTCCCACCATTTGCAGCCTTTCCCAAAACTCATCCCTTTAAGAATTTTTATACATTCCAGCAAGCCTTACAAAGCAATATTTTAAGAATCCTAAGTTTTTAAAATTCAACATAGGGAATCAAGCCCAGAGTTTTATTCATACTAGGCATATTTCTACTACCAAGCTCATCCTCAGCCCAGCTCACTGATGGTTTTCTCCTCTTAAGAAAAAGGAATGTACCTGTTATTGAATGCTGGCTGTTAATCAATAGCAGGATGCAATAGGCCTGCCCTCTGTGGTGCTGCTTTGGTAAGAAAGTGGGGATCCTGACAGATGGGCTGTGTAGGATGTGCTGTACATGCACTAGGATTTTGTTGCTTTCAAGGAAAGATCTCCTAGAAAACACTAACTTCATTGTAGCTTCTCATTTTTATTTTGATTCTACATGGGAAGTAGGCCAGCTGCAAGGGAATCTGATTGATATGGGTATCTTTTTCTTCCTGCTTGATTCAAAACTTCCAGTTCAAATGAGATCTTATGAGGCACACAGCACATTATTAATATGGCCATCAGAGGCACAGTGGTATCTTTGAAATGTGATCCATAGCAATTCATTAAGAATTTACTGAGCAGCCCTCCTAGAGAAGGCAGAATAAGGGGAGAACAGGGCTGTGCTCATGCAAGCATTACACGCTGCTTCTTTATAGAGGTTGCATGTGAACCACTCGCTAACATTACAGAATTTGTCAGATCATGGGATGGGATCAATATCTACCTTTGATATTGCCACTTTCCAGTTTTTGTTTTTTTTTTTTTTTTTTTACCTATGATGTCAAAATGTAGCCTGAGCCACTCTGGAATACATGTGAAATTTAACAGAGAAGAAGGGGAGTCTGCAGCAACAGTAAATCCACAGACAAAACTGGCTCACATGCTAAACCACTATTCCTCCCAACTCTACCCTCTTCCCAGGCCATCCCCTCTTTGTTGCAGCACTCTGGAAATGTGAAGTTATCCCAGTGTCCCAAAGAACTATTTCTCACCCTGTCACTTCCAGAAATGCAATTAACTGGCCATCTTCCACTGTAAGGCATTAGTGTGGTACTAGCTAAGGCAGCACCTTTAACTGGGAGCAGCATAGATACGTGAGCATAGAGATAAGCAGAGGATGGAGCACCATCATTAGCAACGGAGCTTTATGCAAATAGGTAAGCAGTTGCTTCAGAAAATGAGCTCGTGTAGCTCTTGTAATGAAACCTCAAGCCCATTAAAAATGCAGAGAGTGCCTTTCTAGGAAAGCCACATCCAGAGACCTGTGTGGCCCTGCCAGAAGCTGCCTATCTCTGTCCCTTTCCTTTCATACGTTCTCTCCAAAGACTCTGAAAAGGGCCTGAAACATTCTTAGTCATTTGCACCTTGGTTTAGTACTCCATTGATAAATGTGACTGGCAACAGGTGTATGTAAGGCTGGGTGGTATATTTGCTCTCGAACATCATGTGACATGCTTGGTTATGGCTGCTACATCCACTTTCCTTGGTCACAAGCATCCCATTGGCAAGACTGCAAGGTGATTATCTGAGGTAATTTAGGCTTTAGCCCTCTCCACACACATACAAAAAAAGAGAAGAGAGAGAGGGAGAGAAAGAGGGAAGAGGAAAGGGGGGAGGGCTAGTATTCACTAAGAGACTATCTTGGCATTTAATCCAGTAATTCCAAATGTAATTGTTCTGAACCACAACAAAGCAAAGTGACAGAGATTATTTTGATAGACATATCATGCATCCAGGTAATTTCTATTCACCAATGCCCTGGTTTTGGTAGCAAAATAAACCTTCCTTTCCTTAAGCCCTTGAGAATGTGTCGAAGGAAAGGAAACAGAGGATCTTTAGCCAATGAAAGGAAGATCCCCTTCTTACAAGACAGACATAATCATATTTCCTAGTGCTACTGGGTTTGTGGATGCAGTCTTTTATGCCCAGTAATATTCTATAAAGATTCCAAATAATTCCCGTTTCAACCTCTCTGACCATAGATAACATATGTCAAAAAGCACGTGAGTCATGTCATGCCCCTAAGCTCCTTTGGTCAATATTTCACAATAAGAATACTGATTATTCCATAAATTTTGTTGTGAATTTGTTCATCACAAGTGTTAGCCTTCTGAACTAGGTATTATTAAAATCAGAAATACAAACATTAGAGTTAGCAAAATTCCTCATGTATTTTTCATGTGGTAGATCCTAAAAGCTTCAGCTACACTCAAAAGTATATGGTCACTTTCTCTCTTTATAAAAACTAAGCTTACTACCGTGACTAGCTGCAGCATGTGAAGAAGATAAAAAGAAAAAGAAAAGGAAAAAAAAAAGGATATTGAGACTGAGATGGGAGCATCAGGAAGTAGGAATGTCTGTTACCTGCAGAGGTGTTACAAGAAATTTCATCTGTTGCAACGAAGACGAACTGATTTCTGGAAGAGAAGATAAAATTCACAATACTGCTCGCTCAGGGGAAAACGTGCTCTCTGGCAATTGGTTCCATGTGCACAGGTGAGGGGTGGGGAGGGGGCTGCGTCTGCATGGGTGTGGCAAGGAAATGTGCTGATGGACTGTGGACTTGAAAAGCTTGGAAAGATCACAAAACAGGCATGCGGGACCACTTAAATGAAATCATGAGTGCATCAGGATGTGGGCGTGTACAAGCTATTATTGTGCCAGGGTATTAATACTGCGTGTTACCAAAACATGCCAGGTATATAGCTAAGGCCAAGCTATTTCAAGTTGTGCTTACATAGGTTTTTATGCTAAATATATACTACAACTTTTTAAAAATGAAGAATATGATTAGGAAAAGAGTGTACTAGGACTAACTAGAAATATCATAAAACTCCATATATTATGATACACTATTTAAAACTATTTTTAAAAGGAAAGAAAAATACTTTCATTGCAGAAGAAAACATTATATGGAATTAGGTTATGACTAATAATCTCTTTATCAAACTAAGCTTGCTATAAGAAGACAAAAAACTCACCAACTGAAACAACACTTCTCTTTTCAAATTATTGTTTGGTGGGGGGTGTATGTGTATGCCTCAGTGCATGTGTGGAGGTCAGAGGACAGTATTGGTATTGGTCCTTGGCCCCATCTTATTTGAGACACCATCTCCTGTTATTTCCAGCTGTGCACACCTGGCTAGCTGGCCTGTGAGCTTCCAAGGAGTCTCCTGTCTCTGCCTTCCAGTGATCTGTAGGAAAGCTGTAATTATAGACACACTCCACTGTGTCTGGCTTTGAGTGGGTCTTTGAGGGATTTGAACTCAGGTCCTTACAACCGCACAACAAATGCTTTTCCCATCTAGCCATCTCCCCACCTTTCTCAATTTCTTTTGTAATGAGGCATATTGGAAAGAATTTTTTTTTTTAAAAAAAAAAAAAAAAGGCAAATGCGATTTCACTTTGATTTGCTAAATTCAGAAAGATGATAAAATCCCTATAAAGCATTTTCAGTGGTGTCAATTTCACAATGGAAGGTATTTGAATGCAGAGGTACTGTTGATTTCCCTGGAAATATAAATATCTATCCCTTGCCAATTGGAATGGCTTCTTGAGATTGGCTAGGGTTTTAGATGCTTTTAAAAACCCCAGAAAGGGGCTAGGTTCTCATTTGTTAGATTTTTATTGTACTTAGGGATCAAAAGCCCAGAAAAAAATGCATTTCTGGGGGAGTCTTAGTATGATTGCTTTTGTTCCAATGTTTCAAAAACATCCAGCAACTGAGCATTTCATAAAACATCTTAGGAGAGTTTTACTGTCACAAGAGGTGTGCCTTCAAATATAAACAGAGATGCTTCTCGAAAATTCCCTGGAACTTGGTGTTCAGTTGAAAATTCTAGTTGCTTCTAAACCAATAAAATTCTAACAAAATTATACACTCTCTGAGAATACAGTCTTCTATAAATCAAAAGTCAAAACTAAATTCATTTATCACCTATCTTAAAACAATAAAAGTTTGTTTTCTTGGATCTCTGCTACATTTTTATTACGTCCCTAACTTTTTGAAACTTAGAAACTATCGGGTTTCTGATTCCCTAGGTTTGAGGAGCAATACAATTGATATATCTTAAAATGAAAGAGATATGTGGTATGGAATTTGATTTGACTTACATAAGGGGTAGTGAGATTTGGCATGCCTAACCTGCTAGTCAAGAATTCCCAGCATGCATCAGACAAACATTAGGAAGGACTTCTATTCACCAAGTACCCATAACAGGAGCTCAGTCATAAGTGAACATGGCAGCCTTGTGCATTCATAGGATGGGCCCTTAGAAGAGGCATTCCCATAGGATGAAGTGTGTGAGTGTTGTATAGCCGCTCTGCTTGACTTCTACTCCCAAGTTCTATAAGACACTGCAAACTTGTATGTTGCTTCTGGATGGCTCCCTTCTAATGGATAGTTTATATAGCCAATGGAGACCTTAAATTGATCCTCCTGTCTCCTTATCCAACATATTACAATTACAGGCATATGCCACTACACCTAATTTTACCTGGTGTTAGGGATTTAACCCAGGGTTTCATGTACTAAGCTCCAACCCCAACTCCTACCCAGCTAGAGCAGGGTGAGCTGTAGCTGGGATGAGCAGAGTTGATTGTAGACAACCCAAAGAGATGTTATTATTGAATGAACAGAGAAAACTGACAAAATTAAACTCACAGGTATTATTATAAATTAATTAGTTCTTAAGACTTTTTTTGCAATATGATGTTGCCTTTGAGAGTGATCCTTTAGACACCATGGTTTTAGCTCTTAAAATGTTGCATTTTCTCCTTCTCTTCTCCTCCTTTTCCTTCTTCCTTCTCTCCTACCCTCCACCAGTGGGTCTGTCTGGCATCCTTTGTCTCTTGGATTTTCTCTGCTCATTGGATGTTTTTTGTTGTTTGTTTGGAGGTGGGGGCTTACTGTATCACACCATCTGGTCTTCAGGTGCTAGGCTGAACAGATCTTCTTCCCTAAGGCTTCTGAGTAACTGAGCCTGTCCCACATCATTTTCACAATTCTTGAGGATGTTTTTGAACAAAGGAGACCACATCTGCTCTGAAATCTCACTTCCTATAGAGAATTGACTTCGCTGGATTCTGTTAAGTTAGGTTAAATCTCAAAGACATAAGAGTCACTTCCAGTAGTGGCAGAGAAAAGGAAATGCTGGACCCCCACAAAGACTTACAAAAGCATTTTCAAAATTAACAGTCAGCTTAAACATGAATTCTGTGCTAGTCCTCTTTATTTTCAAATACCAATAACCACTCCCACTTCTTCTCAGAAAGATCTCCATATAGTGTCAGAAAAGTGCCTTTCTGACATAGCTAATTAAACATGAGTTTATGTGGCCACCAGCCTTCGAATTGTTTGCTTTCATTAGTTGGTTATGAGTAGGATCAATAGAAAAGTGGTGTCTAAGAGATTCAAAGGAGAGGTCTATGTAATGGCCAGTAGAGCAATGGTCCTAGACTTCTCAAGGGCTTCATATTAGTGTCCATCACCCTGCTCTGCCATTTTATGGATAGTTCTGTCCCTTCTACCCTGAAGGAACATTTAAGACAAATGTTCTATTTAGATATATATAAATAGGCCATGTGTTGATTTGTTCTATGAAGTCATTTATCCCAAATTACCAGGGGGGGGGGACAAGAATTAAAATTGTATCTGAAAAGAGTGCTGTCTCCAAACAAGCTCAGAAAAAAATTAAGTGATCTGAGCAGTATAGGTGCAGAGCTTGCTCATGACAAGAAAGAAGGTACCATGGGCCACCTCCTTAGCTAACCATCTGACGTTTTCTTTGCTCCACACACATGCACACATTTAAATGTCACCTTACACCTCATTTCTAACAAACTAGCCTGTACCTTGGTTGTAGATGCCAGAGTCTGGCTGAATCATTCTCAAACCTGTTTGTACATGGTGATTACCTAGGGAACTTCTGATATTCCTGGCAACCAAGTTTATCCTCCTGGTCATTTCCCATGCACTAAAGTTTGGGTTCTGCTTGTCTGGTTGAGTAGTCCATAGCTTGAATGATCCACAGAGCTCAGGGGAGTGCCACAGCTGGATCTCCTCTGCTCTGGATTTTGGCTTTGCTGATCTAGGCCAGAGTCTAATGGATGTTAGACTCTGAAGGTAATTATACTAGACTAATAGCCAACACTGAATTGGTAAATCTTTAATTCCATACACTAAGAGCTATGCATCTTGAGATTTCAGATTCTTATCAAATATGAATTGAGTGCTTGCCTGTGATATAGGCTGCTAAATTTCATTTATACTCACATATTTATTTCATTTTTCTTATAATCCCTCTTATGCTATCTTGAAGAAAGATGAGTTAGGTGAGGCAGGACATTTGAGGGAAAATGCTAAGTGGCAGAAATGGAAGATGAGCACAGTTATGTGGAAGCCAGTCCCCCCACCTCACTTTTTCTGAGATTCTGCTCAAGGGAAGTTATATGGGGATATTTTGTCATTAGTGGTAGTATGCCTCTCTAGGGAAATTTCTTATTATATTGCTTGGAATCTTCAGTTTCTTTGAGATAAAGTGATAGATACTCGAATTCCTCTTTGCATATGACATAACTGAAGCTGGAGAGAGATTATATGTATATTTGACTTTCCCTCATATAGAAATGGTATATTTCATTTATCCATAGACTCCCTTCCATTTTAAGATGGCTTCTATAGATTTACCATCCATAGTCCATCTGATTCAGCTGGTGGCATATTTAAATTAGTCCTATGACTTACTATATATCATGTTTAACTCTCATTTCCCCCACCTCCAGATTAAATCTCATCTATTTGCAATTTTCTTCTAAAAATAATTATCCACTGAATTCTAAGTGTCAAGTGAAAAGTGTGGCCTGCTAGTATTTCTCAAGGGGATTTGCAAAGCCAGACAGAGGTTAAAAGATGGGCTTTGGCATGAGCAAGTGAGGCCTGATTGGAACAGTTTCTTCTCTGAACACCAAATGTGCTGGTTTTTGATAGTTCTATTGTGTCTCCATCCCCCGCTTCTCAATTCTGTATTACTAGTGTTAAAAACTCCAGTTCCGGTTCCTCCTAATGAGTCTTTGTGAATCAAGTACTGTCGACTTCAATGCCTAACACAGCAAGACGCTGACTACAAAAATTCCTACAGCCTGGGAGTTGGTCTCTTGACCTGAAAGGCGACACCAGAGGTTCCCCAACATAGTAACTGGATGAAGTCAATTTGGTTCTACCTGTAGGTTCTGGGGAATCTATTCATTATAAAGCCAAAATAATCAGTAAGGAGTTGTGTGTGTGTGCTTGTGTGTGTGCATGTGTATGTGGGGGAGTGCCATTCCTCCACTTTTTATTTTTATTCTTTGATGATGATATTGTTTGTTTGTTTGATTCTTTCACTGTTTAAGAGATTTACTTAGAGATTATTTCACAGGATCTCAATAGGTAGGCCTGTGACATGCAGTGTAGAGCAAACTGTTCTTATAGTTTGTCTCTATCTCCTGTGTACTTGGACAAAAACAATGTGCTACCAGACTCAACTTAAATACATTAAAATTATATCCATTTATTTGTGTGTATGTGTGTGTGTGTGCTCACATAAGTCATAATACGCGTTATTGAAGTTGGTTCCCTTCCACCATAGGGGTACTTAGGATCAAGTCATTAGACTTGGTGGCAGACACCCTTACCCATTGATATGTTTTGCCAGCTCCATGGATTTTTCAGATGGTAGCTGAGGACACAGAGCCTTATCAATGTTCAATCTCTTTTCCCATGTCCATTTTCAAAAGTCTATTCTGGATGGTTCAGACCCCAGTGAGTTCCATATGTTTGCCTTCCATGTGGTTATTTTTACTTAGAGTTTTATGTATATTACATCTTATAAACATGAGATGTTGCATGTACAGACAAACCAACAAATAGCATAATGAAGTAGAAAAGCCTCCAAAAGGGAGCTGTCATGATCCCTTATAAAAATATGAATATGTGAAAGCACATTTAGAATCACTTCATGTAGGCACAACGCCTTTACTTACATTGCATTAAAAAAAACTTAAGAGAGTTTCCAGTTTCTTCTAAATTTGACTGTATGACTAGACAACCCTGGTCTTTAGAAAGTCATTTCTAAGGGGCTTTCTCTTACCTGGAGACAATGTGCACCTTCCTCTGTCATCTCAATCACTCCAACATCTACCACTTTACCCATTTCCCACTATATTCCCCTCAGATTAAACAGAGCTAGCAGTGGTTCTAGAAGGCAGGGCTGTCGGTGCAAACTGTGTCTCATTAGAAAAGTTATTTTAACTTTCAGGGTATTAGTTTTCTGACTGAAAAATTGAGCTAGAAATTAAAATGTATGTTCCTCATAGACTTTGGGCAAATTTAATAGAAAATGAAAACAGTGTGGAAGATAGTGTCATCTTCTGCCCCATTCAAAAGAAGTGGGTGGTGATTTGGAGGGTGAATTTGTCCTGAAAGGGGTCTGTTTTAGGAAGCTGGTATATCTCTGGTAACTCTAACCCTGTTGAAGGTGCATGGGAAGGGGAACCACATCCAACCATGGAAAATATGTGTTCGGCCTCACTAAACACTCATGGAGTTGGGTGACATTGCTGATGACGATGATGATGATGATAATGATGAGATATACCAACTACTTATGTTAGGCTATAGCTGAAAAACTTTCCTTCAAAATCATGTGACATTTTCATGGAAAGCTATTGAGTTAGTGACTGCTTATCTCTCTCACTTTATAGATATAGCAAGCAGAAGACTGATAATGTCTATAACTTGCCTTCATTCTTTCATAGGTCTGATATTTGTACTAAGATTAGATTCCAGCTAAATTTATGATTATCTTCTCTATATCAGTGGCAAAGACTGATTAGCACACGTATACCTCTAACAGCATGAATAATACATAAAAGATCCTGTTTCAAAATATAACTCTGCTACATCCTGTTGTGGGCTACTATGGAACATGTAGAACCTCAGCATGCTACTCTTCTTGTGAGTCTTAGAGATGATCAGGCAGAAAACCAACTAACAATATAAATGTAATTAATTTATTGCTGTACCCTCTGGTAAGCCAGTGCTTATAGTGAGTCATCAATAAGATAGCCATTAATCAGAAATTAACTAGTAACATTTGTATCCATCTTATTGACTTAGAGCATTCACCTCAATCTCATGCCTATGATCTGTACTTTGAATGGATAAGAAAATAGAGACTCAATGACATTTTAAAAATGCCAGATATAGTGCTTGCAGGGTTTGTTTCATGTGGATGCTGCCAGTCTAGTATGGAGTCAATGACAAGATCTTTACATGGAAACACTTTCTCTTCCTATGACCTTGGGAATTAAGAAAATGATAATTATGGCCAAAGGCCAATTAAAGCAAGTGGTCACAAAGGATTTTGAGAGATGCCAAAAATGTAAGAAGTCACTGAAGATCAAGGAGAATGGAAAAGAGATAGAATCAGGTGGGTGGAACCATAGGCAAATGTTACCAGAGATATGTCATCCTTCTATCTCTGGTTAAAGCATTTTTAAGGTAAGTTATAAAAATAGCTAAGAATAAATAATACTTGGGTTTAATTGTTTGAACTCCTTGGAATCTATTCATCTGTCTAGACATTATGTATTATCGTATAGCAAAACTAAGCCTAATGGAAGGCCAGCGGTTAGCTAATTAAAAATCTCTTCAGTTCTCTCCCCTTCAGCATCCCATCCCCCTGACAGTAAGTAGGCTTCCCTCTAACTGTTTTGTATGTTAATTAAGTATGAAATGCACTACAGTTTTGAAGAACATTGAATTCCAGAAGAATCAATCACTGTGATCTACACTGGGGAGAAAAATTATCAAAAAAATAATCATCACTCATTTCTGTCAGATGACTTTTTTGCATGAAATTGCTACATGCAGATATAAAAATAACTTAGATGCCACATGCCAACAGCAGACAGTTCTGGAAGTCAACCTGTGCTCTTAGACACAGGGTCTTAACTTGCTTTGATACCCTTAGAAAAAGTAAGAGGGGGTTTTAATGAAAGAATTCAATCTTGTCCCAAAAGATAACAGCTTTAGCATATGAGCTAAGGTGAAGATAAAGCACAGACAGGAATAGCCAAACCCCAATAAAAATAACATTCAAAGGAAAAATATGCCAAAGAAGTTGAGTGTTGTAAATTGATAATTTTAAATTTGTATATGTAGGTGTATGACATGTGTGTAAGCACATATGAGTTTGCACCAGTGCATGAGTGTATAGGGGCCACAGGCAGAGGAGTCTTCAGTCACTCTCCATCTCATTGCTGAGTTAGGGTCTTCCCTAAATCCAGAGCTTGGCATTTCAGCGAGGTGGACTTGTTAGGAAGCGCCACAGATTTGACTGTTTCCCAGCATTGGGGTCACAAATGCATGTCACCATGACTCGTTTTCACATTATTGCTGGAAATCTAAACTTGGTTTCTCTTATTTGTGGAGCAAGAACTTTCCCCACTTTGAGCAGGAGACATCTCTAAGTATTTCATTAGCTAAGATTCTACCTTGGGTGTGTGTCTTTCTGCTCTGCTGGTGACTGTCATTACCAAGTTCACTTTTTATTGGGAGTGAAAAGGGCTCACCCAGAGGCTGTGGAGTCTATTCTCACCACAGGTTCCTAACCTACCTTTTGAAAGTCAATATTTTTTAAGCATTCACAGTGGAAGGGCCATGATGGTAATACTTAAAAAATGGATTTCATTTGCTTTTTTGTGGCCCATCAAGCCAATGATCTGCAACCTGAAAATCATGTAATCAGGCCAGGAAATAACCAAAGGAGCTGTTATACCTTGTCCTGTCACCTGCAGAAATGGCCTCCCATGTGGCTGTGACAGCCATGGTCTATTGGGTTTGGAATGCCCTTAGTATTTTCCAAGCCCCTTGTTATTATTTCAGTCTGTGGATTATTATAGTTTGTGAATTATTATAGTCTGTGGATTATTACAGGTCTATTTTTTAGCTGCCTCAATTAAATATTCATCCAACAGGGTATAACACTAGACAAGACATAGTAGGTTAGTGATAAAAGGTAATTAGTTCTTGAGGCAAAACTTGGTCATATTTAAGGCTTTAAGGTTTGAAAGAACTGTGTGTGTGTGTGTGTGTGTGTGTGAGTGTGTGTGTGTGTGTGTGTGTGTGTGTGTGAGAGAGAGAGAGAGAGAGAGAGAGAGAGAGAGAGAGGGAGAGAGAGAGAGAGAGGCGGAGGAGGAGAAAGAGGGAGAGAGATTATGTGTGAGTACGTATGTGAATGTGTGTGAGTATATATGAACATATGAACCTGTGTGTGTGAATGGTGTCTAAGTTAAAAACAAGAGAAAGCCAGGAAATAGATCCTTTTATACCATCAGTATTTCTGTTCAGTTTGGCATAAATAGACCCAAATTTCAAGTGCTTTCTTTCTGTCTCCTTCTTTAGGATTTCAGAGTCATCTTGGCTGTTCTCAAATTAAATCAATAACAACCTAAAGAGTATGATGAGAGAATATCAAATTGGCATAGTTGGAACTTTATGTAGAATGTAAAATCAAAAGTAGCAGTGACATGTGAACAAAGGTTATTAAAAATTTTTCTTTTGCCTGGCATTTCAGTCTTACATCATAGGTGTCTCACAAATGCATTTTTAAAATATCTGATAACTAATTATTAACTTCTCTTTGGCTTCTTTGTGTGGCTCAAAAATGTCACTGAAATTGTGAAAGAAATACACTTTAAATAAAATAGAAAAACAGAGAATAAAAATAAGACAGTGTACATACATATGTCTCAGTACACATGTACTTTGTGTGTGCACATGAGCATGCACATATATGGATGTTTTCAATATAAAATAAAATCCTGACTATGCTTTCAGCAGTGATGCTGGGATACAAATAGACATAAATAAAGACACCAGTGACTCATTCCTGATACATTTCTATTATAAGATGACAGAGCATCTTTTGTTTGAAAAAGGAAAAAAAAAAAAAAAACTAGAATTGCTCATCATAGTGACAGAAATGTCTAGAAGCTAAAACCAGGAACAACCTCAGTGAGTTGTTATCCCAGGATGCCAAGGAAAGGCTCCTTCTTCCTTCATGCCTGAAAGTCAAGAATGACTTCAGTAGCTTTATCTCACTGGGCCATGCTACCTAACATTCTTGGGGCTGCTCTGAGGCCTCATGAGGGTCCCTTTTAAGCCTTTGTTGACCTGGGACCATCATTCTTGCTGGGCATGACCAAGTTTTGTCATACCCTCCCCAGATTTTTCTCAAGAGTTTCTTACTAAAAAAGATTTATAATGTAACCAGGAAGTCCAAACACACTAGCCAAGGTTTCCTTTCTCAAGGCAGTGTCCATAAAGGGAAATTAGCTATAAACTAACAAAAAGAAAAAATGAAGGTACCATATCCCACTGTGGCTCATTCTTGGGGGAAGAGCATGTTAGCAGCATAAAGAGGAGCAAGAATTAGCACAACTCTTTAGTGTCTAAAGAGAGAGTTGATGGCCAAATTCTCCTTTCCCTGTTCCCTGACTCTGGAAGGCAGTACATCTGTGAATGTGAGGCCTGTCCTTCTACATAGCCCTAAAATCAGGCATGAGACCTGCTTCTGTTGTTCTGGAATAGTTGAAATTCTTATCACACCTTGTTTGAAAAGGAAAAACTGGGAAGTCAGGAAATATCCCTACCCCTCCTCTGTGATTTTTTGTTCTCTTTAATCACTCCACACAGTCTATACATTAAACTCTCTATTTTAAAACATGGCTAGAAAAATGTGTAAAATCATCAAGTTCAGATGATACACAATTTTTATAAAATAACTTTTCTATAATGGAAATAAAATAAAATCCTAAAATGTAAATAGTGAGCTTTTTATTTGGGATGCTCACTTGCTTTTTATGGTGCCAACACCCTACAGTCTCTCTCTCTATTTCTCTCTCTCTCTCTCTCTCTCTCTCTCTCTCTCTCTCTCTTTCTCTCTGTGTGTGTGTGTCTGTGTATGAGTGTGTACATATATAGAGATGCTGAGTAAAATGGTTGATTATTAAATGAAGCTATTACCCTATTTTCATTTGGTAGTCTTAAATCTGAATCCAGACTATAACTCCTAAGATAGACTGAAGGTCTGTGCTACACAATGGAAATAAACTCAGATCCCTCAGCCACTTAAGTTTTCAAACTATGGTTTTACATAAGAATTTTGTTCTATTCTCTGTAGAAGTGCTCATGATACAATAGAAGATGGAAGAAAAAATGGCATTTTGCTCTTGATACTTTTCATTTCCTGATCCCACATTCCTCCTTCATTCCCTTTCTTTCTGCTTTATTCCTCTCTTTATCCATCTATCCATCCATCCACCCATGGATCTAAGTATCATCTCTCTCACTTTTCATCTATCCATCTCCCCATCTATACATGTTTGGCATTTTTACCTCTAGCATCTATAAAATTTTAAATATAATACCAAACTTATGTCTATTAAATTTTTTTAAATTTACTAATCTCTCTCTCTGAATTGAATCCTCCATTCTTTACCTTGTGAGTATCTGATCTGAATGGTGCTTAACAAACACCATATGACTGCCTAAACTTTATAAATCCTGGCTTTCTTGTTCTGAAATTTATCTCTAAAACTCTTAGAAATTCCCTACAAGTATGTAAGGTGACAAGATTTTGTTTGGATTTATATCTGAGCTATATGAAATTGCCAATACTATACTTTTTTCTTATCATATAAAAACGACAAAACTTTAAGGTCTCAGAAAGTGAAGAAGAATAAACTGAAAGTGGAACCCTGTCTCTCCACCCTTCTTGCTCAGTCTGAGGACATCTACATGCCTGCTTCTACACTCACTACAACTTTGGCATCTGTAGATCTTTATAGCGAATAAATGTTCTTATAATCTTGTATGACTTTTAATGAGCTTCTCTTACCCAGAAGATATCTTTACATAATTGGGAATATTTCACTCTATGTTTTGGAACACATGTTTTGTGGTTACTTAAAAATGTATTTTTATATTATAACAATTTAAAAACCCTCATTATAATAAAAATACAAGAAAATACATTTAGGATAAGAAATATTTGATGAAAGTTATGTTTAACAATTTTTTTTCATATTTCTAATTTATTAGTGGCTACATTGGACAGTTTTTTTTTTAAACAGCATAAAGATAGCCTTGCTAGGACAAGGCCTCAAAAAATTGGTTTAAGACTCAGGGTTGTTCCTCTCCATGGAAATCTTTAGTAAAAGGTGAAAGATTTGTACGATCTGAAGAGAAGCCAGAGTATAACAAAATTTTTTTAAAAGTGTCAACTGATGGACAATAAATTTTCAATGATCACATCCTCTAATCTAAATAAAACTCAATAGAAATTATTTTCTTTCCTAAGTGATAAATTGTTATGCCTCATTTTTCAGTGTTATGTACTACTTCACTTTAAAAAAAAAGTACTATGTGTATTTGAAAGGAAAATCATGCTTTAGTTGATAGAAGAAATGCTCTCACTTACAACCATATTATTGTGAAACTTGACAGTCAGACATTCTGTTCTTGGTTCTTTTCTAACTTGTCTGTGTCTACTCTCTTCCATAACATGGAGGGACACTTTCATGCATCAGTCCTTAGGGAATGTTAGAGTATCAGCAAGCAGGACAAGCATGACCAGGGTTTCTTTCTAGGCAGAGTACTTCATCAATGCTATGTACACATCACAAATATTTCCCCACTCTGAGTGGCATAATTTATTAAACAAGGTACCCTCCCTACTTCCCTCCTCCCAGTTGGACAGCCGGAAGATGCAACAAGGACCAAGCCATAAAACACAAGGATCCAAGGGCCAATCAGTAAAGAGAGACCTGTACCCCAGGCTTATTCCAAGCAAGCCATTCATGGTGCTAATGTGATGAACCTGTCCAACCCAACACGTACCACAGACACATCAGCAACACCGAGTGGCATGCAATGACCAGATGACCACAGGCCCCACCGCCATGCTCTGATTGGTTCAAGCTCAGAAAACAATCTCCTTGAGAGTCTGGACAGCTGGCTTCCATTACACCAAAGCAAGATTAACAAAATAAAGAATTGATCAGGTCAAGTGTTTACCAAATGTTTATAAAATGCTGAGGAAAGTTGTTCACTGATTCCCACTCAGTTCATCAATGAAGCCGTGATGTTACCTAGTTAATTTCAACCTTTGTGGATTGGGGAAAACTTGGCCCACAGCAGATGGTCTCTTTTCAGGAGGTCAATACCCAGAGACTCTTGGGCTGCTCTGAGATTGTCAGCATGTGATCATTTAGGTAGGAAGGTGATGGGGAGGGAGCTGCAAGGTACCCATTAAAGATCTCTGGGCAGCACTGACGTTACCGCACTTCAATACTTTTCAAAGGGCTCCTGAATCTTTAATTTTATAAGGGTGTAATTTGTGTTGAGTAAAGGGAAAGTTCTATAAACAGAAGGGGTGGGGGCAGCAGAGCAGACTTATTTTCACTTTGGAGAAGGCTGAAGCATGAGTCACAGGGAAGGTTTGTTTCTTTTAATCAAATTGACAACCAGTGACCATTTCTCAAACATTTCTGGCTTCACTGATTTCCCTACCAAGTTTGAAATGGTTTCTTTTGGTTTAGAAGTGTACCTCATTGTCTTCCTGTCTGTCTTCCAGAGAAGAAATCTGTTACTACTGATTTTATGGTATGATAGTGTGAAAATATTAATCTATCAGATTCTGCATCTTTAGTAGAGATTCAAAGAAGTTATTCTGATCATTGCCCATTTTCCCCTGAATATATTTAATAAAGCTCTTTTCTTGTCTGTATTGATTAAAAATAAAAGGCACCACCACTTAATAATGATAAATCAAACCAGAAATTTCATTTTAGAGATTGTTTTCTGGTAATTCTGAATTTACCTCAATGAATAATTCCATAGGTGACAAGTATTCTGCTTACAATAAAGTTAAATAGAGCCAGTAATCAATTTCCACGGCAACCAAGAGGACTAATGTGAAAACATCTCTAATAAACAGCAAGAGGCCAATTACATGGAAGAGAATATAGTTAGTGGATTCCTTCAGCTGCAACTGTTACACTAAACAGGGAGTTGCAATTATTAAAGATTTACCAATCCAAGAATGAGGGTTTTTTCTTTTTCTGTAGAATGTATCACCATTGAGAACTCTTCATAATATTAAAATTGCAGGTTTTATACAGATATTTCCATACATGGTATTCCACAATGCCGAGAAGTTTAACAATTTCAGACTGATGCAAGGGGAGATGGTGGGCTTCCTCTGTAACTCTAAGAATAGTATTAGACATTGTTTGTTTTGATCAAGTGCCTAAATTAGTCTTATTGAAGAAGGCGATTTAAAGTCTATCTTTGTAATTAACCTTTCTTCAACTTGGGGCTAGATGCACTTATTCTGAGGAAAAGCAAGATAAACACTCAAGGAAATAAATCTGTTTAAGATTCTTATAATTATACAGCAGGCTAAAGTTACTATGATTATAATTACATCCAAAGTGGGCGTTTGAGAATTTAGCATCTAGAGATATTTTCATAAAAATAATTAAGGGCTGTTGCTGAGCCACACACATTACAATTGAGACTGTGTGGATCTGCAGTGCATGGAATTCAATAGCATTTAAGCCTTTTCATTTATAGAATGATCTCAAGTATTTCAAGATTGTCATCATTTTTATTAGCCTTATTGACCCTCTCAATTTTCCTAATTCAGTGTCAGAGAACACTGAAGATAACAATTTACATAAAGCACCTTACATCTTGGCAACTGATGCTTGGATAAATGGATAATTCAAGTATTTACAAGTGTGTCTGGCCAGTGGCTTGAATTTCTTTGAAGATTCTCTTCAATTTAGAAAATGTGTTATGAGTGCTCATGAGAAAACAGTAGTAATTTTTGTGTGTAGCCAGACAGCAAATCTTAGCTGTGTTTGCCAAAGAGTCATTTATGACAAGTTTGTGCAGAGCTAAGTACAGCATTTTAAATTCAGGGATTTCTTTTGCTTTATTAAACTGCAGAAGAATCCTGCAGCTGCTGTGAGAGAACAACACTTCTTGTGAGACATGGAATGGAGGTGCAGAACGAGTACACCACTGCAAACCAGGAGAAACTACATGGCTTCAAGCCCAATGTCTTCTCACAGTTCTCTTATGGACCACGCCCTCTGCCTGCTTGCTTACCTGTCTGACCCAGCATGCCTCAGCCACACATGCAAATTGTTACCATTATCATTTTATACATAAAACATATCCTTAAATTAAAATAGTCATCACGAAAATAAGCACCCTCCAGGACATTCATGCATGCAGAGCACCTGAACATTCACATTGATGTCCTCAGAGAACAGAGCCAGGAAATTGCATTCAATATGGAAACACACGCATTTTGTTTGTTGGCTAGTTTACTACCCCACTCCCCAACAAGGCACCTATATAGAAATGGCTATAACTGTTTTAGAAACCATCACGTCGTCAATGCCTGGGGACCAAGGCAGTCACACATATTCATTTGGAAATCTGCATTTCTCAAATACATTTCTGTACCTCCAGCTGCCAGTATTCATGTGAGCTGTGTGGTGCAAATGAAAGACTGGGCACTGGGCACTGCCAAGATCAATGAATCTCCTTATGAAAGCCAGATGTTCTGCCCATTCCTTTCTTTTAAATTTAATAGAGCAGAGGTGAAAGCTTTCCTAGGTGTTGTGAGGGAAGGAAGTGAACCTTCAGGCTTATTATGTTCTTCTCATTTTCTTCCTATGAATTTGAATGGTCTTACATAGAAGGCCATGAAAAGGGTGAACAGTAGTGTGTGTGTGTGTGTGTGTGTATGTGTGTGTGTGTGTGTTTGCATGTACAAGATACATGGTCATAGGAATAAAGAGATCTGATAAACAGCTACCCAGGGACAGAACAAATTTTCTTCTTTGCATTGCGTCTGACAGGGTAAGGAGCTCACAATGAGCAAGGCTTAAGCATCCATCTTCTCTCCATGTAGCCTGTGTATAACTTCGCCATGGGCCCTAACTTAGGGGTTTCCTCTTCAGTAGTCATGCATGTTTCAAGCAAGACCAACTAAGAATAAAAATTTCCTGCCCCACCAGCTATTTTCAAACCACCAAGAGAAGGAAGACCCTTACCTGTCACTGTAGGCAGCAGCAGTGGCAGGGGTGGGCTGGGCGTAGCGGTATGCAGCATAACCACCCTAAAACACAAGGAAAGATGAGGCTTAGGAATGCAGAGCCCAGTTTAGCATCACCCAGAGTAAGGAGCCCACACCAGAAAAGCAGGTACCCAAGTCCTCCCATCCAAGGCTGAAGCTAGTGAAAGCTTAATATCAAAGCAAAGCACAAAAACAATACCAGAGAGAAGAGTTTGAACACCTGTCCTGTCTGCGTGTTAAAGGTTAGGAAGTCTAAGCAAATCTTCAGAGACAGAACCCGGAAGCCCTTTGCAGAAAATGCACCTAAGTGTTAATGGTGATAGTTTGGGGGTGAGGATTAAATATTCTTTCTATTTTGCTGAACTTTCCAGGTTTCCAGAATTGACCATGCTTTATCATAACTTACCAAATATTAACTTAAATTTTATTAAATTATCTTTATTTCTTCATAAAAGTAGATACTCTCCTGCTTCATATTGGCTTTAGAAACCAGATCAGTAAGTTTCTCAGCAATTGTGTGTGTGTGTGTGTGTAGTTATTTAATCACTGATGGTTTTGTTGAAAGCTTTATTAATGTTCGTTATTAGTTTTTACAAAGTGAAAAATTGTCAAGAATTCTGTCTTAGCTTGAACATATCACACTGTTAACTTGTCACACAAATTCAGATGGAGGATTTGGTTCAGGGGAGGAGAGAATGTGATAAAGTCTTCCAATTTGTAAATAAAATCATTTAGAGAAAAAAAATCTGTAAAGGAAAATAATTAACATTTAGTTTGGTGTACCAGTAATTGCCATTGTTCAATTAAGCAAAGAGGTGGAGCAAATGGGGACATTGAAAAGGAATTGTGTGCAGTGGACCATTGATTATCAAATGGAGAAAATAATGGCATCTTGCTCAGCAGACCAGGGCAATGTCAGCCACCATGGAATGATCTCAGCACAAAGGACAAAGTGGATGCAGTGTCCAGAAGTAACAAGAGGCTTATATCAGTCATTAACAATGCACAGCACTGCAATCCTTCAAGGGTTGGGGTCCACCCTTTAGGATGAGGGTCTAGCTCAGGGTAGAGTGGCATGTCAGATAGTGGACAGCAGCAAAATATCCAATGACAGAAGGCAAAGTTGACAAGTGTCATGTAGGTGGCCTTGTACACAGTGGTAAAACAAGGCTACAAAACTAACTTTAAACATATAAAATGGCTCTTGACACTTTCTTCCACTGTTTCTGGCCGAAATCCTCTATCATATATGTCATAGCTCAAAAGAGCCAGTTTTTCTGTGAGGACATTGTTCTTTGGATCAGCCTTGGTAAAGACACACCCAGACATCTTGGTGGATAATCACTAATAATACAGAGCCAGGAGTTTCTGTGACAGCTTTCCTTAAGGAAAAAAAAAAATGTGCAATTTAAAACAAAAAAGTTCTTAGCCAGACACCACCTGGTGTTCCAAACACAGTGCTCTCTAATGAGGAATGGGGGAACTCATTAAATGCGCCGAAGAGTCATAAAAACAAAGCAAGTGTCAGACCAGCACTGAACTCCAGAAGAGGAACGATGGGCCATGGAAAAATCAGGTCACCAGTTTTCTGAGTTGTTCTTTTAATCTGCCTAACTATTTTTCCTGGCTTTCATGATATATCAGAATGATATAAGTATGCAAGTATGTGCATTAAATTTAATGAGGTAGGAAGGAGTCAGAATTGGCCAGCCAATGACTCCGAGGCATTAGCAGCAATTGAATTTATTCTGTGTGTGTGTGTGTGTGTGTGTGTGCATGTGCACAAGAGTGTGTGTGTGTGTGTGTTTTGTGGTCTATCCAGAGCAAAAGAAAATTTAAATCTATTTGCATACATATATCAGCTCCCAAGTAAATTCTAAGTGATGGGATCTGTTCCCAGCAATCTCTGCTTTGCATGCTCTTGTGGCTCGGATTCTACAATTTTCTCTGGACATTTGCAGAAGCCTCTGTCATGAGAACAGGAAAAAAATTCAACAAATGGGAAGCATGGCTACAGTGCAGACAGAAGTAACTAATATGAGTTTCACTGCCTACAAGGTTGATATTTATCATGGGGATGTAAATGTAGCTATGCACATCTGCACTGTCTTTTAAAAAAAAACTTTTTTATTTTTCTACATAATTTTAATTTTGAGATTATGATTTGATTACAAAATTTCTCCTTTTTCTTTCCTGTCTCTTAAATAATGTGAACTATGAGAGTTTGGGAATGATCTCCTTTTTGCATATTTACTTATAGCTTCACCAGTGAGAGGAAATCAGCTTCTCTGCCAAATAGTTACATGTCGTCAGTACTCTGAGGTTTAGCTTGTTACTTAGAATTTTTGCTTTTAAATATCTTCTCTCTCTCTCTCTCTCTCTTTCTTTGTGTGTGTGTGTGTGTGTGTGTGTGTCTGTATGTGTGTGTGTGCGTGTTTGTGTGTGTGTCTACTTTGTTTTAGAGGCAAGATCAAATGGAGCACAGGCTAGCCTCAAACTTAAGAATTATCTTGAATTCTAACATTCCTGCCTCTATCTCCCAAGGTGCTGGAATCACAGCTGTGTTCCACCATTCCTGGTTCATGAAGACCTGGAGATATCCATAACTTCATGTATGCTAGGCAAGCACTGCACCAACTGGGCTACATCCCCCAGTCAAGTTTATGTTCTACTTTTATTTACAAGCATTTGTGAAAATGTAGGACACATATGTACATGGGCCTAAATAGGTCAGAAGGGAACACTGAATTCCCTGGATATGTAGTTATGGGTGGTTGGAGCCACTCAAAGTCAGGACTGAAAACTGAATTCTGGTTCTCTGAAGTGCAGGAAGTACGTGGTAGTTAACTGTGGAGCCATCTCTCTACCTCCACCAAATATTCTTCAGACTCAATAGCCTCATCTGCTGATTATGTTCAGAGTGAGGTGGTTTTGACCTTAGTAACAGATCACATGGTGGTAACAGCAACGTTCTGCCTGTGTCTTGTCCAGCATGGTGGTCATCAGTGTTAGGTTTTATATCACTTGAAATGCAGGGACTGTAATTAATTAATTTGCTTATATGTTGCTAATTTGATTTGCTTTTACCTTGACATTTATTTTGTGGCACTAGGAGCTTGTAATGCTGATGAGATGTTCCACCATTAATCTATTTCCCAAGTCCTTCCTCCATTTTTAAAATTAATGTTTTTACTTTGAGATAGTATCTCATAAGTTCAAAGTTGGCCTTGAGTTGATCCTGTAGCCAAGAAAGCTTTGAACGTGTGATCCTCCTGTCTCCAACCCTCAAATGCTGGTATTACAATTACACTAGACTGACTATTGTTACATAAATTAATAATGAATTAAAATATATTACATATGTGTTCATGTGTGTGCAGCTGAGTACAGCTGAGTGTTCACATGTGAGTTCATATGTTTGAAGGCCAGAGGACAACCCCTTATTTTTTCTTTTTCTTTTTCCTTTCCTTTCCTTCTTTCTTACAACCCCCACCCCCACCTCGAGATGGAGTCTCTCCTTAGTTTAGAACTTGTCAAACAAGTCCTACAGATCCTTTTGTCTGCCTTTCCAGGTCTAGAAATAGAAAGAGATGCCTCCATGGTTGGATTTTTTTTTTTTCAAAAACAAAGGAAAACACACAGCCCCTCAGTTGTGAGGATCCATCTCAGGTCTTTCTGAGTGCACAGCAAGCATTTTACCAAAAGAGGTCCCCTCAAAGTCTAATGAATTTTATTTAAATATAAGCATCTATGGGCTGGTGACTGTAGAATTGGTCCCTGCAATTTGTGACAATGGGGTGTGAAGGGTTCTGTGGCTTGATCATGCCACCTCTCTGCACTGTGCATTGTCTTTCCTGGCTCTCTCCCGTAACAGATCCATATTAGAGCAACAGAAGGATGTGTGCTAACTCAGTGTATGTGCGCACACTGTAAAATGGCCCACAGATACAAATGGCTTTAATTTACTTTGTAAAAAGGTGACTGGGATGAGCTATATTGCTCTGCTCCAGGGTTCTGCACAGTTCTGTGCTGATATCTGAAGAACAAGATCTGCCTTCTGCATGAGGACTGCAGACCTGGGTTTTGTTGAACCCTGTAATTAGCAGGCCTAGTAAAAAAAATAATGTCACTGACAAAGAGATTTTCCCTTCTCCAAACCAAAAGGGGAAATTAAGTACAGCAATTTCATCCATTCTACTCAAGAAAATATTCGTGTGTGCATGTGTGTGTGTGTGTGTGTGTGTGTGTGTGTGTGTGTATACATGTGCCATGGTGTGGTGTGAATATAGATGCCACCTTGAGTGTTGGCCTTTACCTTCAACCTGTTCCTTCTTACTATGTACCCTTGGATAGTTAGCTGTGTGCTTCTTATACTCCCCACACCCCTCCTCACATCTCTCTGTAGCAGTGATGGATGGCAAACAAGTGATACTATACCTAGCTTTATTTGTTTTCTGCGGGATTCAAACTTTGGTTCTCATATTTGGATGGCAAGTACTTTACCTACTGAGCCATCTCCCTAATCAAAATTCTTTTTTTTCTGATTTTATTATTATTATCATTATGTGTGCATGTATGTACACACAGTGTGTGTGTGTGTGTGTGTGTGCGCGCGCGCGCGCGTGCGCGCGCGTATGTAGAGGTGTTAAAGCCACACACTGCATGTGGAGTTCAGAGAACAATTCTCAGGCATCAGTGCTCTCTCTCCACTTTCACAACTGTGGATCAAACTCAAATAGGTTGTCAGGTCTCAGCAGTTAACACTTTTGTCTGTTGAGAAATCTTCCTAGTCCTTTTTTATTTTTGGTTGTTAAATTTTTATAATTCACGAAGCTAAGAGCCACATTAGATGGCTAATGTGGCATATTCATGATGGAGCCAAGTGTATAGATACAGTGCTGATATCAGAAAGGAAGTGTCCAAATCCATTGTGGACATCTCAGAAGGTAACAGGATGAGTCTGTATTAAAACTGGAAAATTCAGTTAAGGCTTCCCTCTATGTTAGAGAATAGTTGCCCTCCCGAGAATCATCTTGTTAGTCAGGATTTCAGAGCAAACCCACAACCACATGATGAGTATTTTTCCATCAGTCAGGAATTCATACCTGTAGCAATTTATTGCCATACACTGGCTCTTGATACACTACTCTATAAGGAAACAGAGATGTAATGTTTTCAATGCAAAAATGAAATAAATAAAAGAAAGTGCACAAATCAGACAGCAACCCTGGAGCAATTCCATTTACAAGTTTGCTTCTCTTGGTTCAGTGTGGAGAGCGACCTGCCAAACCACAGGAGAGGGCTTGGCGTGACCCAGTACTGGACTTGCAAATCCCCACACCGTCAGTCATAAGGGAGGCGAACATGAAGCTCAAACCGTGTGGCCTGCATTTATGATATACCCATGTTTGTTTTTAAGAAGATAAAAGGATAATTTCATGGCTTTTCACCTTTTAATTTGCATCTCAACAGTTTCAATATGATAATTCTCTATCTGATGGTTGAAATTTTCTGGCTTACCTGAGGATTCAGTTTTGATGTTAATGACCTAGGGGGCTAAGATAAATGTACAGGGACAACCTGAATCGAAACAGCAACTGTAGACATTTCTGCTCACACAGCAAAATGACACTTCACAATTGTGCTGATCGCACTGAGGGCTTGAATGGCATTTTAAACATCCTTACCTAGGGAGTCTGTGGGTGCACTGAGTAGCTATGTGTGATGCACACATCCTTAACATGGTAACTCAGATTTCATCTCAGTAGAGCCCCGCACAGACTGAGAGGAGCTGTAAAATGAAAGAGTTGTCCACAGGACTACTCCATGTGGCTCACTGGAGGTGGAAGAGAAATTATTTAAGATGGAAGAGAAAGTCTCTGGATGGCACGTAGAAAGTAGAGTGATTGGCTACTGAAGACCATCAGGGACCTCCCTGTGGAGCTGTGTATACATTTCTTAAGTCATCTGGCTTTAATTGCTTTTCATTACATTTATCTTTCCTCTTCTAAAATTTAAGAGTACGGAGCTACACCTATCCAAATTTATTTCAATTCCCTCTTTCTCTCTCTTCTTTTCCTTTCTGTCCTCTTTCTTTACTCCCTCCATTTTCACCTTTCTTCATAGTTTCCATTGTTCATTAAATGTTTCAGGTACAGACACTATTGTCCAGTGGTCTGCTCAACTCTTTCGAGGCACCTCTTTTGCTTTCTATGTGCACGTGTCTTCATCAGGGAAGCAAGAGTACTTGTTACGTAGGTTCCGGGTCTAGACTCTGACCCTCATGATTGACTAGCTATGTGAGTCATCTCCACAACCCCACTCCTCATAATCTCTAAATTATCTTCTCACTCTCTAGAATTCCACAGTTTTAAAGTAATCTGTTGTCCAATGCTTATGTGTTGAACTCTGTCTTCTGATCATGTCAATTCAAGCTTTGGTTTTCCTCTTCTGAAGAAAATTGGAGATGATAAGAGGAGATGCTGTGGCAAGGGCTGGATGCTGAGGCTCCTCTCTCATCTCAGCCTCTGGAACACTGCTGAGTTCTCCTGGTGACTGAGGATGGTCAGCCTAATCCTGATTCCACCTGCACTGCTTTCATCAGGGAGCCTTAGGAAGAAAAGACTTAAGGTTTGCTTGTCAGGTTCCTGGGCTCTGTGTTCCCGATGCTCCAGGCTCACACCTCTTATTCCCAAGCTCACACATTATGGAGGGAGGGTACCTACTTATGGAAAGTAACTTAAATGAAAACCAGTTTGGTTGAGACAACAAAATCTCCAACAAAACTCAAGAGTGGTGTGACATACACTGTGATCTTATGGAAATTCACATGCTGGGGGTAAGTTAGGGGTCTAGGCATTGCACTTCCTCTTCAGAAATTTAGGTATTCTTAATGAAGACCCAGGTAACACTAATCCTCTGGCCTTCTTTCTCCTTCCCCCTCCAAGTATCCTACTGTCTAATTTACCATTGTCTTACTGCATTTCCCACCAAGCATTCAGCACATTTCCAGTGCTCTGCTATGATTTTTCACTGTCCCTTTGTCCAATCTCAGTGATTGCCCTTGGTCAGAAGCCGTTTCTCTGACCCTCCCTGCAAATGCCAGCCAGCACTGATTTTCTGCTCCTTGTGTGGCTTCCACATGTCCATAGCTTCACTGGTCAACAGAGGACCTGGCTTTGTAGGTCCAGGGAAGTTAATTTCCACAACTTTCAATTAACACTGTTCTTGCTATTGTTTCTTTATTATTGGATTTGACACATTTTTTTAATTATAATGTGGGTGGCAGTTAATTAATTATCAACTTGACAGGATCAAGA
Organism: Sigmodon hispidus; assembly: GCA_004025045.1. Taxonomy (NCBI): domain Eukaryota; kingdom Metazoa; phylum Chordata; class Mammalia; order Rodentia; family Cricetidae; genus Sigmodon; species Sigmodon hispidus. The sequence continues at coordinate 287,410 of PVIH01000617.1, forward strand.
TTTACCTATGAAATAAACTCTGGGATGGCTGGCAGGGATTTCTCCATTGGGTTAACTGTAGTGAGAAGGAATACCCCAAGTGTGGGTGACACCCTCCCTGGTTCTCATTCTCATATGTTTCCTGACTGTGGATACATGTAGCTGCTTCATGTTCCTTCTACCAGGACTTTCAGCCATGACTGATTGTACACTCAAACATAAACCCAAATAAGCCAACCCTTCCTTAAGGGTATTTTGTCACCAAGATAAGAAAATTAACTCATGAGTTCATTTCAATACTTTTGACTAAAATGCAAGCTATCTTTCAGACTCAGTATGCCATCTGTAAAATATGGCATCTCTACCTTTTAAAATAGAAGTGTGTGTTATAGCCTCCTGAGGAGAAGGACTTTGGTGATAACCCTGCACATCCCATGCTGTGATGCAGAACTTCCCTTGTCTCTCATATGTAGCTGTCTACATAGTGCACAAGCTTATCCTAAAGCCCAAAGGCATCTACCTACTGGCAAGGAAACTCCCATGGATAGGAGGGATGCTTTCTTCACCGTAGGTTATATTCTGAGCATGTGAATCATGATATTTCTTGAGAAGACTACCACTGGCAATTTTCTGGCATCTATGATCCTTTCTCACTTTCTTCTACCTTCTTCTTTCTGAAAACTTTAAGCACATAGTTAAGTAGGAGGTGGTAACTTGCCTGTAGTAGGGGTCCGGAAGGAAGGTCTTTCTAATCCTTGGTACTCTGGTAGTACTGGTACTACTAACAAGGCCCTAGAGAGACTCAACTTCAGGTTATAGGAGGTCAAGACATTATAGGGCAAAGTCAAAAGGATGGAGATAGTGGCGTTTGGGAGCAGGGCAGTAGTTTGGGGGAGTATTCTACTGTGGGTGTGGTTGATACTCTGAGATAGACTGCAGTGTAGAGAAGAGACTGAGCAGGAAGAATAGGCCTTGATTAGAGGGGACGAATGTAGGAACTTAGTGTTTTGGCTAATGGATTATAGAAAAATATGAGACAAACCTCAAGTGGAGACTGACTCAGCTTATACATCCCAGAACCTCTGATAATTACTGAAACTATTTATTGTATAATATTGTAATGAGATTTTAGGCCTAGGGAAGAAATTTTTCTCTAAATAAAGCAGAATCTGAAATGACTTTTCAATCTCTACAACCACTATCACTTTAAAATGTGTGGTCCTCATGGCGTTTCTACTACTCCCTCTTCAGACTAATCCACAACAGGACAGTAAGATTTGTGGCTTAAATCCATACATTCAGGGTGATATTTCTAGTGAGACCAAGCCTTGCTTTGTGTAGAAACTAATTCAGGCCAAATGCTTCCTTTGAACTTAGAGCTACCCATGGTGCCTTGCTCTGTCCCTGAGGTCAAAGGTCCAAGTGTCTAGTTTATTTCCATCTCATTGGGACACTGATGCACCCGCTCAGCAGCACTATGCTACAGAAGTCTGCATGAGCCCAGAGGACAAACACTGGGCAAATGATAGGCTAACCTGGTACTTCAGTGGGGTAACCTCATCACATATTTGAAATGCTTCCCCCAGGACTCAGTCTTTCCTAATCAAGCATAGACTCTGGCAGACACACTTTTCTGAGCCTGCCTTCTTCTCTCTCTCCTGTTTCTGATGTATCCATGCTTAGCACCCTAGCATACAATGTACAGTGCTCAAATCAATTCACTCTTTTCTTCTTCTCTCTCTTCTTCTCTACCCACTTCATGTGTGTATATAAATAAATACACACATGTTGGGTGGTTCACACATGTGCAGAGTTCAGGGCTTGACATCAGGCTTCCTTATTCTCAATCAAGTCTCTGCCTTACTTTGTGAGATAGGGTCTCTCACAGGAGCAGCAGCTCAACACTAGACTGAATGTTTAGTAGGTCTCATGGTTCCCTCTGCTTTTACTACCCTGGTACTTGAATTACAGGCATGCACTGATAAGCTGGGGTCTTTGAACTTGGTTTCTCTTGTTTGCACAGCAGTCATTTTATTGAGTGAGTCAGCTCCCAATCACTGTTTTCTGTTCTCTGGCATCCTTGCCTACAGCAAATCTTCATGCTACACAAGAATCTACAAGGTCAGGAAGAAATAATCCATTTGAAATATGTATGGGAGAGCACAATTAATACATTATTATAGATTTTACATATGACAAATAGCAGCACAGAGGGGTGGGTACCCAAAAATTGACATCTAAATCATAATGTTTTTATTTTTAACTAGGGGCACCCTTGAACAGATGTTAACAGAGATAGTTTTCTTTTCAGTGGTCTTTATCTCTTATGTACATCCTTCTACCTACCAAGTTTAAGGACATAATAATAAAGCCCTATATTCAATGATGCTATATTCATTTGCATAATTTACTCCAGGTTTCATAAGGCTGTGGCTATGGACCAGCTCTAATTCCTTTTACACCCGAGGATAGGACCAGGCTCTACCCACCTCACATTTGAAATGGTATAAACTAAAGCCTGGAAGAGATGGTACCTTGAGGTCAGCTTAAGTTTGTAACAGAGGGAAGTTAATTGATCTTAGAATAAATGAAAACACATGTCCACTCACACTCGTCTAGCAAGAAGGTGAATATCATAATGACCTGAGAATGACAGGTCAGATCTATACTGAGTCCATCACTGACAGAGATTAATATTGTGCTGCAAGACTACGGCAATGTGAAATTTAAAAGGAATAAAATAAAATAACCAGTGTTTCTCATTTTCTAATAAATAGCATCAATTTGCACAGAAATATGATTTGATTTTTTTATTAGTATGTAAAAATCAAGTATGATTTTGTAAACTTACTTGAGGTCATTAATGGTACATCTGTATGCTTGTGTGTCTGTGTCTGTCTGATTTTGAAAAATGGAATCCTCTACTGCCCACTTATTTAAACTCTGTTCCAAGCCATTTTCATCACATCAGGGCTATGTCATGATCTAGATCAGGGTAGGGAAGGTTCATTGTGGTTCTGCAGATGAGACACATCTTCCTAAAGAGGAGTTTCATGAAATGGGACCAATTAATTAGTGACTAGTTCTAAGTCAGAGAACTGCTTGGAGAGATGAGAGCTGGAGGAACTGGAGAGGAGGCATAGCACCCCAGGTCACACTCAGTTATGGCAGAGTTAGGAGAAGTTTATTGCTGTGTTTAGAGAAAGAAGAGAAATGGAATATTCCCAGCACTGTGCTGATAAATAATTACATCTATAAGGAAAGCATTGGAAACTATCAGCCATGAAAATACCTTTTACTCCTCAACAGCTGGTATCTACAGCTGTTCTTCTGAATACCAAACTGAAAACACACAGAGCATATTGAGAACTGTAGAGAGAATGTCACTGTGGGTGGAGTTTTGAATTTGTCAAGAGAAAAAAAAATCTTTTAAAATAGATACAGTTGTGTTTATCTATCCCAAAATTGATCAAATCCAAGCCACTAATTCTCTTCAAACAGCAAGTTACATGTCTTTTGAGTTCATGATCAGCAGCCCTTCCACCTTGAAAGACATGGCCCAGAAGAGATAATCTGTCTCCACTGAGTTCAGAGCAAACTTGTATAAAGAATGACTCCTGCAGGTAAGGAAGACGGCATGCATGTTAATGAATACTTACATAAATGTCTGCACCATAAAATCCATCCTGGTAAACAACACTGTAAAGTGCACACACAAAGAGAAACGTTCGGATTAGTGCTGTTCCCCATGCAGACGCACCAACCCCCGCACGGGCCAGGTTAGTCTGGTCTCATGATCCAAACCACAGGAACTGAGGAGAGTTTCAAACTGATTAAGGAGGTTGGAGACAACAGCTGTCCATCAAATCAGGAGCGTTATGCTGGGGTTCCATGTTGGACCAGAGTCAGAGAGGTTTTGCTTGGGCACCAAAAGGAACTTGACATTCTCAGAAGAAAGTGCATCACATGGCTTGGAAAGGCCAAGAGGGCTCATGTGCATTTCCAAATGGCCTACACAGACCAGAGAATCTTAACAGTATTAAAGTTTGGAATCAAACCATAGCTCCCCTCCCCAATAAACACAAAACACATCTTCTGTTTAAGAATGGGCTTGCCAGGGCAGACTCAGAGCAGAACACTTTCATGATGGGCTAGAGCTAAATGGCCTCAGGAAATGCTCATTTTACTCAGATTGGGTCAGATATTTTCTTAGGTAAACATTTCATACAGTAATATTATCTGTGGTAGTTCTGTGAGATGTTTATTGTCAATGTAACAGAAAAGCTGTGCAAATATGCATGTGTGCAAAATATGTGTATTTTCCTATGTACAAATATATGGGAGTGTATGTATATGTTTTTATGCATTAAGCACTTATGTATTGGCAAATGAGGGATTCAGTTGTATACATGTTTATACGTATTCAAATAAATCATATTCGGGCAAAGAAAAGATTCCACTTTATGACAAAATCAACGTAACTTTGTGGAAGTTTTGCATAGTGCACCCCAGTCCCTGGACTCAGAATCTCAGAAGAAAGCTACTTCTAGGGGACAAAGAATAAACTTGGACTTCTCCAGGTTCCTTAGAATATCAAGATAAAGAATGTCATGTCATCATAGGAACATGATCTGTTACTCAAGCATCTGAGTGAACGTACTGAGGCCATATGTACCCTGAACACCTTGCAGACTTTTGTAAAAACAGCAGATAGCCTGAGTATAAAAGGCTGTATTTCTAAACTTTGATGTTAGTCATCAGTAACCTCCCCTAGAATTTTTCCATGAAGTTTCTGGATGGTTGACGATGCTGGCAAAGGATCAGTGAATCCATTGTTGAGTCAAGCCAAGGTTCTAATAGAAGTACAACTTTAATAAGAAAGGATTTCATGAGCAGAATGAACACACGGAAAAGCCAGGCATCCCAAGCTAAGGAGGAGTGCATTTCATCACCTAAGCGCACACTCTCGCACACAGCAGTGACACTGGCTTGCTGGAGAACACAGTAGTGTGCTTCTTTCAGAGTTCATTGGCAATCCCCCAAGGACCATTATCCTTAAAGCAAGGCAGGGATTTCATTCATACACAAAGGAGGTTGGTAGGAATGCTTTTCAGCAGTTGTTTATATTTGATGCTGATGGGCTACAACTCACAAGAACACTTGTGAAGCAGTGCTAAAACCTAATCCAAAAGGCAGACAGAGGTATGTAGGGTCCTGAGCTAGGCTTTGAGTTTGCTTTTGACATTAGCGATGTAAAAAGGCACTGTCCATTGTGGGGTCACAAGGCAAGATCAGCTTCTACCAATAGGCCTTGGAACAGATCTGATGAAAAGCAGGCAAGCAGCAGACAGTTACCTAGGGTCCCAAAGCACAGACCCAAACCTTAGCTGTATCAAGATCATGTCTGTGTCATGATTTCATGCCATCATGCCTTTACCATGCTATCCCTTGATTCCCAGTGTTTTTTCTACAATTTCCTCATCCAGAATCAGCCAGATCACCTCTTAAGAGCCAGGCAGGGTGCAAAAACACAGACATTTGTGTCAAAGTGCAACTTCCCCAGTAAATGTTCCTGCAGCCATAATGAAGTTACTAACACATCTGCACTTGCTTCAGTCTTTTGTTCATCACCAAGAGGCTACCTCAAGGGCATACATGTGCAAACAAGTGTAGGATTTAGTCAGGGAATGCTTTCAAAGTGATGGCCAGCATGTTTAACACTGATACGTTTTATAACCATGACCCAGGCTATCTGAAGGTGAGTTACATCCCTTCTACGTGAATACCAGCATCCATGTGTCAGACTTCTGCCTAGCTAAGTGGCTCATTAGTTTCAACCTCCTGGAAAAGCATTTGTGTCCATGCTTTGTTTGGCCGTAGTAGTTGCACTCATAGAAATAACCACTCATTGTATCTCATCTAAGATTTAACTCCTGATTTTATTCCCAGTAGACATAAAATGACTGTTCAGAGGGTGGTACCACACCGTAAAGAGGAGTAGAAGACAGAGAGCTATTTTTTGGTAAGCTCTGGGTAGAGTTTAATCATTGGTGAGAGAGTGATGTCATGGTGGATACTTACCATGTCTCCACTTGGGGGTCAGAGTCAGGATCATCATTAATTTGAAGGCAGCATGAGTTTGTTGGGGAGATACTATATTTCTATTTTATAGTTATTACTGTTGCTGCTTTGAGAGCCTGTGGTTTGAGGCTCATATGCAGTTTGTGTATTCAGATGTAATAGTTGTTGGCTTTGGAAGAAGGGAAAAGGGATAAGATTAAACAATCATGAATCCTACCAGTGTAGAAGATGACAGAGTGTATAGGTCAATATTAATCCTGTTTTTATGTAAAAAAAAATAGTATGCATTTAAATATGGAAAGCCTTGCATTTTCCTAAATGTATACTTGATAGACAAGATCTGTTTCATTTAAAAAAAAAGAAAGAAAGAAAGAAAGAAAGAAAGAAAGAAAGAAAGAAAGAAAGAAAAGCCAGACCTAGGCCTTGAAAGCTCAAGGCACATGGCATGGAACAGGGGTGGAGGGCCATGTTATGGGGCTGAGATTTGGTTCTTCTCTGCCAGTGAAATGAGGATGAGCTGAAGAAGGGAAGGTGCCTGCTGCTTTCTCTAGAATGAGTTTGTGCACAGGGGCCATTGTTATGCCAGTCTCCCCATCTATCTGTATTAAGTGTGCCCAAAGCCAAGGAAGAACGCATTGCATCACTTGCCTTTGGGAGCCTTTTCTCTGAAAAATAATTCTGTTGCTATGGCTTGTACTTCACCACAGGCTATGAAAAGTTATCCTGAATCTTCTGGCAACTTGATGGGAAACTATGGGCGAGCTTCCTCGTTCTGATAAGCACAAACAAATGGGATGCAAGTGTTGTCTTCTGCATTGGAAGGTCTTCCCTGCCCCACTCCCTGTGCTGGGGCAGCATGGGTGAGGTGTAGAGTCACCAAAAGGGGAAAATATAACCACAGCCATGTATCAAACTGCAGTCTTTGCTGCAAAGTGGAAGAACAGAGGCACCCCGAAAGAGCAAACAATGGAAAAGAGGCAGGAAGAGGGGAGCCTGGAAGGACTTGAAGGAAAGCAGAGGGGATGGCAAGTGCATGGACCCAGGGTTGGAAGGTGTCTGGCTTTCTGGAGGAAGGACACACTTGTAGCTTTCAGTCCCCAAGGCCCTTTAGAAGGTTGTGGCTTCTGGACAAAGAAGTCAAGAATTAGAGCTGTTACCTACCACAGTGAGAAGGTATTGCTCACTTGTGCCTGATATATTTTGAAGTCACAAGGGAAACAGTGAGGGATATACTTTCATGATGTTAATAACCCTGGGAAGCTATGAGCTGATACAGCCATTCTCCATTCACTGGCAGAGTAAAAGAAACCTACAGGAATGGGCTGCCAGTTTTACAAAAGTGTTATTTCCCCTGAGTTATTAGTCACAGCTCAGGACTCATTACTGTGGTGACTCATGTTTGCAGGTTGACTGTTCTGGGATGGGCCCCATCAAAGCATCCTATGCTCCTCACTCTCCTTTTCTCCCCTCCATGGACAAGTCCTCCATTCCCTTTATAGACATGGACAAATTGACTTTACTGGAAACCATTTTTAGCCCAGGTCTTCTGGTTCCATAGCCAAACTCTGAACGGCATGGCAGGTAGCAGTGGCAGAACTTCAATGGCCCTGAGACTCACCTGGGGCACTAACTGAAATATAGATAACTGGTTCCTATGCTCATCCCAGAGGTCTTGAGTCAGTAGATCTGGACAGGGTTGGGGGTGGCAGGGTTAAAGAATTTGTATTTCTTTCAAGTAATGGGCAACATCACTGCTTGTAGTTCACAAAGGAAGGTGATTATTGGTACCTGTTTCAGGTGTTATTTTCAACTACATGTGTGATGAAACTGAAGCTCAGACTCTTTGGCATCCTTTTCTTTCTCTCCATACCTCCCAGGCTCTCATGTGGCCTAAGCTAGCCTTAGCTCACTATGTAGTTAAACACAATCTTGAACTTCCCATCTTCCTGCTTTAGTTTTCCAAGTGCTTTAGAAAACAAGAGTGACCCTTGCAGAACTAAGGATCAAGTTCAGGACTTTATGCAATTTAGGCAAACATTCTGTAAACTGAGTGACATCCTGGCCTCCTCAGCAGTGTTCCTGAGGAGTTGTTGAGTGTATGAAAGCCCTTACAGAGTAGTATGATCCTTTCTAAGAATGGCTCCCAATGCTTTTCCACTACCTCAGCAAACAGGTACACTTAAAATATCGGATTCATATTTAGGAAAAAAAGAATGGGGACCCATGTGAGGATACAGCTATAGATACACAGCAGTCCCCACAATGCAGAAGGGAGTTTCTGTCATCTACTGAACAGGTGTAGTCCTATTTTAATGCAGAAATGGTTTGTCTAGCCATGCAAAGGTAATTGTGTTGCTTGTCAATCACTCTAGGACTGCAATATGCTTTTGCAAGAGCATGATGCAAATGCACATCTCATTTTCTTAAGAAAGTAATAGTGGTAGTTAAATATTTGGATAGAGGCAAGCAGGGTATGATCGCACTAGGACATATTAGTTTACTTTTAAAAAAAGAAAGAATAAAGGAGGAAACAGGACAAGGAAAGAACAGAGGCAGAGAACGCCCCCAAACTAAGTAATCTGCTTGTGTAACGAAATATATATCAACCACAAATGTATTTTGTAGGAAAGGCATTTAAAACCTCTCTTCCATACTGACCCTTCCACCAGAAAATAAATTACATTTTTGAATATGTTCAAATATAACTGCTTAGAATAGTTATCAGGTGGCTCCATGCAGACACTGGTATTTGAACATAACTGTGTATGTGTTTGCCTATGTACATTTTCCCAGGAAAAGCTCATATTTTTAAGAAGATTATCAAGGGAGTCTGTAAAGTCCTGCCCCAACTGGAACCAGTGAGAGTATATGAGAAGGGCCACACCTTTCTTGGGTCCAGACCTGGGGTGACTTATTTTTTCCATGTGTGAGGTGGCAGGCTCCTAGGGACTTGTTGGTGCCTGAGCACAGGTACCTGAGCTTCTGTGTCCACATCTTCCTGGTTAACTCTTGAGTTGATTCATGTAAGATGTTGAGGGTTTATTATTTGCCTGAATCTATAGCTGTTGGTCTCTGGGTATATTCTTATATAGGTCAAATTAAGATGCTTGTCCCTGGGGTATAATCTGATCTTTATTGTAGTGATACCAAATTTCCCCAAAATACTTTTCCAGAAATTTTAAAAGTTGTGTGTACAAATGTCTTAATAAGTTACTCAATAATGTACAGAATATCATAGCAATAAAAGACTACAAAGACTGTGGTAGTTAATAGATGATTAATAGATTATCAACTTGATAGGATCCAGAATCACCTTGAGACAATTTCTCAAACAACTATGAGGAAGCTTCTAGATTGGGCTAATTGTGATGGGAGGAATTACTTTGACTGTGGGCAGTGATGGCCCTGGGGTCTCAGGATGAACAGAAAGAAAAAAAAGCCAGGAGAGCACCAGCAAGCACACCCCCTTTTTCTGCTCCTAACTGATGATGCAACATGGTCAGCGGCCTCAAGCATTGTCATGCTTGTCTCGGTCTCAAGAAAAACAAGGCTGTCATGCCTTCCCTGCTGTGGTGGACTGTATCTGCTGTGAGCTGTAACAAAACATTCCCTGACTCCTTACGTTGCTTTTGTCTGACATTTTGTAGTAGCAACAAGGAAGATTCATGTTATAGATACCATAGAACAAAGACTAAAGCCTCATGGCCAATGTTGGATGTTTAGACTTATACAACCTGGGGTGCTTCCCAAGGGCAGTATATTGTATGACTATGCACCATCCATGGTGCACACTTGATAAGTATCTAATTAATAATTACTTAGCATGTAGGGAAACAAGGCCTATGCTGATGCTCAGGAGTGGGGTCAGCTGCATCTTATATGGGATGTGGGATGCTATGTTCAGTCTAGTGAGTGTGTATCAAATTCCACCTATGTTACTTTGAATGGCAATTTCATAAAGAATAACATTGCATGAATATGACTCATTGAATGATAGGACATTGTAGCTTCTCCAACAAAATGTCAGTAAAGACTAGGAGAAATAGGACAATCCTTATCCACGGGACTCAGACAGTCCACTAACCCAGCTACTATGTTTAGTCGGTGGAATTTATAAACTACTGTTGTGCCTCTTCCTCAGACTATGACTGTGCTTTAGGATTAATATGAGGTTTGAGAACTGCAGGGTCTCCCTAGTAAAGAGGTAAAACATATATGAAGAAAGAACTTCAGTATTAACCTCTGTTCTGCCTCAAGAAAAGGGAAGCAGTGAGGGAGGGGAGCATAGGCAGCTTACAAAAAACGTCAATAGTTACATCAACCTTAACAAGATTAGCTGTGGTTCAAGGAATGTGGTCTAGCATTGGTCTTACTGAGCTGTAACTTTGTAGGGCTCTTCCTATTTCATCCTCTGTCAACCCTATGGAGCTGATGCATGCTTTACTCTCCTATCAACTACACTGTATTTCCTTGTAACTTTTTAGAGGGGAGAATCCTGTATTTACTCTTATTTACTCTCCAGAGTCTGATTCATTTACTATTGGCAGCTAATAGCGAGTGGCTGCCTGTGTTTTGGGTTGTCTGCTTATTCCTTTGATTCCTCTGTTGTCCATGCCAGAAGTATTATTCCAGGAGTGATGATCACATAATTGATTTTTTTTTCAGATATGCCAGAGAAAACAGAATAGGACCTCTTCATAATCTATGCAGTTTAACTGCTCAGACGGTAGAAAATGGACCCAGGTAAAAATGCCTTTAATGAATTTTCTTGTATGCTTATATCAGTGTTGGATACCTTCAAGAACTATCACAGGACCCAGAAAGGTAGCTACAAATTTTCTATTATATGTCGTGTGTGTGTGTGTGTGTGTGTGTGTGTGTGTTCTATCAGAGAGAGAAAATACAGAACCCCTATATGGACCTAGAATAAAGAACACCATTGGGAATGAAAATTTCAGTAACATAGACTCATATTGGATATTGTATAGAAAGTAGGTTGCAGATAGATATAGTTTTATTTGTTGAAAATAAGTAAAAATTCTTCCTTAATAAATGTACTTTGTGAGGCAATGTCATAGAAAAGCTGGGAATGGCTGGGTGTATGGGTACTCACAGGACAGGATATTAATGTGGTAGTTTGGAAGTAAATGGGCATAATCTTGTCACCCATCTTATGAGAAGCCTTGTCTCAAAACCCATGCTGGCTAACGACTCTCCCTTGGTAAACAGCTCTCTACGTTAACCATATATCATACCAATTGAAATCAGTTTGTTTAGTGGATGTAGATTCTCATCTGCAAAATTTTCTGTGGATGTGCTACAGACAGAATGCAACAGGGCACAAAATGTAGCTTCACAGGGCTAAGGAAAAGATGTCAGTCAAGCCTAGAAACTTTCCTCCAAAGGACTTTTGAGCTCTGGGAATCCAGTTTCCAGACTACCTCCAACCTGTTATGGCAGGCCCTGGAACCAGGCATGGGATCTACAACATCATTGCCATTGCTTCTCCTCAGCTCAAGATCAGGTACCTCTCCCCTCTGGAAAATTGATGCTCTAGGTACCACTGTGCTTTCTTCAAAAGATGGCCTGCCATTTTGTAATTTAAGTCAATGAATCCAGAGGGGAAACAGGCACCTAACCAAATCTTCATTTTCTACCAGCACTTTGTGTCTGACACATTCGTGACACCATGTTGAGAATTCTTCATAATTAATTAATCAATTGATGTGAGGGTGTATGTGTATATGTGGTTCTTGCACAAGAGAGTGCCTGTGATTGTACACAGAGGGCGATGTAAGACCTATGGTATTTTCTATCACTCTTTACCTCAGTATCTTGAGGCAGGAGCTCACTGAACTAGAAACTTGCTCTTTTGTGCTAGTCTTTCTAGCTAGAGAGCTGACAGGATCCACCTATCTCTAACCTCCGAGTGTTGGGATTACAGGCATACCTAGCCATGCCTTGTTTTTATTTATTTTTCTTTTAATATGGTGTTAGATTCAAACACAGTTCTTCATGTCTCCAAGTTACTGAGCTATTGCTTCATCTTCTGGCATTGAGAATTCTATTTTAACTTCTAATTCCAGATTTTCATTTATAAGATCTTTCCCTGAGTGCAGTTCAGCCCAATACCCTTTCCTCAGCTCATTCCATTATTTGTGTTCTATGTGTGCTCTATATAGAGCACATTTAAGGAAGCAGAAGGGGATAAGCCACCATCACAGCCAGGATGGTTAAGAGGACTCCTGGAACATTACTTTTTCATCCCTTCCAAAAGAGTCACAAACATGTTGTGTCTGATTCTCCCTGGTGAACGTGGCATTAATTAGTTATGCATGGTTATTCCCCGCAAAGAGCACATTCATTATAAGTTAGTAAATTTCAATTTTATAGCAGGTGTGTTATGTTGAGGTTTTTACAAATTGTTCATGGGAGGATAAGCCATATAATTTTACTTAATTTTTTTTCCCTATTCAATATAGTAGTGAGATACTGACTAGGGGTATATATACAGAGGATCTACACTTACCATGTACTACGATGATGATTTTCAGACACAATAAAGTAGCTTAAATGTGCTATTTTTACTTATGGATTCAGAATTTTTCTTTAGCAATAACATGAAGCTGGATGATTCCTTAGCTCTTCATATCCCCATGCCTACCATAACTCATGTATCAATGGGCTCGTGATAGGTGGGCACTATACAGACTATAGAGTCAAAGGTCCTTCATAGGACATATGGATACACTGGGGCCTGGGGAGACTTCAAAGCCAGCTGGATCTTATTTTATTATCACGCACAATCTCTCTTGTCACTTTGACCCACTAAGAAACCGTGCACTGACTAACTCTAATGACTTATACAATCTTGTTCTCTTTCACGTTCCCATTTGATGAGTTCACCTAGCCTCATTCCTGCATATTCTCCACGCTACTTCATAGTTTTTGTTTACCACACACTCCAGCTGGGCTGTTCTGCAGTGGGTGGGATATGAATAAATAATGACAAGAGTAGTTCCCCTTGTCATCAGTATAGTGAGTGAGCTGGGGTGATTCCGATTTCCTAAAAGATTTATATGCAACAAAGCTTTTAAGAAAATGCATTTAACCCCGTTCATATGATTGTGAGCATAGATACATTCTTTCTACAGATGAGAAAGCTAGTCCTTGGCCTGGAGCTAATACCAGATTCTCCTTAATGTATCTGAATCTTCTATGCAACTGGAGAAGTAAGTAGAGCACAAGTCTCACATTGACATGGGCAATGCTTTGTCCCCACAGTGGGGCTAAGCTTAAGAACCACATGATATTTAAGCAACATGTCTGAAGTCTGATTAGGTTTCATCACCCTTGTCTATCCCATTGAACCAATAAAAAATATCCTAGACCTTGTCCTTTGTCGGGGCACCTCTCTTTCTTGATGCCCAGAGGTGGAGAAAGGCCCTTCTAAGATCACTAATGAAAGATCAGAGGAAGAGTGATTTCAGGGTGGTTTCCTTTATTTAGTCCCCCCCACACACTTTCCAACCATACTTAAATGCTTACTTGTCAGTAACAATAGCTAATCACAGAAGGCCTCAGTTGGCAGTAGAAAACAAATGCATTTCCCCATGGAGGAGAAAGAACAGGCTGGGCCATTTTGGAAAATGCCAAGTAAAAGACAAATTAAACGTAATTTCATTTCTGTCTGGAATGTTGTGTTTGACTCAACACCTAATTTTCTTAAGCAAAAGTTCATACACCTGGGAGTGCAAAATGCCTATGGGGAGGGAAGCAAGATCACCCCAGTGATTTTTATGTACGGGAAACCTCATGTCCCTTTGAATTCAAGGGGTAAATGTAGTCCAACCTCCTTAATAACCAGATGCTTGCAGTCATCAGAAATACATCCTTGGCTGTAACCATTTCTCTGTTCTCCAGCATTCAGTCTCAAAGAGAATTTACATAACAACATGTGACATGTAGAATGCTTAAAGGCACCAACCATGACCAGACAAATTACACTCATTTTTCAATACTCTTTGCAAGGTGCTTTGCAGCAGGCGCGCATTAGGCTTCATGCTGGGGAGGTTCTGGTGGGGTGGTCAAGACCATCATGCGCTGGCAAACACTCCGTGCCTCTAGGGAGGGAGAGCAGGTGCAGGGAGGCCCCCCCTCCCAGGAGGGTGGAGCACTTACCCGCCATAGGCCGGGATTGGGGGTGGGGGCGCAGCAGCCCTGAAGGTGTTGTACACGGTGCGACCACGGCCTCGCAGGTGGGCCCCTCGGTAAGCAGCTGCAGCAGTGGCGGCTGGATATGGGAAGCCAGGCACTATGGGAGAGAGGAGAGAGCAGGATACCATGAGGTGCACACGTGTAGTCTGGTGAGGACCCCAACCCTGGTTATGCGGGCAGCGGGGGGGGGGGGAGGGGGTCTACTCTCTCTCAGAAAGATTCAAAAGGCAAACAGCAGTGCTGCCAGTCTGAAAACAAACACGGTGAGCATGGTGTGGGTACCACAGCACCTTCTGATCATGACAGACATTTATAGAAAATTCCTAATAATGGAAGAAAAGCTCCCCACATAAGCCTAAATTATAGAGAAGTAAATTTAAATACTTATTTTCAGTACTTCAACCACTGTATAGAAATACATATGAGCATGCATATGCATATATCTAGGTGGGAAACCTCACATCCTTTTGGGAATCATGTTGGAATAGACATGATTTTGAGTATTCCCTGTACATATATACATATGCAGATGTGTGCATATGCTCCTATTTATGTGCATGCAAATATTCACATAGTGGTAAATTTACACATATACACATTTTTTTTTAACATGCTGGCAGTTATCTTTGAGGACAAACTGCATAGAACTGAGAGTTTATTTTTCTCACAATTTCCCTTTACCTATCTTTATTATAGTCTACATTACAAATTTGATTTTTTTTTTGCAGGGAAATTGTGGGGAGTGGAATGCAGGACTTCAGACATTCGTGCTAGGCAAATGCTCTTCCCTTGGGCAGCAGTCCCAGTCTTTGCCAGGAACTTTTAATTGACGCATTCTTGCAGATGTGTGCTTTGAGTATGAAAACTACTTTGTGTCCTCAATGGTTTACTGGAATCTCACAAGCCCCTAAGCACCAGTGCACATATGCATATATCTGTAGGCAGGGAAGTCTGATAACCACCTCTTTGGAAGAAAGGAGGTTTATGGGTACTCTCATCTGGGGATACAGTATCAGGCATGGTAAGGAGTTGGAAGAGGAGCTATGCCTGGCAACTTCCCAAGTCTTGAATTCCTCTTGCGGGCCCTTCCACCCATGCATGGAGATATAAATTCCTCAGCAAGGTCCATAGAGCCATCAGGAAAAGTATCTAGCTTTCCAGGCTCTGGCTGAGACTCACAGATCCCAGTTCACTTGAAAGGCACTGTACCCCAAACCTTATCTCATACAGAGACTGGAATCCTGAAATACATATGTGAAAAAACACCGTTTGTGAAAGCTGCAGTAAGGATCCAAGAGCAGAAATAAAAAGTACAACAGGAAGGAAGTTTGTAACAGCCCCACACACCCAGACTCCCTTCCCCAGACTTCTGCAGGACTTGTGACCAAGTGAGAGCATTCTCATCTGTACCAAGCTAAAGGTATTTTACACCTTATATCCACATGGCTGAGAGGGGCCCAACCCCGTCCCACCACACTTTTAGGAGCAGAAGACTTATGCCCATGTGTCTTAGCATATCCAAGAGTCTTTCCCTCACACACTCGGGTGTGAACTCGAGTGGGAATTGTGGGCGAAACACAGGAAAATGAGAAAGTAAATTACAAAAGTGTGCACGAGCCCCTAGAAAGTACCTGGTCTCTAGAAGGTAGAGGTGTCACATAGTGACCCTGGATGTTTTAAGCAAAACCCTCCATCTGGGCACAAAGTGGGTTTTGTACCTATGTGGTGAACCAGAGCTGTTTACAGTGTTGTATGCATTCTTAGCAGGGATTATTCCCTTGAAGTGAAGATTAAGTGTCAGTGATTGTCTGGAATTTGGAACACATTCTTGAAGGTTGAACAGGAGCTTTTGCAGCACTCTTTCTGCAGTATGGGTCAACTGCAAAGATCATAGAACAAAGCTCGATTGCTTTCATCCTCCTATTCTGCCTGGTTTATGTTGAACTTTTTTTATGATTATGGTTCAAAAACAAATTATGTGGGCTTATTGAATTCTCATGCCAGACCCCAGCACCCAAGTTTCCTGGATAATGTTTCAACCAATATGGCAGAAATAGAGGCTCATGGCTTACTGGGCAAAGCAAAATTGCTGAGCTTCTTTAAGCTTAAGGCAATGAAGTACAAGAGATGCTTGTTTCAGGACCAGGGAGATGCTTGGGAATGCTGCCATTCTGATTCTATCTCACCATGATTCACATAAAAATTTTCATAGAATGTTTTGCATTTTCAAAATAAGGAAATTAAGAAATGTACAGTGTGGTTGAGCAGCTGGCTTGCTGTGTGAGGGCAGTAATTATGCTGACCCATTTATTATCCTCCCTCTATGGAGCCACAGGAGCGAGACCAGCTCTCTCAGGTGACGAGCCTGCTTGGAGGATTTAATTGTGGAGATGAGATGCCATGAGAGGCAGAAGCTTGGCACTGGAGGGAAGAGGCAGGTCCTGCTCAGTGTGGAGAGCCAGGCCTCTGTTCCGAGACCCTGATTTTCTAAGGTAGATGTCTTAGAACAACATCTGCTTCCAACACTGCTACCAGGAAGGCCAGGTGCTCATGAGGACATCAAAGTCTCCAGGGATCTTACTTGAGGCAACAGTCCTCATGTAGAAAAGGAGGCTTACACTGTACTGCAGGTGGATGTTTTCTGAGATTCTCTGTTGTGGAGGATGTCCCTCAGCTTCCTCCTTTTCCACTTCCCCCCTCCCCATTCCTCATGTCTCTCTCTTCTTTCTTTTGAGACAGGATTTCTCTATGTAGACTTATAGGGCTTGGAACTCACTAATGTAGAATAAGCTGGCCTTCACCTCACAGTGACGCCCTTGTTACTGCCTCTAAAGAGCTGGAAGGACAGGTTTGCACCACCCTGTCCCACTCTACATATCCTCTTGTGAAGTCCTGAGGGAAGCCAAGTACAAAGGGAAAGGAGAGGAGCCAGCTAGGATGAAAAGCAAGTGTGGAAAGGAAGGAGGGCTGGCATTTGGACACTCCCATTCTCCTCTCCTCCCGCCTCCCTCCTTTCTTCCATCCCTCCCTCCTCCATTCCTTCTGCCTGCCTCCATCCCTCCCTCCTCCTCTCCTTATTCTCTTCCATCTTTACATTCACCTCTCCTTTCTTTCATTCCTTCTTTTCTTCATATTCATCTTTCCTTTGTCTACCCCCACACACATAAAATTGACTTCTGAGACAGATGCTCTGGGCCTCCCAAATCTAAATCAGGTAGCTTGGATGCATGAGGAGGGAAGAAACACTCTTGCTTGGTGCTAGAAAGCGAGCGGCATTAGGGCCAGGCTCACAATCTGCCCTGCCCTTTGGTTTGGAGGAACACATAACTGAACTCAACCCCAACCTTGGTCATCCTTTGGTATCTATCTGCCTATTAGTTAGTGTCTGACCATGAGTGACCCTGTCTGAAAATGCTCTTTGGGAGAATCAGAACCCAAGTTTACCCTCAGTTATGTACACACTCTCCCGTTGATCCTACACACAAAATGTTGCTTGTTCTAGGGAAACTTTCCCAGATAGGCAATACATATGTATCACATACCACTCCATACAGATAGCTCACAAGCAATGTTCTTCCTGCTCAGCAAGAGCACTCCCTCACCCCAGCAATTCTGTGAAACAAACAAGTTAATGCCTATCCATATCTGTATAATAAGACTTTTGGAGTCATCACCTGTATTTCTTTCCTTTTCTAAATGTTTTCTCCTGTGGCTGCTGATGACAGCATACCTGCCATATGTCACAAAGATGCATGGTCACATCAAGGGAAAAAAAAAAACACATCTTTTCATCAGACTTCTTTTAGACTATTAGGATGAAAAAGTGGAATTTTTCTCACTTCCATACCAGGTCTAGGTTTATAAATGCTGACATGTGGTCAAATGTGTATTTGAAACAATTACCTGGGAAAATAATCCAGGTACAGATTAAACACAAATCAATGGATTTATTCTTTAAATATAGGGGGAAATACCTCTTAATGATTCATTCCCTTTATGGTACAACACTTAACTTGCTGGCTTAAAAGTATTTTATCATCTATGTACATTTTGACTCACTATATTGCATCCATTAACTAAATAATAAATGGCTAGTGAGTGCAATATAGTGTTACGAAACCCACAAATCCTCCCCATTTTGGTAATCCAGTATGCTGGCATTAATAAGTGTCACGTTGGCTGATCTTTCTATATAAGCTGGGTCTAATGGTTCCTACCTGTAATCCCAGCACTTACAATGCTGAGGCAGGAGAATTTCAAACATTGAGGCCAGTCTAAGCTACATAGTAAAATTCTGCCTCAAACAAACAAAATAATAGTGTTATAAAAACAAAAAGATGTAAACTTATAGAAATCTTTAGAATCATAACTCTTGAGTAGGTACACCCACTCTCAATAGATAGTTTAAGGTGATTAAACTCTAAATAAACTAACACTAAGTGGCAATGGTAATATTCAAATTGATTTGTGGATGTAGGATTTAATTCTGGATTTTCCACCTGGTGGAGAACATGGGCGAGGGAGTGATGGACAACTAATACATACCCTCTTAAACCTGTGCAGCATGAATCAAAATTTGGAAAGTCGGGTGTCAACAAAACAAAATTGGATTTAGCTTATAAGCTATGAGGGAACATCAGAAAAGCACAGGGCAGGATCAGAAACTCCCCTATGTGTCTGACACATCTCCATTCCCAACTCTACCCAGCCTCTGCCAAAGCCTGTTGGTTAGAGAGATGAATATGAGAGCAGGAACATGGTGAGTCAGGGTAGGGGTGGGGTGTCACCTGGCCCTTGGAAATAAGGAATCTTCCTACATAGTAGGAATGAAAAGGAGGCACCCATTCAGACTCAAGCATCAAGACAAATGAAGGGTTTGAAATGGAAGACATGTGAGTGTATCAACCTGCCAAATGAGCCATTTACCAAAGAGTCTACTGCTTCCTGCTCATGTCTCCCTCAAAGACAAAGCTTGCACCTTCAATGAGCTTCACGTTCATGTATTTACAGTGACTAGTGCCTCCTCCCTCTCTGTCTTGTTTATGAACATGGTGCTTACCTTCGAAAATAAACACAAATGAGAGCATTTCACCAGCCTGGAAATCCCAAGAGAAGAAACACAAAGCCAGTGGAAAATACTTGAGGGTTATAAACTGCATATTAAAGTTTTAGAGCTTGGGAGAGACAGAAGAATAGCAGATGCATACCCCGACAGGGGGGCAGATTCTGCAACACAGCTATAAAAATATACAGCCCGCTTTAATGGGCAATTATTCTTTGCATTTGTGTGCTGAGTTGAATTTGCATGAGATTGCCAGATGCCCTGGTAAAGGTGCTGCCATCAGAATGGGTTCTCTTTTGTCTTGTGCCTTCTACCCCTTTGCATTCTGAAGCTTCACTATTTCCCCATGCTTTGAAGATATGAAAACACAAGTGCACATGCTAATATGTGATTGGATTATTCTGCAGGTAATGGATGGTAAGAAACATTCAAATGCTTGAATTTGGGGGTTCAAATGTGCCTTTGACAGCAGGCTTGGGTCTTATTGGATTCCCTTGTGGCAGCGACTCACATTTCATGTGTCAAACTATAAATTATGATATGGTGTGGTTGTTAACAAACACACTGGGGCACCATAAACAGCCAACCTAGCTCCTGAGAGGCAGGGCACTGTGCAGTAAACATCTCTATGACAGTCCAAATTCCAAGGTCAGATTCTTTTTTTCCAAATGGCCAAAAATATTAACTTCTGTTTTCAAAATGAATCCAAAATTAAAGTCCACCAATCTGGTTTGGGACACTGGATTCACACACAACTAAATTATCCTCTTTAAATGGCATTTGGTGGCAAATGTAATATGGCAGGGTGTATTAAGTTCTAGGTTAAAATAGAAAGTTCTTCTTTTAATCCAGTAATTTTAGGGCTTGAGGAAAAAATGTGATTGTTTTTTTTTTTTTTCCTGTCATTTCTAAAAAGATCCGAAACAGCCCCTTAATTTATAGAATTTCTGGTGCTTCTACTCACAAGTATTTATGTCTGAAAGCCACATTTGGGATCCATTCTTGTTCGGCATAAATGATGTTAAATGTTGCTGCTTAGAAGTGAATAAATCTACATTTTGGACAAACTGGTTCCTTATAGGACATCCTCATTTGAAATGCATTGAATGAGAAAACAAAAAAAATCCTAATTAATGTACAAGTCTAATCACCATTCTCCACATGGAAGAGTAATTTTTCACTGTTCATTTGCTTGGTTTAATCTCAAAACTGACATAACAGAAAGGCAATGCCCTATAAATCTCCACTCGTTTCTTTCTTTAATATTCATATCCCATTGAACTGCGGAGGCTTGTTGCTGCATTCGACTACAGCATCCGAAAGTGTCGATAAAAATATTGTGAAAAGCAAGATGTGTTTCTTGCTGGCTGCGCTGGCCATTTATGGAGGGGGGAGAGCACAATAAATGGCTTGTGGATTGTCCCTGGCTGGCTGGCTGGCTGGCTGCTGGGTGATTAGTGATTAATTACCTTGCAGCAAATTGACACGGCACCAGGAAATTGACACAGCCCTGATTAATTAACTTTTTATGGGCGGTAGTTACTCACAAAACACTGCGTACCATAATTGAATCTCTTTACATAACAGTCATGGTACAAAAGTTTTAGTCAAATCCAAATTAGCCAGAAGTTTCTAAGGCTGTTCTAGGTCTGATTAGGATGTGTTTGTAAGAACTGGCAAGAATTTGAACTTGGAGAGAGATGTGTGGTCTTGAAAGGAGTTGGGGCCGGGGGAGACAGTGCAACCATGCTGGCTTGCTTGCCAATGCAAAATATGAAATGTGTTGACCTAAGTCTTTACTTCAGCTAGACTTGAGAGACTGAGATGTCTCATTTTTCTTCTGCTTGATGTGGCTACTGCCTCTGAGTGGCTCTGGCACTCCTTTCCTTTTGTTTAGTCTATAAAGACTAAGGAAGATTCTATGAAGCAAATTTTAGTCCGCTGCTGCGCTTTACTGCCTCACGCCATCTCTCACATCTTCTCCCTTTCTGCTGATACCACCATATTCCACCACAGCTTTCTTTCCTATCCTTATCTTTTGCTTTTGAATGGCACGTCCTTCTCTATACCTCTCCACTGGCGATATTTTGGGGACTATTGTGTCTCTAAGCATGAACAAAATAATCTGGCAAAAAGAGATCACTGGAATGTTCTGATTACACTGTCAGATAATCAGAATTCTGCAGCAGTTCAGTTTCAGAGAAAACTGGGTGGCTGACCGTAACCTTGAACCTGGAAGTCTTTAGATGCTGCTTAGACGGGTAGCTCACTCTAAAGACAAAGCCTCATTTACTCGTGATGCTAGTGCTAAGAGATCTGGATCTCATTTGTCTAAACCCTGGGCAGAGATAACTGGAGTAATCCTAGCAAAGATGTGATCACAGTTGGCAGAATTCTAGCCTGTGAGACTCCATTATCAGACAGAAGAGATTTTACTACATGATAGCAGCTAGCATTTATTAACACTTGCTAATTGCCAGATGCACAGATTAACCCATTAGCTCTTCAAAAAAGCATGTGAATCTGGAGTATTGCTACCTTTTTCTTATCTTTTTTCTTTTTCTGGGAGGGAGGTGATTTGGAGCCTAGAGCAACTTTACACCCTCCAAAGTTGAGACTCTGAGTCTTATCTTTTCATCCAGCCCCTGGGTGTCCCCAGTATCCTTAGCTGTGTTTCTAGTTTATCTGATGGAGCCAGCCTCAGTCCATCATGGACTGGTGAATCTGCAGGAAATTCTTTTGACAAACTTCCTGGAGATCTCAGTATACTCCTTGTTGGAGGAGGACCTATGCTATCATTGTCGATATGTGTTTATATTTTGACATTTCAAGGCTTCAGTGCTCTTCCACTAATTGGGTGCATCCCAGAGAGATGGCCATAGATTTATATTGATAAAAATCCTAAGGGTTTATATTGATAAAATACTGGGATTTATCTACACATCTGGATATAGCCCAGAGGTGTATAAGTAAACTATTCAACATATAGACATATGTAAGTAGGATTACACTAGAGTTATGTCAGTAGAGGCCTCAGCTGTACATACAATCTAGTTACTGTAAACTTATGGCAATTCAATTTTGCTACAACTTTTAAATTTGGAAGATTGGAATAAATGACATATTTCAGAACTTGGGAGATGGCTTACTAATGAAGAGAGTATCCTGCAAGCAGTGAGGACCCAATTTCAGTCCCAAGAACCCATATTTAAAAGCCATATGGTGATACAAGCCTTTAATCCCAACACTTGGGACATAGAGACAGACAGATGCTCACCTCACAGGCCTGCCAGCCTAGACAAGTCAGTAAGCTTCAACCAGTGAGAAACATTGTCTCAAAAAAATAAGATGGAAAGAGACAGAGGATGACACTGAAGTCCACTGCTATTCTCCACATCCATGCACACACAGGTGCACACAAAGGTGCACACATACACACACACACACATCCACCAAAAAACTCATTTCAAAAGCTGGGGCTGTTTAAATATAAAACTAACCTACCACTTTGGAGTGCTGTATTTATTGTTCTATAAGTAATTAATTTGTTAATTCTGTTATCACATATCATTTTTCTCATAGCTTTGTTTAAAATAAATCTGCTCGTACATAAATGGATGAGCTAGAAGAAAGCCATACAGAAAACCAGGCACAATGAATGCACAGGGATTTGTTCTGGATGGCAGGATTGGCATTCCCCAAGCACAAAGATTTCTTCACCCAAAACAGTCAATTTTGAAAGGTAGAAGAAAACCCCACACTTGTTACCCATGCACAGGAATATTCTCAGATCTTTCATCTGTATGGGACTGAGCACGAAGCAGCTTTGGTCTCACTAACCACCTCACTTTTCCTGCTCCCTGAAGAACAAATGGCAGGGTTAATCCAGCAGATGCAGAGTAGGTGCTTCCAGGCTGCTGGGTATGCTATCCCACACTTCCTGTGGAAGAGGTCCTTGTGATCTCGATGACTCACAGGTATTGACAGATCTCCCCCAGGCAAGATTTTTGTAACATTGTATTCAACAAAATGGAAATGAATCTCCTTTTTGGAGTGTTTAACTTGGCAGTGCCATAGCAGGCATTTGCAAAAGTGCTTTCTGCTGTTGGAGGGTGTATAAACGCTGGAATCTATTTTAATTTAGATGGAGCCATTTACCATAATCTCTTACTTTGACAAAACAGTACCGGTGTCAACTTAGTTTTGTTTCCCCCCTTCCAGGAAGCCAAGGGGGAAAAGAAACCAAATAGTTGATATAAATAATGACTTTATCGAGTGCATATATATACAGTAAAGGTTCAATTGTTAAATCATTCATGATCTATCTAACAGCTGGCTGGAACAGTGAGCTGGATGGATTGCCTCTCAAGGTAGGAAGCAGGGCAAGTGAGATAAATTAGCTGCCTTATGCTGGGCTGGATTTCCCATGGTTCTCTGGGGCTGCTACAGCTCTTGAGTTTGAGGTCCTTAGAGGGGGCTCGCACTGACTCACAAGACAGGTATAAGATGCAAATGCGTTAGTTCATTTCACATCCAGCCATCACTGTAAGGAGAGCTGTTGGGTCTGTCAGGGTTTGAGGCCATCTGCCTTTCAGTATCAGCACTCAGCTTAAAATAAAACAAAAACAAACAAACAAAAACCCTCACAAAAACAAAAACTGAGCCCAAGCCTTTGATCAACACCTGAAACAAACCTGTAGGATGGGGGCCATCTGTACCCGCTAATCACAAGCCTGATTTGGGAGCTGTAATCCCAAGGCCCTCTTATAGGCAGACTGAAGGTGCCCAGTTGTCCAGTCACTACACAAAACCTTCCAATTGGTTTTGAGAGAAGCCAGTCTAGTTTTTGAGTAGCTGTTATGACTCCAGAAGTCTGGAAAGAACTTATATGACCATTTCTTTCAATGTCCCCATGTAAGTAAGCATCCAAGACAATTTCCATAACAATGATAGTCAGCCACATCATGGCCACCACACAAGCAGATCACACTGCCCTACACCTCCATCTTTTTCAATGCTGTGAGAAAGTGCTGGGAGAATTTTGTGGAGCCAATGATGAGAACCAGGGTGTGTTAGTGGAAACTAGGACTCGGTAGTTAGAAGAGACTGCAGTATGGGGCCTAGGGTGGAGGGGCAGAAGATATGAGCATGTAAAAGCTAGGTAACTCTCATCCGTCATTCCTTAGCTGTTTTTTTCTTTGTTGAGACAGGTCTCTCACTGGTTTGGACCTAGTCAATGGACACAAGCCAGGTGTCCAGCAAGCTCTTTCAAGCTGCCTGTCTGCAGATGCCCAACTCTGAGATTACAGTGTGTGCCAACATGTCTGGCTTTTCTTATGTGTCTAAGCTCGGGTTTCCATGTTTGCATGGCAAATGCTTTACCATTAAGCTACCTTTCCAATTCTACCTCATTTTTACAGAGGAAAAAAATTAGGTAACAAAAGCCTGAATTACATGCAAACAAAACCCAAGGAGATAGATGGAGTGGATGCATGCAGGTCTGAAGCTGCAATTCCTTGTCACTGTGCTCAAATTCTCTGGTAGCCCTAGATTGGCCTGTGATGACTTTTATCTGTGGCTGATAACATGATTTAAGAAAAGTTCCAGTAGCAGTAAAGCAAATGTTTAAATTCTTTGGGTGGATATAAACTCTTCCAGTTCCTTTTTTTCCCACAAGAGGCAAGCTCATTCTCTGTTTGACATCTTTGTGCCAATGGGGGAATTGTCTCTTGATGAGGCGAAAGGAGCCCTCTACCTGCATGTCTGTCTCTATGATCAGAATACCCATGCAGGAGATCCCTGGAATCTCTCCTGCCGCTCTTGAAATAGACAAGCACCCTTTCTCCAATCCTTAGACCTTAGATGCTTGTCTGCAGGTTTGCAGAACTTAGGCTTTAGGTTTAGCTGCACACCTGGCTTAGTTTACAACTCCGAGTCAACTAAGATTGTCCACCTACTCTGTGATATCACACTGCCCTCTGTTGCCCTTCAGGACGTGCTTGTTTTAAAACTCTCAGCCCTAGAGCATGTCTGGGTAAAGGTCTGACTGGAGAATACTACCCTAGTCCTTTACCATTTTTAAATTCATGGTAGTTTCTGGAAGCAGAGAAATGCAGGACAGCACTTAAAAAAAATAAACTTCTCAACATAAGCTTCTCAAACTACTGAAGGATTTCTCTGTTGCCCCTGGTGGTGCTGGAGAATGGAGGAGCATTGTCCAGGACCTGAACATAGGCATTGCACTAGGCCATTGATCCTCTTAAGCAAACGTGAGCATTAAAAAGTGCTTTCTCTCAATGTTACCACAGGCCTGGATGTTTCCAGGGAATTTCCCTAGCAAAACTGCCTCACTGCTTTTCAGAAACATCTCATCTCAGCCTTGTTCTCTGGCTTTGTGTGTGCTGGAATCCCAGGGTAGCATAGTTTATTGTTTTAATATCTGTCTGACACAAAGCAAGTGCATCCTCCAGTGCCTCCTTATCTGTCATATGTATTTCTGTGAAAGAAATATCAAGACAAATAAGATGTTTGGGGGCACACCACAGGATGGGAGCTTTGCAACTGGCAGTCTTTTACAGAAGGCAGACCCCCATTTGAAAAAGACAAAAGCCACTGTTCTGCATTGAGATTACTAATCAAATGGAGAGAGTAAGATAGTAGTCACTGAAAAAAGGCTGCTGGCTGACAAGGCTTTTCCTTCAAAGAACAGGGGTGTAACTGGGTATGATGGCATATATCCATCACTCTAGCTCTCTCCAAAAGCTGAAACAGGAGGATAGGAAGACTGAAGCCAGCCTAGGCTATATTGTGGGTCACATCTCAATGTTAAGAGAGTGGCTGCAGTAGTTGGATGCTCAGGTAATAATCCTATTATTATTTTCTAGGAAAACAAAATGGTAAGTGACCACCAGGAGAAGAAGATGCTGAGGCTGTGACTCATCCAGAGTAAGCCTGGCTTGGAATTTGATGGAGTGGAAGCGAAAGTAGCAGAGATCAGAAATGCAAGTGAACTTGTTTATTAAATATTTATTTTAATATTTTGAAATGTTATGTATGTATGTGTGTGAATGTATGCACACATGGCTCCCTGCTGAGGCTAGAAGCCTCCCATCCACTTTTTGGTGCAGGTATAGGGAGCTGAGAGTCACCTAATGTGGGTGCTAGGAACTCAACTTGAGTTCTCTACAAAAACTAATCCATACCCTTAACCACCGAGCCAGATCTGGCCTTCAAATCTGGCATCCAGGGATAGTACCTAAATGAGTATCACGACCAGTTTAATCAGAATTCAATGAGACCAGTTTAATAAGAATTATCTCATCATGAATCAGATACAAGTAAGTTCCATGAACATCTGAATGAGTCACAACTAAATGTATTATTTTCTATAGAATAAATTTGTGCCAAACGTTGATGTCTATATCTATATACACATATACACAAACACACATACATATGTATGTTATATATGCATAAATATAAAGAGAGAGAGAAATTTAAGTCATCACTAAGTGTGTGTATATATATACATATATACATATATATATAGTATACACACATATATATAGTAACTAAATGAGGAAATAAACAGTGCTGTGCAAGACCCTGGGAAAGCAGGAGGAGTTGAGTAAAAAGAGAACATTTCACTGATGGATCAACCTAGAGTTAAGTTTGCAGCCAGCAAGTCCCAACAACCTTTCTGTCTCTGGCCCCTCGTCCACAACTGGCGGTTACAGGCACACACAGGGCAGTGATTAACATTTTCTATGACTGCTGAAGATTTAAACTCAGGTCCTCGTGCTATCTCTGCAAGTACTCCTACCCACTGTGCCTCCGCAGTCAATGCTTGCTTTGAAATGTGATGCAATTTTACAAAATGCTAGAGTTACCCACAAATGATTATTAGAAGGTTTTAGTTGCCTCTACTCTCAGGTCGCTAGTTGATATGCTTTACCTTTGCAAATAAGAGTGACAGTGGCATGAGAATGAGATTGGTGACTGATGTCTTTGAGGCTTTTCTGGCATCGGATTATTCTTGAAAATGAAATATTATGGAAACTCAGCTATTCACTTATGAACGTTTGCAGACTCCCTTGTGATCTGTAGAGTGGTCCATACCAGGTTCACAGCTAGAAAAATATAGGTACTGTCAGAGCGAACCTGCTTGGGCTTCTGAAGAGCAATACTATGAGGTCATATGGTGCTTCCCCAAATCATGGAATGAACAGGAGAAAGCAGAATCAGGGTCCAAGTAAAGATGCTAGACAGCTTGTCTATGGTTCCAGAGAACAGTCCCTGCTCTTTTATGTTTAGGAGCCCAGTGTGAGGTTGTCTCCATTCTTTAAGGTTCAAGTTTAAACAGGTATCTAGCAGGAAAGTATTTTTAGGGAGTCAGAATATGAGGGAAAAATCTGCGTATGTCTGTGACACTTTCCTTAATCCAGTTGAGTTTAAATTTCCTGGTGAGATAGGATACTTGTAAAATGATGCTTTTCTGACGATTGTAAGTGAAAGACCATCATAAAAGTACAGCAATGACCTGAGATATAGAAAGTAAATAGCTACTCTCATTGTTTCAGGTCTGACTGTAGGTAAAGCCAGCTAGGACTTTTACTTTGAGGGAAAACAGGAAGTTATGAGGGGGTCCCCAAATCCAGTAATCAATAGTGTTGAAACCAAGTTTCTGAAAAAGTAATCCATGGTAGACAAATAAAATGTACATGAAAACACACCATGCTGAGGTTACACTGGACTCAGGTGACAAAAGAAAAAGCTAATGCTCCTTTTTGCCTTTGTGACAAATTTGAATATTTATTGCCCCATTCATCTTTGAATGTAGCATCTCCTGTCATCCTCTTCCTCTAGGTGCTCTTTACATTTGGTCTGAAGTCTGCATGCCTCCCTTGCTCATCCTGGTCCTGGCATCTGTTATCTTACAAAGCTCCTCCAGAAAATGTTATGGAAAGCCATCTTAGAGGTAACCAGAAAACTGTCCAACACCAGCACAGGAGAGAAAGCCAGTACTATAAACTGATGTATCAGGAACACCATGACCCTCATGTGCTCTATCTGAACTGAGCGGAGTCTGCTGACACTTTTCTGTATTGAGGAGATCGAGGCAGCTAGGAGTTCATTTTGATTTTCACTTTCATTACAGAAACCCACATCAGTTCCACCTGGCCTGAGAGTACAACAGTGCAGCTCTGATTGAAGCCTGCTTCTGCTAGGTGGTTTATTGTTTTAGGGGTGTTACACAGTCACTTCCATGAAACTGGAGGTCAATACATCAATTAAAAGCATTCCATAACCACTCGCCCATGAAATTCATAGAAGTGAATAAAGTAGGCAATGATTCTGGAGTTTGATAACTGAGGTTTCTGAACATTTGCTTCTAATCTCTTAGTTGTCGTCTATGGAGTAAGGCTACAGGTAAAATTGTCTCCTTAATGTTCACTTTTACTGTTTGTCCCACACGGCTGCGATGATAAGCATGTATGTATGTACTGGCAACAGATGACATCACACAGACATTTCTGCAGGAACATGCATCTACAAGGCTCTTCAGATGTGCACTTCCTCTGTCCAGGTGCTTGCTGCCAACTTCTACTCCAGATCCAAATGCTAATGTCCTGATGTTCAGTGGGATGTTTGGAGATGGGGCTTTGGAAAACTGGTTAGGTTTGTGTGAGGAGGCCCTCAGGAAAGGATTGGTTAGAAAAGGATACATGTGGTAGCTCCTATTTAAACACTTTACCATGGGAGGGTGTAAGAAGGTGGTCATGGGAGAGCTAGACGAAGAGTCATTACCAGATGTCAACTATGATAGCACCTTAGTCTTATATGTTACTTTCCTGAGTAATGAGAAAATAAGATACTTGCTGCTCAGGCTGCCAGGCCAATGGCATTTTGCTATGTTATTAAACTAAGGATTCCTTGCAGAAATTTTTAAAACCTACAATGAAATCTAAATTTATCAACATGAGAAAAGACTGTAACTGCCTATACAATTAAAAATGTGTAATGGCATGTGAATAAGATATGAAACATAGACCGGGACCTGTGCTCTCTGCGGCGTCCCAGCGCACTCTGGAGCAGGGGCAGCTGAACTCTGCACCTGGCCACACCCGCAGCCCCTGCTGCTCAGGGAATCTACCAGGAGCCCTACTGCGACCCTGAACTGAGTGTTCTGAGCAAACTAACTGCAGAGGTCTCTGAGGGGCGGATTCGAACCCTGACCAGAGGTGAGGAGGGCTCGGCGGGCCTCA